>CP136873.1:5798937-6383937 GCA_033000465.1 Sciaenops ocellatus
GATTGGCTATTTTTCCTCTTCCTGTGTAAACACGTGTGCACAATGCTTCTCTCTTCATGTAAGATCACAGGAGAAAATAAACTAAGTAATTAATGGGTAATTCTTAATGGTTATGATTTGGATATTTTTTTCCAGTAAAGCTGGTCAAGATATAGATTATACGTCAGATTCTGATCAAAACAAAAGGTCACCGTTAAAATGCCGCCTCAAACATGAGCTAAACTGGGAGTGTACACTCTGCTTCTACCAAAGAAAAATAGGCTGCATTCTATCCTGTACCTAATTTGTACAGAATTTATAAAGCGTGGGGTGAAGTACATGCAAGGTGTTTAACATGAAGAGGAAACAGAGGATGAGCAAGGCTATAAGATGTTATTAGAAACATTCATTCCAACAAACAATTGAATTAAATGAGACAAACATAGTGAGATTCAGACCTGGGCAAAGTATTCCATGAAAATATTTGGAGGTGTTTACATTATGATTACTCAGACTGCCAGTTAATCGATAAATTTGTTAAAGAAATACATTTCTTTAGCAGCGTTTTTGAACCGTTGAATGTTTACCACCTAAATGGAAATTCAACAAACTACCAATATGAGCCTAAAACACCCAAAATACAACTTTACCCAGGTTCGATTCGGTGACATACTGAAGGTGAGGAGGGAAAGCTTTGTGATGTTTTTACCTTGTAAGCTCTGGGTCTGTTACCAGCTGCTCTGGAGAACGGCCGGCGATGCTTCACCACGTCAGGTGGAGGGTTGTCTGGCAGTGATCCGCCATCTTGAGGGGCAAGATCTCCAAAAGAAGATAAACAGACCTAAGACACAATCCTGATTCTACCTTAAATACTACTTTAAAAACAAACAGCGCCTTTGGTGAAAGAACTGCTCCTCCCTTTTCAAAACAATGTTTTCTGCAGCTCTGTGGGAAGCTCTTTAAAATCTAAGTTTCAATTTGGACCATTCTGTTTTTAATCAAGTCAAATTTACACTGTGATTAAAGTAGCACTAGAGTAAAACATTTCCTACAGCTGCAGCTTCTGGCGAAACACAGGGTGACTTTTATTGTGAAGTCGTCACAGGAAATGTCATGTCTGTCAGTGAGGTTGACACTGACTGCCATAGTTCATCTCAAACATTGACATTTTCTGACAGCGGATCAGCCTGAAATGTTACGGAGTAGTGGAACAAGAAGGAGCAGCCACATCTAACAGCTAGATGAAGAGCTGCAGGTGACAGGCTGCATACCTCAACCAGCCAACCAGCTCCTTTCACTGTGCCCTGCTGTTCAAAGACTCGTGCTGTGTGCGGCATAAAATCGGATCACAGTTGCTCACAGGGTGAGCCTGTCTTCTTTATTACAAATAGTACAATGGTTTGTTCTGCTGGTCCAGTATTTCTGTGCCTTGTAGTATTGAACCCCATTTTCCGTTTTCCCCAGTAACCGCAGGTGTTGCCAAATCAACCAGGACTGAAATCTTAAAGGTTTGTAAGGTTGTAATAACAGTAGAAACTGTAACCAAGGAAACTGTTACATTACAAACAGCTTTGCTAGATGAAGGAGAGCCATTCCCTTATTTGTCTTTCTTAAACTTGCACCTTGTTGTTTTATCTATTAGCCAAAATGAAATGAAAATATGCTCCAACCACGGTTGGAAAAAGGCACTTCAAATGATGGCATAACTGATCTTGATATCTGTTATCTGTTCTGTGAGGAATATAAAAGTAATCTGTGTTGAGAAAATTATGCATTACGTACCTTGGTTGCTAGCGGCAGCTACATTTGGCTTGACTGTTGGTTTGTCTGCCTTATCCTGTCCTCCTTCTTCGTCCTCTTCTTCAGATTCAGACTTCAACAGTCTGCTGTAGGAGCGTGGTGTGATGTTACGCAGGGACTGTTTCCTGACTACAGTCGACATCGAGGACGATCCCTCGTCTGCTCCTCCAAACCTCCAGTTTGCATCGTCACTGCTTGACACAGAGCCCGAAAACCGCCTCGCCTGGACTGAGAAGAAGGAGTTTGTAAACTCAATATTTGCATAAGTTATTGATATTTTTTTTTATTTTATCTTAGAGAATTACAGAGCAGGAGCATCACCTAAGTAGATACATACCTCTAAATGGTTTGATGATGCGCTCCATCTTTGCTTTCTCAATCCGGTCACACTTCTTATATCTGGGGTCAGAAGAAGGAGTAAAATGTAACTGTATGTCCAAGGCAAAGTGCATGTGTAGACATCTATGAATGTGTTTAACTGTAAGAGTCGACTTGCCTTCATTAACTGGAATGTTTAATATGTTTTACTGGAAAGAAATAAAAAGTATTTTCATGTAAAAAAATACTTCAAATCTACACCTACAAGTTAAACAGTATTTTAGGCACCACGTACGCCAACATTTTAGAGCTCTACTTAGCTGTAAAGTCAAAATGTAAATGTGTCGGTACTTGCTATATTTTTAACATATCGGCTGGATGATCTGTACTGCATGTCTTCGAAACAATAGTTCCTGAGAAGCTGGTTAGCTTAGCTTAGCATAAACACTGGAAACAGGGGGTAACAGCTAGCCTGACTTTGCTCTAAGGTAACAAAATCCACCTGCTAAAAAATCTAAAGCTCACGAGTTAATATGTTATATCACGTTTAATCTGTGTAAAATTTGTTATCTATCTCTCAGTTTCCTGTCTTTGTACTAAGATGAACTTGTAGGCTGCTATCTATCCTTTCATATTTACCATGCAGATATGAGAGTAGAGTGTATTTCACAAAATGTGAATTATTGTGAACTATTCCTTTTAACTAAAGCATTTCACTGTCATGGCCTTTATTTACCTTAATGGCAGTAAGAATCAGACCTTTATTTCTAGTTTCCCTGCAGTACCATCAGTACAGAGTCATGTCAGGCATTTCATTCAGCCTTTTTCCCCAAACGATGTTACCAACTACCATGAATAAGACCAATACTCCGCTATAATTTTCAGGCTTTTAAAACACAACTGTTAGGTAACAAGCTAATACACAGGTCAGTGTTAAGTAAATTTTCAGTGACAAAGTAAGAAAAACATGAGATCTTGACATTTGAAGAGTTGATGTATTCATACTGCCAGCTCCTCTCGCTGGCCTTGTGAGTTAATGCCCTTAAAACGTTTGCTAAAAATTGATCAAAAGCTCTTCAGTGGTGTGAGGGACACCCATTCAACATACAAATCTTGCACAGTAAAAAAAGAAAGGCCATATCACCAGCCTAAACTCAACAATCTGAATTTGTGATGAGCTTAACTTACATGCAACACTGTCGCTTGGTGTTGGGTCCCCCGAACTTGGGCTTGTCGAGGCAGTTGACACACTCCGCGCAGTCCTCCTCTATCAAACAGCCTTTGCAGTGTCCGCAGCGCCTGGAGCGAACTCCCCCGGGTGTAAACCGACTCAGAACCTTCCTTTTCCTGAACCTGTGGCCCTTCCCCCTCCCCCGCCCCCTCCTCCTCCGCTGGATGTTTTCCTGAGAGACAACCCACTGAGCCCTGCCCTGATCAGTGATGTCATCGTCATCATCTGCCACATCTGGAGGCAAGAGATCGAAGAGGATGGGTAAAAGAGCCACAACATCATACATCTCAAACATCATGAAGTTCATGTGATGTGGGGCGACATATGTGGATGCCAGAACTTACAAATCAGTCTGCAGGAGACATGACAGGCCTAACTGTGGTGATTGGAGGTGCTTATATACACTCATTTACTGCTCTTTTGTCCAACAAGCAAGCCTGGTTTCAACAGCTACTGTAGACACTACTGGCTGCCTGGAGTGTCGGCAATCCACGAGTCACTCTAGAATAAAGTTAGGTAACTGGACGTCTCTGACAGTGCTTGTGGAAATTCCCCTGCCTGGCCTTTTTGGATTTGAAAACTACTAGAAATAGATTTAAAACGTAATTCCCTTGGAACCTTTTGCAACCCCCAGTAGTGGAATTTTAATGCCAGCTGGCACAAAGCAACTTCAGAGTGAAAATTCATTACTTAGGAGGTAGTGACTATCATAATTTTTATTGAATAATTTAGCTGGAACAACCTCGTGTAAGGATCCGTTTTTTCCAAACAGCACTAAATGTGTTCATTGGAGGACAAAATTCAGGGCAGTGAGTCCATTTGTCAAACGGCACTTCCTCACCTCATACTGAGTGATGCTCACTCGACCAGTGTTGGGTATAGCTTTCCAACAGCGGTGGCTAATCTGTGTGTGACAAAAGATATTTTTGCTGGCAAATAATTTAGTTACAACTACATTGAGCTAACAAAGCAGTATTATTTTAGTTTTGCTCAGCAGCTTTGCCAAAAGCTTTCTTTATTATTCTTCTTTTTTTTTTTTTAGATTGTGTGTTTGTAACTGCAGAAGCTTAATGATGCCAGTTTGAAAGAATATTTTAGCTGGTGAATGTTCATTATAATAAATATATATATAACATTTTGGAAACATTGGAGTGAAAAACAGTTAACCTACCTGAGAGCCTGGTTATATACAGTATCAGTCGATCTATTTTTTTTTTATAAAACAATCTGGGAATGATGTAGTAATCCTGTCTATTCCAGGATGAAAATTACTTGACGACACAGTTCTCCTGCACACTTTGCAATAAGCTGTGAGGATGTAAGCTTCTGAACTTGTCTGCGAAGTTTCAGTAACATAACATGAATTTCACCCTGTAAGATCTTTTGCAACACCACATAGAACGCAATTGAATTTCAGTTTCACCATCACACAAAACAATAATTCATTAAAGATATAATCATAATAAATTCATTCAAGTTTGGGCTTAAATCAGCACTTGCCCATTATGAGTTAATGAGCTTCCTTGTTACCGTAGCTAGCAGTAGGGACAGTGTTTGCTACAGGTTTCCTGCATGGAGTCCCTCCTTTGCATTGTGTGTGGACATTTCAACCACAGAGGATGACACTGAATAAACTCATTATACATATGTTATCAGCATCAATTTACTTCCTTCATACCATCATAAAATAAGACAGCACTGACTTTGTGCTTGTATTTACTTTGCTGGTCCAAAGCAAAGGGGACAAACATTTTACTTTCCATGCACAATGTTGACTAAATTTAGTTTACATGCAGTTCAAAATTTAAAAAAAAATAAAAAATGATGGTACATATTACAGACCATTAACTGTACGGGTCATTTACACTACACCACACAATGCACACATTGTGTAAATAAGTTGATTTTAAATTTAGAACACGTCAATTCTGACTTAACTTGCTTAGGATGTAAAGAGTCACTCTCTTCCTTGCTTATCAAACATAAACAGTGTAATGCAAAATACACTGAGGTGCTCACCTTTCTCTGGTAAAGTCAAAGAGAGGTTAATTTCTGCATTCTGTTTAAAAACAACACATGTAGATGCCTTCCGTACCTTCTGCTGTGGGAGAAAAGGTGATGCCCTCTCTCTCGTGAAGTGGTAGGGCGCTGAGTCTGGGGATATCATCTGGCACCATGGCGCGGGGCTGGCCCAAAGCCACCGCTGCGGCCCGACAGACATGTTTGATCCTCGGACCGCCGAGCGTCTGCTCCTGCACGCCCACACGTACGAGAAAAATACGGTGAGACGTAGAAATATTTGGTTGGAAACAAATTATGGGAACATCACTCGTGATCTATAAACAAACCTCCCTGTGCTATGATATAATAAAGTTAAAGTGCAAAAGATGAAAGCAAATCCTCTAATAATGACCAAACATAAAAATTTAATGCAGAATTCACCTCTAACCACTGCGGTGCTGTTACTGTACTGTATCTCTCTTTGATTATTGTGCAGTTTATTTATCAAAAGGTGCTCCACAAATAAAGTTTTTGCACTTGATATACAGCAGCAGCTGCAGCAGTTGGTTTCCTCACTGCTATATGTACAAAAGCAAGTGTTTTTCCTACATGATGGCTCAGCACCTTTACCCTGTGTGTCTAACTCGCTTTTCTCACGAGCTACTGCACAGAACAAGGCAACGCATGCAAACAAAGCAGGTAAGAACCAAACCACAGGTCGTTACAGCAAAAGCAGCGGGCTGCTGCGGCAAACATTTTACATAAAAAAGGCACATTTTCAAGTTACAAGTACTACCTGAGGGCGAGTGTCTTTGGGAGATATGCCAACTCTCCTCTTCCTCCTCCTTCCACTCACTGGCACTTGAGATTCTGTGGAGCCCAACTAATGGTCCAGACACGGAGGGAAAAACAAGGATTTATGCAAGAGGTGTTAGAACATCGTTATGTTGCTATACCTTCTTAAATAAAACAGGCGAGTTATGATCAGACTAAAATAAGACGATGAAACAAATGTTACATTTGTTTACTTGACAGAGGATTAAATGTTGTGTTTTGTCTGACCAACAGTCGACTTATTTTGATTCATTTTAACACACATTGTGCAGTTATGTATACCAGGCTGATTTAATAATTCTTTACAATCTTTTCTTTTCGCCTTGTGCACAGATTTGATCTTAGATCATTACCTGTGACAACTTGAGCTGCTTCTGCTGATCGATCTTGATGAGCTGGACTTTGGCTTTCTTCAGCAGGTGGAGCATCGTCTTATTGGCTCCACTGAGACCAATTCGATGGCTTGGCCCGCTGACTTCCAATGCCTCGCGACTCTCCCCAGGCATACTTCCAGCTTCATCTGTACCAAACGGCGTGAATAAAGCAAGTCTGGTTAGATAATGTACAACCAAACATCTCATTTTTGTAGAACCGCCTATTGAAAACACACCTCTGAACAGTAAAGCAGTCACTGTCAGTTTGTCAGTTTGTCAAATGATCTCTTCTATCTCTTGATTGCATTCTCCACTAAAATCTTTCCAGTCTGATTCGTCTAATGCAGCTTAAACATCTTAAAAACTGCATAAATAAAAAATGCTGCTGACTTTTCTCAGTTACACCTGAACTCAATTGTGCAGTGCTACAAAGACAAAAAACAAAGCTTACTGTTGTTGCCTGTGTCTGCTGCTGGCATGTGTGAGGGAGCTTCCACATCAGTGTTCACCACCACAGCTAGTTTCCTCACAACACCAGGAGAGTCCATCTCCTCCATCATGATCTTTGACCTCCGCCTCTTCTTGACATGAGAGGACAACCCGTCACCGTCATGTGTATAATCCCCCTGAGCGTCGGGCTGGCCTTTCTTTTTCTCTGCAAGTTTCAAGGTCAGTTTCTTGAGGTTCTTGTAGATCTCAAGGTGACTCGTGCCTTGACTGGGCTTTGATGGGAACTTTGACACAGAGGACGGGCTGTCAACCACAGATGCAGAGTCGCTGTCTGACGGGAGCGAGCTGTCGTCGTAGCTTGACTCTTGACATGACGGACTTGGTTTTCCGTCATCTTTCTGTTGACTTTTCAACCACGTTGTCAGAGAACCTTTTGGGAAGGGAATCATTTCTTCGTCCAAGAACCTTTTCGGAACTTTGATAACACGGGAGGACCGTGCACTCATTACAGGAGTGGAGTTGTTTGAGCTCTGCTGGGCTTGTTCAGAAATGGAGCTCGGCTCACCCTCTGATGGAGTGATATTCTCACCTTGCACCTGCTGCTCAGTCACATCCAGCGTGGGCGTGGCTGGAATGGGCTCTGTTACATAAGTGTAAAAAACACGCCTTGTGCGATTACGACTCAGTTTTGGACGATCAATGATAGAAAGGTTTTTTTTTGGTGCCTTTCGTTTTCCAAACAAAGATCTGCGTTGTCTTTTGTGCACTTTTTTTTCAGGAGAATCTGCACCTTTACACTCCAGAGGCATTGCTGCCTCTTCTCCACTTTGGGCACCGGCCTCAGCTCCAGCCTCCGGCGAGGCGCCCATACCCTTAGGCATTTTCTTCCTCTGCCGTTTGTGAAAGGATGTGAATGACAGAGCGACTGCTTGAGATGTGCGTCTGGTGTTCCCAAATCGAAAGCCCCTTATGCGTCTGACAGATCTCTGTTGCTGGGATTGGTCTGTGTCTGAGTCCTCCGACACCTCGCCTTCTTCTTTGACCTTGGAAGCCTTATCTGCACCCTTGACTGCTGTCAGAGCACTCACCGGCTTTTCTTGTTTGGGGCTACCGGCTGAGGTAGCGGCTGTTTGGTTTTGCGTGCTGCCTGAGTCTGCTGTTTTTCCTGTTTTCCTGATAATGTCAGCTGATCTTGTACTGCTCTGTCTACCTGAGGGCTGCACGTCTGCATGTTTGGCTTTCGCAGTGAGAGCTACCTGTTTGCCATGCAGTTTAATAACCACTTTGGGTATTTGTTGGTCTTTTTTTGGGCTGTCTTTACCATCCTGGACTTCTTTAGGGACCCTTGGTACAATTTTCCCAATAAGAGCCGCTTTTGGAGACTTGGGTAAAATTTTTCCAACGAGAGGCTTTGCTCCCAGAGAATGATCTGAAGCTTGGGGAGGCTTTGCTTGGCTGACTAACGATGACTGAGGAACAGTGCCAGAAGTTTTCTGTGGACGAACTCTTGTGGTCCCAAATCCAGTGAAATCTTCCTCCTGGTGAAAAAGCACAAAAAGTAAAACATTTAAAATCGCTTTAATACGAGATGTGGACTTCTATATAAAAAAGATATGAAAATGAACAGCAAATAATTACAGACACATAGCAGGTTTTAAATATCCAGCATTTCTAGACAATTAAACTCCCACAAGGGTGTCACTTTCTTGCTACCATGCTAAAGCACAACTTAAATTTGTGCACTTTATGTTAAATTTCACCCAAGCCACTGCAGCTATTATGCAACTCAAACTGAAAATGTAATTCTCCATATTCCCCCCCCCAAATTCTGAGTTCATCATTTGATTATCAGGTATCAGCCCGGCAGAAAATGTGGTTCAGCATCAGAGCACTGCTCTCTGCTCTTACTCCAGTGTTGCATCAGTGTCGTGCTGAGGCACCACGTGAAGCAGATTTTGGTTTCAATCAGCTGTGAGAAATAACTCAGCAGATTCTCTACCTGTGCACCATTACAGGGCATCTGTCTAAATTTGAGTGAGATATATAAAAATGTTTTTTTCTGTAATAAACCATGGGTGTAGCACACACTCTATATTGGAAAAACACTGCGCTTCAACCCAATACTCCCCTAAAACTGTGATATTTGTACAGAGCCAATTCCTGGAAATAGACATTTAAACTCCATCGCTACAAACGTTTAAAGAGAGGCTTTGGAGAAAGGTCAGCCTCTAGCATCCTCTTATTCAGGCATCTGTTGACCTCAGATGTAAAGACTGCACGCTACATCAGATCAAAAGCACACTTCAACTTGACTTTCAGTTACTCACATCGATCTGCATGCTCAAAAAAAAATAACGACTCTGTAGATTTGTCAGCAATGAAATTCCCCTAATGAGATCTACTGAAAAGCACCGCGGAGCACATGAGTGTGTGGGACAGTGAGTGACGTGCGGTACTCCAGTTGAGCAGCACCCACAAGCTTTAGCATCAGTCATGTGATTACGTTACAGTCCACTCTAAAGGGGTTGCATCAGTGAAGTCCAACTGATGTCAGATACTAAAGCGCCTGCTCTGGAGATTAAATAATACGACTAGATCCAATTTGGCATTATATCATTATGACCATCCTGTCTGGCCTGGGCCTAAAAGGAGATCACCTTAGAAGTAAATGGTATCTAACAAGGCTTCTGCAGCGTGGCAGGTTCAAGTCCTCACTTGCTTGACTCCAGCTCTTAGTCGACGGAGAGCACAGCTGTACAAAGAGCATCCATAACCCATGGGCTAGCAAACCTCTCACAGTGTATATAAAAAATAAATAATATGGTGCTCCTAGGCAAAAAAAAAAAAATTCTGACTGCAACTGTAGATGATATCATTTCATCCTCAGTGTGCCTGGACCCTCTCCACGCATGTCAATCAACAAGACTTGACTTGAATCATGTGGACGCATCATACTGTGCACTTTTGCAATAATTCATCATTTGTGTCAAAGTTAACTAACATATGAATGTGCTGTTGGAGCATCTGTTGCAGGATACACACAATTAACCGAGAGTCATGCCCTTTATTTAAAATAGACTAGAATTTATAAATACAAGCACAAATTTGAGGAAAGCTTCTGAACTTCACCTTTGCATCATCAGTCTGAATAATGAAGGGCAGATGTGCATGATGGGAGTGATTGTTTGTAAACACAGACAATGCTACATTAGCTTTTAGAAATGTTTTTTTTAATGCATGGTCCAAATTAAGCTTATAACGTTTCTGTTTCCGTTCCCGGTGCATCCCACGTTAAGGCTGACGTTCAAAACACCGAGCAGTCAGCTGACATCTCCAACGTGGAGAGTGTGAACCCCAAGTTAGCGGTTTAATTACGACAAGAATATCAGCCTGTGGATGTCAGCACAGTGTAGGGAGTCAAAAAAAAAAAACTCAACAAAACGTGTAAAAGAAAAAAAAAAGGACATCTCTCGGTTTCCACAACAAAACACATCCACGATTATTATCATACCGCCAAAGTTTCCGCCTAATGTTCTTTTCATGCAAACAAACTCAGCTGGACAGACATTCGTCTCTCTCTCTCTCTCTCTCTGTGTGTGTGTGAGAGAGAGGCTGTTGCAACTCGGCAATTTCAAAACAGGCAATGAACTACTAATATTTGCAGAAGCAATCCGATTAGATATATTAATCTATCCGAAGCATACCATGCTAGCTACAATATCCATTTTAGGGTTAGTGTTTGAAAGCTAAGTTAATGCTAACTAGCTCTACGTTAGCTTTAACACTTCAGTAAGTAACAAACAAATTGTGTCATTGTTTTAAACCCACTGGCTGTGTGTTTCCTGTGAAGCGTATTGTTATCCATCTAGCTGACATGCTATAGTTAGCTTATTCACCTCTTCACTGTTGCTGGAGTCGAACCCCGCATCTTTCTGCCGCCTGTGCTTCTCCGTCACCCCGAGCAGGCGCAGCAGGGACGGATCCTCGCTCAACGCTAGGCCGATGTTGACGGGCCTCGGCCCTCCGGCAGCGAGCTCCCCGTCGTCCGAGCCCAATCTTCCGCGTCTGATACGTTTCTCCGACCGCAGCCTGCTGCGAGCCGTGCAAGGCCGACCCGGGAAACGAGCCCGGGCGACCCCTTGGGCACTCAAGCCCGCGACGGTAGCGGGAGGTGATAATCCGCCTCCCGATGCCGCCATTATTTACTACAACAACACGGACGGCGCGCGGGCAGAGGCTGACAGCAGCGATATAAGAGGCAAGATGGACTGCGCGCAGGCAAAGGCGCGAGATAGAAAGGAGCCCCAGATGCATCATGGGAAAACGAACTTCTCCGCCCCTGGACGACGTTACGTCGAAACACTGGGCGACGTCGCTTTTCTTCTGCTGTCAGGTGCAAGTGTTTTTATAATTCTTGTATATGGATTGAAAATTGTGTAATCCAGACGTCACGTTTTGTATGTAGATCAATATGAAGTAGCATAAAACTAAAATACTCCTCAAAATTTAATGTAAGTTAATGTTACTTTACACCACCAAAAACAGTCATTGTTTATTTTTTGTGAGCACAAATATATATATATATATATATATATATATATATATATATATATATATATATATATATATATATATATATATATAGTATATTATGAAGGCAAAAATTGACATCACTTAGATTATTCCAGTCTTTCCAATCCTAGTGGCCAAATAAGCTTAGAGATATGTTTGTTTATTACAAAACAACCCCATTTAATCTACAGTATTTTTATTTTTTAGAGGACAAAAACAACTTCCATTGAATGATCAAAGAGATGCGGTTGGATGCAGAACAGTGACTGTTCTCATTACCATCTGTCTCCCTCCTTAAACCCTTCTTAAACTAAAATAATGCATTAGAAAATAAAATGCAAGCTGCTAATTCTGTTCATTATTACTGGTTTTCTTAATCCTACATGTGCTGCTGAGTAAATCTTACAGTTCACTATCGCATAACCACAATAAACTATGAATATAATGCACTTTTTTAGCACTTTTCAACCTTCGCAGCTTTAAGTGTTGCCTCTCATTCACCCATACATACACATTCACATAGATTTAGAGCCGAAGACACCACAGAAATGTAAGTAATGTTTAATTCCATAATTATTTACTTTTCGACAGAGAAATTTAAGACCCAGAGATTACATCATTCAAGTCTCATAGTACAGATTCCTATACTCTGACCCATTTATTGGATTTTACATTCGGCGTGTAATTGTCACCATGATGAGTTTTCCTGAAAATAATACAGTACAGTTAAATACAAAACATTCCCAGACTTGAGGGAGAATTATCTAGGTACTCTACAATGAATATAAAACATTTCAGGTACAATAGAGGTAATACGGACAAAAAAAAGGCCCTTGTGACATGAGCTTATAATGGACAGAAATAATAATTATGTACAGATTGGTACAGTTTTATTCACAAGTGTAGGATGTCTTGCTAAAAGGAATTGAAAACGACATTCCAGAAACAACTTCCATAATTCATGTTGCATAACCTTGCTTCAAAAACTCTCACCCTAAAATATTCAAATAAAAATCTTCCTACGTACACTAAGGAGAATGTGACAGAAGTTTTGACAATGATTCAACTGAGTGATGTAGGATGAAGTTGCAGTCTCTTCTCCATATATTATCTCTGTTCTGCTTCCTCCTCGCCATCAGTGTGGGTGTTCTGGTGGATTTTTAGGATGCTCTCTCGTGCAAAGCTCTTTCCACAGGTGTGGCAGGTGTATTCAGCGCGATGAGCCCTGGCCATGTGTATTTTGAGCTGTTCCGGTCGAGTGTAACTCTCCTCGCACTCTATGCATGTAAGAGCCTTGCGAGGTGGAGGCCCATGCTCCTCCCTTTTGTGTGCCCGCAGGGCTGCAACAGAAGGAAATGTGAGGTCACAATCTGCTTCAGAACAAGGAATCTTGAGCTCAGTTTGCAGCTCGTTGGAGGCGCATCCCTCTGTTACGGAGTCATTATATCCTTCCTCTGCTTCCTCCTCTTGTTTGATCTTCTTACTGTCAACCATTTCCATCTGAGGTGCGCACTTCGGTTTACGGCCACGTTTTTTGCCTTGCGGCTTAATCTCACAGTTTAGATCATTAGCAAATATCTCCTGGTGCTGCAGGAGCTCTTCTTCTGTCTGGAAACCACGGCTACATTTGCAGCATTGGTAGGTGTTGATGTCATCTGCGACTACTGGGCGCTGGGGGTGCACTGCAATGCGATGGTTGCGAAGTCGTGAAGGACTGGGGAACAAGGCGCCACAGTCCCTGCAGGGACACCGTCGTTCTATGCACTCACGTCGTCTGTGTTTGTTCAGCTGCAAGACATTTTACATTAGTTATAGACAATAAATAAAATAATTATTTTATCATTTCCCAAGAATGAAAAAAAAAAGATGAGCCTGATGTGCCCTCACCTCAGTGAAGGTGAAGAAGTTTTTCCGGCAGTAAGAACAGTTGAAGGGCTTCTCTTCTCTGCTGTGGGTGGCCTGGTGCCGGCTGAGTTCATCAGAGGAAGAGAAGCACTTGTCACACGTGTAGCAAGTAAAGAGTGTATTAGTCTGCAAAAAGAATGAGCAGAACATTGGTTAAAAAAATGAAATCACTCAATACTTTATTCATTGCTGTTTTTTTAGGACAAAATGTGATTACACATTATTTCCACTCAGCTATTCTCAAACCAAATTTCATCTCTATTCTTATCACAAATAATATTATGTACAAAAAGATTAAAATATGCAGCCAATATTATTGCCCAGTATTGACAATTATCTCGAACAGGGAGTAAAATGTCCCATGCAGTATATAACTTGGTCACAAGTTGGTCTTTTTATCCCTAAATTCAAAAGATTCTAGCGTCTTAAATGTGAAGATTTGGTGCATTTTGCTTCCTATAATACTGTACTACATGTATTTTGGACTGTTGGTCGAGTGGATACATGTATTTACTCTAAATTAAAACAAACATTTCCACTATTTTCTCATATTTTATAAACCAAATGATTAATCTATCAAACTTATTACATATGCATAACTAGAAACACAACCTGGCCTTTTCAGCCTGCCTTCCCCTACCTGCTGCAGCTGCTGTTTGTACTGGTCCCGATGGCTCTTCCTCATGTGTCTCTCCTTGGCTTTGGAGTTACAGAAGGTGATGAAGCACTGAAAACACTGCAGACTCTCATGCTGATCTGCATCACAATAAGATGAAGGTGTTCGATGATTAGTTACAGTGTAATAACGGGAATAAGTAGATATAACTGCATGGCTTCACATTACTGTGAGTGCTGTGAAATGAGACTTGATCCACAGCATCACATCATGTATGCATAGTAATGTTTAAGCTTACAAGACTGCAGAGGGACGGCGGCGGGCTCGGACTTGATCTCCGCTGAGGTGGATCTCCTCTCGCTGCCAACAATGACTTGCTCTATCTTCAACATTTCCATGCTGATGCTTTTAGACACAACCCCGGCCGCATGGAGCTGTAACATATGAACACATTGCTGTTGTGCATCGTCATCATCATCATCATCATCATCATCATCATAGGAGTTCACAGGCTAAAGCTAAACCGACTATAAGAGATGACTGCAGTGGCTAGCGTTAGCCCGCTAACAGACGAGAAATATGGATATTTCGGCTAAATAATCAAATATTAAAGACTGGGTTTATTAAAAACAGTAATTTGTTGTTGTTTTTCATTTATTTCGGAGAGACTAGTGATGAAATAAAGCCAAGAAACAATTAACACAAGGGCTGAGCTAAATGACAGGAGGATGGAGAGCGGACACTAATCAACATGCACAGTTACAACTAACAGCTACAACATTGTGCTCATATATTTTAACAATATTTTAAACAGTGGTGCCTTGTGTTTACTTTAGTTTTGTACCTGTGTATTGAAAATGAGCATATATGTAAGGAATTATTAATAATTTTGACTGAAATATTTGTAAACAACCCAAAAAGGCGTCCATTTCTTACCGTACGATACGGCGAAACGTCCACCGAAATGAAGCCGCGGTGAATATTCTGCCCACATCACGTGACGTGAGAAAGGACATCGCAGGTATCGCGAGATTATGACACTGCAGCTGGGATGTACCACCGCTGTTTGTTTATGTGGCTTTTAATCAATTTTCTCATCAATGTGAGCTTTAAAGATCAAAACCATGATTTGGTAGTATAGTTTATATAATTTAATTACACATTTATTTTTCTATGGTAAGTGTTTAACCCTGGCTGTGCTGAGCGTTCTGCTACTCTGCTTTGTTATATTCCTTAACATTACACAATAGAAAAAAACAGGCAGAGAATAAAAGAAATCATTTGCACAGGCAGGGCTTCAGTTTCTGCTGGAAACATTTAAGAAAATATTAAAATTATTAGTCATTAGTGTTACTTTCTACAATTTTTATGTAAAACAATCAAACAAGACACTGAGATTAAAATACCACAAAGACAAAACAAAGGCATAGTTTAGATTTATAGAATTTATTGGTAGTTTCAGACAAGGCAGACGCATCAAGGTAAAACTTGATGATAAGGTGATAAAGATAAAGGCATATTATCACTTTAAATAATTCGTAGATGACACAAGCACAGGGTTAAGGGCGTGTGAGGCAGAAGAACGAAATCGAGGAGGTGTAGGAGCCATTTAAGCCCTGGCCTGCTTCTGTTGTTGGTATTCAGAAATTCGGTTTTCCATCACAGGCCTGAAGTGCCTGATCAATCCCTGAGAACACATAAAAGAGAATAGTATATTAATTTGTCTTGAATTAAAATAAAATAGGCTGCAACACAAACAGTACATTACAAATAAGCAGTGAAACTGCTGTTGAAGAGAACTGGTGAGGGCTAAATGTCAACTCTCAATCATTTTCTCTTGTAATTCTATCAGTGACCCTGTTATTATGCAAATACATTATGACATGCTGTTACCTGCACTGGCCATGCTGCACCGTCTCCCAGAGCACAGATAGTGTGGCCCTCAATCTGCTTACTGAGCTCCCAAATCATGTCGATCTCTGCTGCCCGTGCATCACCTTTCACGAAGCGCCACATCATGTTATTCATCCAGTCCACTCCTAAAGACACAGAGAAAAGGGGGAAATAATGTAAGTGTGCAAGAGGTAGGGAGCCGATGCATGAAAAGACGCTGAAGTGGTACTTACCCTCTCTGCAGGGCGTGCACTGGCCACAGCTCTCGTGTTTATAGAACTCAATCAGACGGGCGATGGCTCTGATGATGTCAGTCTGCAAAAACAATGCATCCACCAATGTAACATATGTTTGATGATGTGTTTATGCGTGATGAATTATGCTGCAGAGGTGACAAACTCACAGATTTGTCCATGACTATAATGGCAGCTGTGCCCAGGCCGGTCTGAGCCTGAATGAGGCCGTCAAAGTCCATCAGCACCTCTTCACACACGCTCTTGGGAATGAGGGGTGTTGAGGAGCCACCAGGGATTATAGCGAGCAGGTTATCCCAACCGCCACGCACTCCACCTATCAGACAGATGTTCATTTCAATTAAGTAAAAAAAAAAAAAACTGCATTCACTTAGGCTGTGCTTACGTTAAGCTGACTTAATCTTTTCGCTCCATAACCCTTTTGGAACAGGAAAAAACATGCAGATAAACAAATCATGCATTTAGGTTTCCTCCGTTCAGTAGTTTCATTTCATTATTTACAGAAGGGCTTCATCAATTCACAAGAAAAAGGTTTTTTTTTGCCATTTGCAAGTGTTTTCTTGACAAAATCCCATAACTAAAGTCATAAAACATTGCAAACATCTCACTCCATCCCCCAGAGTCCAACAGGCTCCTTACAACATTGGATACATTTGGTGATGTACCTGCGTGCCTCTCAATGAGGTCTTTCAAAGGAATAGACATCTCCTCCTCTACGGTGCAGGGGGTGTTAACATGGCCGGAGATGTTGAAGAGCTTTGTGCCGGAGTTTCTCTCCCTGCCAAAGCCCAGAAACCACGAGCCTCCACGACGACAGATGGTGGGCGCCACGGATACAGTCTCCACATTGGCAACAGTTGTTGGGCAACCAAACACACCTTGAAGACAGCAGCAGCAGAAGTGAAGCAGATATTTCAGAACAGCTTTTATTTGACAAGAAAAAGAAAACTTCAATGTTTGCAATGTTTTCTCCCCCATTCGTACTCCCCCCTCTGTGCTCTGGAACTCACCCACATCAGCAGGAAATGGGGGCTTCAGGCGGGGCTTCCCCTGCTTTCCCTCTAAGGACTCAATAAGAGCAGTCTCCTCTCCACAGATGTACGCTCCAGCACCACGGACCACAAACACATCAAAGTCATAACCAGAGCCACAGGCGTTCCTTCCAATGAGCCCAGCAGCATACGCTTCATTGATAGCCACCTAAGAAGAAGATATGGAAAATATAATGCTTTAACTGGATGAATTATTACATAAATGTATGCATAAATCTACTATTATAGTCATACGGGTACCAAAAAAATCTAAATTAAACAGCTAAATAAATAACAGAAAGTGCCATGATGTAAGCAGCATTTTTAGTCATAACTGTATGAAGTGTAATGAAATTGAAATATGTGGATTTGAGCATCGATGTTCCATCTTGAACTTTGAGAGCAGAATGTGAAGAAGACGTCAAACGCAGCCGAGCTTAGATTATTTTGTTACACACAAGATACGTTAAGTATTCCTAATTTAGTCGCATTGTTGCGGCTTGCAGTATCAGCCCTGGAACCCCCCTCTTGCAGCTCCCGGCAGTCGGACAAAAAAAATCCCCCCCAGAATTAAAAAAAAAAACGAGGATCATTTTAATTGATTAAATTGAAAGTTCTAATTGAATAAAGTATAAGCATGGGGAGCTAACGCAAACAAGACAGCAGAGGCAGTAACAGTACACAAAAAAGCGGCTTCACGTTATTCAAATAGGAATTCAGTCGGGAAATGAAAGAAGAGTTGGCCGAATTTAAACAAAAATTAACTAACACACAATTAATACAAGATCAAAATAGTGTCTATCTCAGGTTTCATTCTGTCCATTCTCACCTGCAGGTTGGACGACTCATTGTAGAACTCTCCTCTGATGTAGATATAAGCAGCACGCGCCCCCATGGCTCTCCCAGCGACCAGGCAGCCCTCCACCAGCTTGTGAGGGTCGTGCCTCATAATCTCTCTGTCCTTACAGGTGCCAGGTTCTCCCTCATCAGCATTCACCACCAGATACTTTGGCCTAAAACAAGAAAATAAAACTGAAACTGGGTGAGGAGCAAATTTCATTGTTCTTTTCTCAGAGCAGCCACAGTGCTGGTTCCAGGGCTGATAGTGGGAAAAAATCCTGAGCCTGAACTTTTTTGGGGGGTGGGTGGGGGAGTGGGGGGTATGTATGCGGCGCAATTCAACATATAACATATATACATTATTATACCTATACACATTATTTGAAATGCTAATACTATCTATTAACTATATTGTCACTTTGGCTATCTGCCATATTACCACATTGCTCTTTGCATACTCTGACTACAGATTACACTACAGCAATACAAAGACAGGTCAGTAGGTGGCAATAGCTCCCAAAGGACTTGCCATCACTTCCACGCCCAGCACCATTTATTTTTGATACCCTTCTCAACATCTTTAGTGTCATCCCCGGGCTTCATGAACCTGCGGTCCATCCTGTGGATTAGGCTGCAATGTTTGTTACTGCAGGCTAATGATGCTCACTTTCAACTTGTCAACGACACATGAAGCGCCTGAGTGTCAACACCTAGCCTAAGTCCCGCATAAGTTAGTAGGCCTAGAATGAAAGCTGCGCTTCTACTGGATTCAGAGAAATGTCTAGATAAATCTGGCCGAACAGAAGGGCGTGCACTCTTTCCTTCTTTTTCGCAGTCAACAGCGGCACGCCAGAGATCCAGCACGGCGCCGGAATGCTATCAGCTATGTGGTTCAGTCAGCAGTCTAAAGATTTTATCTGCCACAAATATTCAAATGCATCCATCTAAATAACTGCCAAATTAACGCACACAAATCCAGCTATAATCAAGATTTCACATTTTCATTTTCAGCTTTTGTGCCAGTGCAACTATGTACTCTAGACTTCTAGACTAGATGTGTGTGCCTCTGTCTATCTTCTCCCTCACCTGCCATCGCTGGGCTTGTTCATGAAGCTCCACTTCATGCCTGTAGGGAAACCAGCTCCACCTCTCCCACGCAGGCCAGAAACTTTGACCTCATTGAGGATCCAGTCGACCCCCTTCAAAAGGATCTCCTTAGTTTTGTACCAGTCACCACGCTTCAGCGCCCCCTTCAGCCTGAAGCACAAATATGAGCAGGTGAAGGCTGTGTTCTGCCTTTATAGAAATGACTGATGACTTTAATCCAACAAACACATGACAGCAACATCAAGGTGTTACCTCCAGTCATGGCGGCCATAAAGATTTGTGAAAATTCTATCCTGATCTGCCAGAGGTCCAAATGTTGTTTTCTTAGGAGCACTCTGAAAAATAAGACAAACATTTTAAATGTTAATCCTGCTGTCACCATTTAAACTTCAGTTTGACAAAATATGGACCAGGTACCTGTGCTGTGCTGTTGAATCGGGTGATGGCGGTCACTCCACCTTGGCTGACAGCAGCTGGAGCACGAGCCACCCCGCTCACCACTACTCGAGACAGGGACAGCATCCTTCCAGCAGGGAGGGAAAACTGCAACATGACAGGTCACACAGATTAGATTAGGTTAGCTTCACAAGAAACATTAATCCCAATTAGGGCTGCAAGTAATGATTATTTGCAGAGTAGATTAATCAGTCGGTCAATAAATTAACAAAGTCCACAGTGGCATCTTCAAATGTCTTTTTTGTCCTGTCCTTTGACCAGTAGCCCATAACACAAAGGTGTTCGGTTTATGATTATATAAAACAAAGAAAAGCACAAAATTCTCACATTTGAGGGGCTGGAACCAGAAAAGGTTGATGTTGTTAATTATCACAACAGATACCAATTAATTTTCTGCAGATGAACTAATCAATCAATTAATTGAAAAATCATTGCATCTCTGGTCACAGTGTCATTTTCAAACACAGCACAGTACAATGTGTTTTTCTTGTAGCACTAGAAATTAAAACAGGAACAAATCATACTTCATTTTTTTATTATTATTATTACTTCAGATTAATATTGTTTGATTTTTTGTCCAGTGTGTAGAATTTCCTTGCATCTAGTGGTGTAAATGCTACATTGCAATCTCCTCACATCACCCTCACCGTCCTACTGTAACGGAGAAACAGCAGTTGAAATGCCCTGTCTAGAGTCAGTATTTTATTTGTCTGTTCTGGGCTACTGTACAAACATGGTGTTTCAACATGGCAGCCTCTGTGAAAGAGGACCCGCTCCCACTGTAGATATAAAAGGATCATTTTTAAGTAACAAAAGTAAAAAATCTTCTTAATTTTATGTGATTCTACATGCTTGAAAACTTGGTTATGAATATTATATTCCATAACTTTAATATTATTCCTAACCCAAATCTTACACACTGCACCTTTAAGTCACAATTCTGCTGGTTTTAGACTAGCATTGTATTCAGGTAAAATTCATGTACAGCTGCTTGAACAAGTATGACTTCTTAAATTAAATACAAAATGGGTTTAGCATAAAAAATAGAACCTGGGGGAAAAAAGTATAATTTTGTTATTGGTACCAATACAACATACAATACAAATATCTCTCTGAGAGATATTTACAAAAGTGAAGAGTGGCATCAATCAGTTCAATAAAGGTATGCTCTATTACTAGATAATTACTTTTATATGTACTTAAATGGTTCTATCAGCTGATAACAATGCATATGGCTGTAATTTTCTGTACTACAAACCTCGTGTCATCACTTCAAACAAACAAAGCTTTTTTAACTCACTGACCAGAATCAAAACAAAGTGAGTAAAAGTCCACACTGGGTCTGTTTCAGCAGCAGTGTCATTTCATTCAAACCCGATAAAAGTAACCAACACTACATTCACTTTCATCTTACAGCGGTAGATACCTGAATTAAATCTGTTTTGCTCCGTCAGACTGTAGCTTGTGTAACTTCTTATGTGATGGTGTTATGTCACAGGCGCTGTGTGTTAGCTAACGAAGGTGATGGCGAGTGCTAACAATGTTATTGATCCTCGTACTTCAGCTGCAATATTTAATTGCAAAGAAATTGAATAACTGTCGATAAATCTGAACTGTTTTGCCTAAGTGTCATATTTAGAGTAACACACTGACCTCCACTCTCATACGGCTGGATAGTGCTAGCCTCGCACTAAGCTAAGTCAGCTAGCGGTTAACCTTGTAGTGTCAGAATAAAAGCAGCGGATTCATGACGCAGCATTCAAATCTCAAACTCACAAACACACGAATTAACTCGTTAATACCTACTTCTATCCAAGGTTGCACTAAAAGTGACGAATGGTTTGATAGAAGTTAGCAAATAATCGGTGTTTTTTACCTTCTCTAGATGCCGAGCTGAACCGTATGCAGGAAGTAGATGAGTACACTGCCCGGATGGTATCACCAACAAAACAGCTCGGGCGCCGCAGTGGATTATTCAAAAGGTCAGGTGACAGAAAAAAATAAAAATAAAAAATAAAAAAATTCATCACAACAGCCGGTATATATGTGTGTGTTTAGTATTTCCATTTTGCGCTCCTGTTTACGTCTGGGAGCAATTTCACAACAGAAATAAATCATCCAAACTTATACAATACTTTATTTACAAATACCTCAACCAGTATTAGTAGTAATCAGTATTCAAATATTAAGATGTTAATAAAATTTATAATATAATATAATATAATATAATATAATATAATATAATATAAGTGTGTGTGTGTTTGTGTGCAGGCTCATAGGCAGTCAACAACATCTTTGAAACAAACTACATAGGCAAAAATACATTTTTATATTATGTTTAAAGGGTAGAAATCTTTGTATTTACATGACATCATCAGTACAAGGATCATTCATCAGAAGATTTAAATAATGACAAAGGATAGGCTTTGATAAGCATTGTGGTTTATAATTGCATTATTACTGTATATTATTGTAAAATGGCATTTTTCCACATTTACCTGATAAAAATACACTATTAGCACGCATACATAACAGAAGGTGACTAATATATATTCAGACTGTTCCTTATCAATATCAGTATTTTCTTCTTATTGCACAGTTCATTAGACTACCAACCTATTAGTGTTAAACAAGTCACACTTGTCAGATCTTGTTGTGAAGCAGAAAATAAGCAGAGCATACAGGCTCCCTCCTCACACAGGTCATTTGCACAGCCAGAAAATCACAGCTGTAATTAACTTCAATCACAGCTCAGTTCAATTTAGCTGCTGCACTGTTGGCTCATTGTCACACTGTCATGGCTTACCTGAATAAAAAGTCATTGTTAATATTATGAGTTAACACCTCTGCTCAAGTCAAAATATCTGCTGTAAAAAAACCTCTATAACCTTCTGTCTGCACTTGTGTGTTTGTTTGCCTATAGGCAGTTCAAATTAATCCTTTTTTTAGAGAGATTAAGTTCCTCAGTATAATCTGGTAATTAAGCTACTGATTGTTCATTTTTATAAACATTTTTTAAAAAGCCAAAGGTGCTATATGTTTGCAAATTAAATGTCAGCAGAAATGAAAACAGATTAAAGTGCAATTTAAAACTGAAAAATTACACCTTTATAATTGGTGATAATAATAATTTATAAAAATAAATAACTAAATTGTAGACATGGGCAAAGGTAGACATTCTATATGTGAGTACCATGAAATGTGGCAGTTTAAACAGTGATATATAACTGTGTACAATCTCTACAGTTATTACATCATAGCAGCTTATCCTCAGTGAACATGAGTATTAAACCCTGACTTGATGCAACCTACTACAGACCTGAGGGATCATTTTATTCAGCGCCACATATAGCTGTATGATGTATCTCCCAGCTGGTGCTCCTGGGGGATTTCAATATCTTGTATGAATGATGATGAATGATGTGATGGATAATGAAACTATAGTCTTAGAGAGCATACAAGCAACAAAAATGATTTTAAAGCTCTTAAAGCAGTATTTACATTTGGAAGAGATTGTGTTGCATTGGTACAAAAAACACACATATGACCGACACTGTAAGTTGCTGAAGTTATTAGATCATTTTTCTCTTCATACAGTTTGTAAATGACATAATAGATCTCACATGAAAAGTGTACAAAGACACAAAAATGTTCATTAAGCCTATTTAGATTCAAGTACAGAAGGAAATGAACTGAAGGTACATTTTCAACCAATGCAGCAATGAAATGTTAGTAATAAATAAAATTGGGTGTCTCCATCAAGTTGTCCATCACTGAGCTCTAAAGCAAACAGCAATCAGTAAAATTTACATTGAAGGTTTCTTAATGTGCTCAAGTTCAGTCAACAAATCCGTGACAAATCTGTGGCCAGAGTCTCTCTCTGTTGGTACTGAGGAAGTCATTCACCGGGTGGAGGTTGATAACTTGGTCTGCGAGCGACCCGTCCCAGTCGGTCCACAGCCACACTCTCAAACGCTCTCCTCATCAGAGGATGCTCCTCCAGGACCTCGTTGAAACTGTCCACACTCAGGGAGTAAAGGCGACAATAGGTATCAGCCTTCACGGTGGCCGTGCGTCTTCCTTGGGTCAGCAGGCAGATCTCTGAACCAAGAGAGAGAGAGTCAGTTTAACCTTTAAAGCTATTTCAAGACTTAAATGAGATGACTGATAACACCCTCATGTCTGTATGGTAAATATGAAGCTACGGCCAACTGCAGGTTAGCTTAGCTTAGCATAAAAGCAGCTAAAATAACAAACTTGACTCTGTCCAAAGATCACAAAATATGCCTACCAACACATACTATCACGTTTTTTTTTCATCTGTACAAAAGCCAAAGTGTAACAACAACTTGTGGATTTATGGGGACTATTTCTTGCCCCGGGTGCAGTCACTGTGAGTTTGCAAGACAACCAACGGTTAGGGATAGCTCGTTGTTAGTCATATTTTTATACTCATATTAGTCAACAATAAAAATAATAGAGACTTGCAGGTTTAAGTATTTATACATTTGATAGGGAACTGTTTCAAGGTTGAAGACAGCGACAAACGATTTACCCCCAAAATATGCTCCATCGTTGAGCGTGATCGCCTTACTGCCACGTGGGATGACAGTGACGGTGCCATGTTGGATGAAGTACATTTTCCGACCGAGCGTTCCTTCTCGTATAATCAAGTCTCCGGGTTGGAAGACCTCAAAACGCAGCTTGGTCAGGATCACTGTCACAAAATGAGGGTCGGTGTTGGCAAACAGTGGCATGTTGGCTACTAGTCCTCGGCAGTTATAACTGACGATCTCCTGCATGGCGGGAGAAAGAAAGAGAGACATTGAATAGTTAAAGTGATGCTGAGAAGTCTCTCTTATATGCATACAGTTTACTATAGAACATGATTCTGAGCAAATTTTATCTAGAAAACAAGTAAATAGCAACTTGGTTTCAATAAGATGAGTAATTAAATTAATATGCTTGTTCAATGTAACAATTTGCTACTTTCATATTTCTGTGAACTTAATACTTTTGGGGGTTTGTACTGTTGGTCTGACAAATCTTGCACTTGATTACAATTAATTGAAAATATAAGCAGCAGTTTCATCGATATATTGATATCAACCACATCGTTCAGGCTTATATTTGCATCTGAGTGGTCATGTGTGAGAGAAACAGATATATCAGAAATAGTCATATCAGAGGTTTGATGAATAACAAACCTCCTTGAGTGGATCGCTGAGCTCTCCGAGGATGCTGTCCTCATCAAACATCTTTCCTTGGAATCGCTGCTCGTAATAATCATGGATCCTCTGTCTTACATCCGCTGGCAGTTTATGGAACGACATGTACTGCTCCACTTGCTTATACTGGAAAAAATTTGTACAAAACACGTGGTGATTTGACCTTCATGGAGATACAACTGAAATCCCACATTGCTGATGTCAGATGTCACATTTTCTAACCATGTGTTTGCTGAATTCTTTCTAAGCACAATAATTATGCATTTATTCTATTTGTTTACCATTTTTTCCCCTGCGGTTTTAAGTGGATTACATACTAATTTGTAATGGGCATTAGCAAACAGTGATCCAGAACAAAGGTGCCACCATTTGTCTATCATCCGTTCTGCTTTATCTTGTGAAAATCCCCTGGAAAGGGTCACAGTAAGGCCACAAAATCCATTAGATAATACACATATTTTCTAAGCATTTGGCACAGTTGCCACGAATAAAATACGAGCAAGTAAGCTTATGATATAAAACATGGCTGTGATATTAAGCCTCACAGCCAGACTCACATTAGCATCCACGTGAAGCTGCTGGGATGCAAAACAACTGAAGGTGTACATGAAAATGTTTCCGTTTCCTCATCAAGCCCATGCAGCGATGATTACCTTCTCTTGATACTGACGGTGTGATGCATCCAAGGACTGGACCAGGGTAGTTGCATGACCAAGGAACATGGCGTAGCAGGTCGCCCCCACGACCATACTGATCATGGTGAGCCAAACGTCAGTCATGCCTTCTGGAGGGTGGGCACCGTATCCTATACACAGCATGTGACTCATGGCCATGAACAGGGCGTAGGAGTACTGTATGTGCCATGTAGCATTCTGAAGACAGTAAAAACGAGAGAGGACACGGCAATGTTGTCATAAGAGATGTACAAATAACTGGGCTAAGAAACACCTCATAAATGCATGCAATGTTTCCCCCTATATCCAATCTCTGTGCTAAGCTAAGCTCACTGGCTGCTGGCTGTAGCTTCATAAGTACCATACAGTAGAGATTGTCTCATTTAACTTTCTTCAAGAAAGCGAAGACATGTATTTACCACTATGTCAAACTATTACTTTATCTCCATCCATCCATCCATTATCTGTAACCGCTTATCCTCATCAGGGTCACGGTGGGGCTGGAGCCTATCCCAGCTGACTTTGGGTGAGAGGCATTACTTTAATTCACTCAAATTAATTGCCAGTGTAACCTAGAGAGCCTTTTAGTTGATACACAAAAGGTGAGCTGAACAAACAGGTAAGCATAAAAAACATATCTTAAGAATTAAGTTTAAAGTTCTTTATGTAAGCAAAAGCCTTTTTCCCTCATAAATAGCATATTAAATTAACCCAGTGTATAAAGGGTTTCCAGGTTTAAATATGATATGTACAGCATGTGAGTATTTATGAATGAACATGTACTCACCACCATATTATTTTTGGATACCCAGCAGTCTGGAGGGAAGTCTTGCAGCATAGGCACCATGAAGGTCAGGCAGCCATCCCAGTGACACAACAGCAGCATCATGCCAATCAAGTTGACTATACGCACCACAGCACTGGCCAGATCATAAGTCATGTGGAAAATCTGACAGAAAAAGAGTTGGTTGCAACATTAAGCTGGAAAAATGTTTTTCTCTGTTTCTCTGTCACCCTCCTCCCCTTCCTTTACCTCTTCCCACTGGTGAATGTAGCGGATGAGGCGAGACAGTCGGAGAAGACGCAGCAGACTGAGGATCTTGGTGAAGCGCACTATGCGGAGGGCGCGGGCAGTGCGGTACACATCAGATGACTCGTGCCGGGACTCCAGGTCGACAATGAGGAAGATGTAGTCGACGGGGATGGAGGAGACGAAGTCAACCAGGAACCATGTGCGGAGGTAATGAATGCGGATCTCTTTAGGGTCCAGAATGATGTGGCTGTCCTCTCCTGGGATGCCCGTGCGGAAATTGAAAACCAGGTCCATGAGGAAGAGTGTGTCAGACAGAACGTTGAAGGTGATCCAAGGTGCGGTGTTCTGGTCTTCAAAGAAGGTGATTCCCCAGGGCAAAATGACCAGATTGCTCATCATCAACAGGAGCATCACGATGTCCCAGTAAAACCTGGACAGAAGAGGAGTGGCATTTTATTTTTGTTTACTTGAACAAGTAATCCCAAAACCTTGTTCCACTACTGCTGTACAGAGAGATGCAACTGCATATTTGTACACAGAATCCATCTTGTGTGGCTAACTGTACAGACGAGAACACCAACGATGAGGTCCCCAGTGGTCACTTCTTTATCTGTGGAAACAAACTCTGTAGAAGAAGTTGAGGTTTCTACTCCTTATTTTAGTGCTTAAAACAGCAAAGTTCAGACTCAAACAAAGAGCGACAGCTGCAGTTGAATCAGGTTTCTACTGAATGTAAAGGATTTTATACAAAGGAACAAGTCCTCTTACTGGCTCATACATATAATTGTTCTTGGTTTGTATATGTGTGGATGGATATGAGTAAATCCTGGTAATAATTCTGGTGGTTAAAAGTTAATTGTGTGGTCTGATCATCTTTGGGTTCACTGTTTAGAAAGAAGCCAATCTCAAAAACCAGCAACTATCATCTGACAATGATTTATCCAACAGCCAATGTTTCTGGGCTTCCAGTATAGCCAGTAGATATCTGGAAAACAGATAGATATCCAACTAGCAACGTGATACAAGAGAATGATGAGAAAGACACATTTCAGCTGATCTCTATAAACAGATGTCTACATACGAATTTAGATAACTTTTAAAAACTCATAAAAACATAAATCTTCGTCAGACAATATCCAGCGGGTTCCGAAATTGCATTTGGGCCAATGCATTCCGCCTCTGGCTCTCCACACAGATTGTTGCAGCTAAAGCCCTCTCAAACATGACTGGTCAATACTACTCAGGCTACAAATGGAAACGCTCCTGGTGTAAAAATCTTGATTGCTTGCCCACAGATTCTGCATTCATATGCATATATCTGTTTATAGAGATTAGGAAGACGCCCAGAGAGCTTTGTCAAGGTTAAAGGTCTTATCCCTGCTGACAGAACGAGGCTTATAGTCCAAATCTGGTCACATCACGAATTAATTAATTGTTAGGGTCTGATTGATGTTTTTGTTGCAACTGCTGCAGTGTATCTTTATATAATCACATTAACATCATGGTATTCACCAGACAGACATTCATCACTCACTAATATACAGTAAGGTTGCCAGTTCACTTCCAAGACTAATGATGAAATCTTAAACAGCATCAGTGGAGCTGCTCAGTGGCAAACACGGGTACTGGACAACATCCAGGTATGAATACAGATAAATGTGAATGTGAAAAATGAATTGCTCCTCTCAGCAAAGTTAGCCTGGATAAAAAACAGAAGTCACGTCTGCATGTTAAGTAGGGAACTGGGGACAAGTGATAGTTAGCTTAGCTAGTTGTCTAACTAGTAGCTGTGACGCCTTCTTAAATCATAACTTTTCATTTTTACATGTTTCCTTGTGCATGAATCTAAAACAATGAGACATAACATGTTAATTAGTGAGCTTTAGCTTTAGGTGCTGAATTAATTTAACCTTTGGACACAGCTGGGCTGTTTCCCGCTCGCATTCCAGTCTTTATGTTAAGCAAAGCTAGTCACCTCCTGGTTCGAGCTCAATGTTTACCCAAATGTAAAACTATTCCTTTAAGTTTGAGAATTAGAAACAGCTATCAGGGTCAAATGAAGTCATCCAATCAGGAGGACAGTGTGTCATCCAGGGAATGACCCATTTCAGAGCGACCCCTTAACAGTTCCTGTCACAGGAGGAATCCCTGTCATCAAAAATGCATGCCGTTTACCTCATCAGGCTTAGTATACTAATAAAGAAGGCAATGAAGAAGACAATAAAGAAAAGAAAACGTCACTCCCACTGAATATGCAGTCTGCTGCTTTCAGGATGTTGAAACCCGGATGTCTGGGCTGTACATAGCTACATTCATCACTATCTGCTTCATGTTATACAAGTCCCATTTTCCTTCGGGTCTCCAGTGTCTCCTAATACACCATGGCTACCCACTACGGTTTGGGTTTCCTTACAGATTGTTTCCATCAAGTGTCAATCACTTTGGGTTTCTCTCTCGCTCTCAGTCTCTCTTGCATTACAGAGGCACAGTAACAGAATATGAAGCAGACTATTTTTGATTACCGTCACCCTTCGCAACATGAACCCTGTGAGAAAACGACCTTCTTCTTTAAGCAGTCTGAGCACAGATACAGGAAGTGATAGATTAGTTCCTCATTCTCATTCACGTTTATCCCTCCATCAATCTCTCGCATCCATGTCCTCTGTGTCTACACGCTGGTTTACATGACTACTTATCATCTCTACTCGTGTTGCAACGGATTAGTGGTTGCTTGCTGCTAATAATTCCACCAAAGACTCTGGAGTGCATTATAGCTGGTCATGTTGTACATGAAATGTGTACATATATTTAAGTACAAGTGTGTGAGAGACAAGCTAGTGGAGGTGGAACAGGAATGGGAATGTGGTTTGACAGCATTTCACGCTGAATCTAAATCCAGGATTTAATCTTCTAATCAACTATGTTTAGTTTGTAGTTTTTTAAAGCAACAAAAGTTCTAAATAAGCAAGACAGTCTGTGTTCAAAGAACTAAAATTCAAGTCTTGACAGATGGGTTACACATTTGCTGTTGAGATAAACATCTACCTGCCATTTTCTGTCGTTAACCTCGGCATGGCTTCGAGGAGTTTGTCCACCATTTTGTTCCACGGTGAAATACCTCAACAACTGGATAGACTGCAATGTAAGTTTCTACAGAAATCCTCAGAGGATGAATCCTGATCACTTTGGTGATCCCCTGACTTTTCCATTTGCGCAACCCTGACATTTATGGAGCGAAATATCTTAACAGCTAATGGATGGATTGCCATAAAAGCTGGTAGACACATTCCACAGGACGGGAATCATTTTGGGGATCCACACACTTTTATCAAGCACCATCATCAGGTCAAAAAGTTGTTCAATACTTTGATTTATGACCAAACATCTGCAAAACTAAAGACATTTCCTTCTAAAGACATGCATCCAAACTCACGACATCCATCAATGTTAGCATGCTAAAACGCTAAACTAAGACAGTCAACATTATACGTGCTAAACATCATGTTAACATCATGATTATTAGCATGTTCATTACAAATTTAAAGACACTGTAAACACACACCCCATACACACATCCAGGCTTCACAGGTTACTCTGTCCGGTTACTATCATATCCAGTTACTCTTATTTGACGCGGGGACAGTTTGTTACATTATCGGCCAGTAAATGTGTCGGAATAACACAAAAATGGGACACATATGGGCAATAACTTCCTGGCAGACTACGGCGTGAATGACTGGGGAAAAAATTAAGATACATGTTATAAGACTACTAATGTTAATGCAATGCTGGATTAACTGTGATGTGAATGAAAAAACACGGATGACATGGCATCCGGGATTATAGGAAGTTACAGAGGATAATGTTACAGCTTTTATATAGCATGTAACACTATGTTAACTAACTAAACATGTCATACCAGTTAGTCAGCAGTAGCATTTCAGAAACAACCATAATAAAATATTAATAATTAGGCATTATTTAGTATTTCTGGTACCGACTGTAAGGTGATTAATCAACTATAATTGACATTTCTGTTTAGCTCAGTACAGTCATGTTTTGTACATTGATCATAAAAACAAGAGGAGAGAAGAGAACAGTTGACAAAGAGTGGTGGTTAGTGATTCAAATGTGCCATATAATCCATATATAGCGAATGTGACATGTTGTATGTCCTGTCACTTCTTTATCATCCACCAATAAAAGCTGAAAATGCCGCTCTCTTTCTCTCATATGTAGGCTTGATGAGGGGATCATAACACTCTTAGACAAACATATTTGCTTATTTAGCTAGCTAGCTGACCTTTTTCCCCAGAGTGCCAAAAATGTGCTGTTCCAAGTCATCCATTGGAAAGGGGAAGTTGGAGCATACGGTTTAAGGAGAGCAGGCCTTCAGTAATCCCCCCCTCAGCTGTCTGTGTATTATTGCATAATAGAGCAAGATTGGAATTATAGGGATTCTTATGGGCAATAATCCCTGTGCATGGGTTTATCCTCTCTGTCTGGCATAGGCGACGTTTAAAATTGTTTAAATTTGCTGCCAGCTGCTATTAGTGACCGCACAGACAGATTGTTCGGGCGTTGCTGCTAAAATGTAGTTCAAAAAAGCTCCCAAAAGTTGAATGATGTGACAAACCCTGCAAAAGTGAAGCCAGAGTAGAGCAAGACATTGCTGGATGTTTTTTTTTTTGAAAAACACAGAATCACTTAAATGACCATGATCAATGAAGGGGGTTCTCCCTCATAAACAAGGAGAAAGAGAGTCACCAGTTGTACCATTAATCCAGATGATCTTGTCCTATATACTGTATCACTAATCAAATCCCTTCATCGCCTTATCATGTGCAAGGAACCATGACATCAGCTGCTGCACTGCAGTCTGTCCTTGGATCTGAGCGCCATCACAGGCTGTTTGGTTGCATGAAAACTGGATGATTTCAAGGGAGGTTTTTGAAAGATCAATGACAAATTGGGGAATCTTGTGTTGGCGAAAGGTTACTGACTTCTTTTTTTACCCATTCAATGTATCTGTCCATTCTCCCACAAACAGCAGTGAAACTAAGAGGAAACTGAGGCTAAGGAAATATAACCCGACCTCATCATTACCTGAAGTCACTGTAGGGGTGGATGATCCATACTCCAAAACTCTTGACCCTGGCCTGCTCAGCAGCAACACCCTTATGACTGCCAAACATGCGCAGGGAGAACTTGTTGACCCCGGGCTGCAGCAGTGATCCAAACTGCCTCTGGAAGTAGGTGGATTGATCCTCTTGGGTGTTATCATCGCCTCCTTCGCCCTCCACGTTGGTGTCCAGCAGGCCATCAGGATCCGCTGTGTAGTCGTCATTGTGAGTCTTGACCAAGGAGAAGAGTGTCTTGGTCACATCGGCCCTCTTTTCTGTCTTCGGTGAGGGAGTACCGGGGGGGCTCATCCTCTGGGAGCCACTTCTCCATTTTGAGAAGCGGAGGCTGCTCCAGCTGCGGTACTTGGGGGTCTCTATTTTGTGAGCCGGGCTCTCGCTGACACCTCTCTGGTCATCTACACTCCTGGTTAGGCTGGTCATTTTTACACTTTGCATTTTAAATTGGGCAAAGCAGAGAGGGCTCTATTGTCCCTGTGATTTGGCTTGTAGGCTCCTGATTGTAAAGTCACTCACTGAAGTTTACTTCTGTTACCTTTTCCATGTGAAGCACTCTTTTAGTGTGTTACAAGAAAAACCTACAATGAAACACTTTAAAGCAGAATGTAAAAAATATCATGCAGCTACTGCAGTTTAAAAATATAAAGCAGTGACACCACAGCAACTACAAAATACCATTAAGTACCAGAACATACACAGTGAACATACACAGTCCAAATCATATATAATACGAACAACGGGCTTTCTCCTCACATTATAAATCCATAAAAAGTTGAAGCCTCCATTTAAAAAAGTACTTTCCTGTGATGAATGAAGTCTGCTCCTCGTGAGAATACAAACTTCAGCTTCAGATGTGTTTAGTCCGCTTCAGTCTGTCCATGAGAGGACTCACGCAAATTGACAGGGAGGGCTCAGTAGCCTTCAATAATCGGCTTGTTGGCATAACTGCGTCCACTCACATCTCTCCTACACTCTCCTCCTCTATCCTCCTCTCCTCCTCCTCCTCCTCCTCCCGGCGGTGGACGTGCCCTCCCTCCTGTGGGACGAGTGGAGATAACGGCCGCAGGTCGTGTTGCGCGGCCGGGACGGAGTTGCTCGTGTCAAAACTAAATGACTCTTTTACTGGTCCAAACTGCTACGACTCCATAGCTGCAACCAGTGTATTGATATATATGCTCGATATATATATATAAATATCGACATATACATTAAGATAACCTTTTTTCCCTTTTGTTTTCTACCCTAATTAGCTGAGGGACTAAACTTATATTTATTGAGAAGCATTGCAGATTATTTTACATTTTTGAAGACAAAACAACCACCTGTTTTATTTTAATATAGTCAAAGGTTCATATTATTTCTGAATTTAATGATAGATGCCTGAAGAAAATATTGACTAAGCTAAACAATGTCAGAGGTTTTAATTTAAACTTGTGAATAACGCACAAACCATTACATTTTTTTTATATATATATTGAATTTAAACTCCATGAATCAACCTATGAATACATTCCTTAAAGGACGCGTTCAACATTTAAGAAAATAAACGTATTCACTTCCTTGCCAGGACTTACATGAGCTACCACAGTCATGTCTTTCCACTGAATATGAAGCTCCGGCCAGAAGCAATCCATCCTCTTGGCAAGATAGCAAACAAAGGAAACTGCAACAAACAGTTATTTTCGTGACAGTTATGTATTTAATATATTTTTTAATTGTTCTGATCAACTTTGTCCAGTGGGTCTCAAACTACACAATAGAAATTTAATTGAAATAAACAAAAGATTCAGGTTAGCAAGACCCCATTACCAACATCAAAGCACTTTCATTTGTTTGTATCACCACATTAATCATTTTCATGCATCCCGCAGCAGGTGAAAACAGGTTTAGTCTATAAAAACCTCATAAAACACGTCCATCACATTTACTAAGAGCTTTAGGTGATATCAAAATTGCCTGTTTTGTCCAAACAACCAACCAAAATCTGGAAAAAAAATAATTTACATTATATTTTATTTTTATACACAAAAATGTTACAAATCTTCCCATGGATTTTTGACATTTAAATTACCTGAATGATTAAATTATTCAAGCATTACTGTTGTCCCCTTTGCCATTAAGTTCATCATATTCATATTATCTCCTTCCAACAATGCTTCACATCACAGTTTTATTCACCACCTGAGCCTCAGTGAGCAGCTGAAGCTGGGGTTCACTGCCTTTCTGCTCCTGCTCTTTCCCCATCCAGCTTTTTCCAACAACTCTGTGGATCCGGGATTAAAACCAGAGCTCACACCCTGCACATTTTTGGATGATTGATCTGAATTTGACATGCAGGGACAAAGTTTCCTTTGATAGCTGTACCTATAGTTAGTCAACTTGTTTGTAGGAATTCATGCAATGCATCTTTAATTATTTTATGTTGAAGCTTAAAAGTAGAAGGCAGAGAACCTGATGGAGTTAGCACTCTCATTATGTCTGTGTTCATTTGTTTTTCATAGAAGTTACAAGAAATCCAGTGCTGTAAAGATGCAAATTTGCAGGAAGGAATAATTAAATTTAAACTTTTATAAAACAATATATAAAAAGATACAGCTGACATACAGGCCCTTCAAAGTTTGTGTTTGTTTGATTACATCTGTATCTGTATTGCGATATTAAATCATATTCAAACACATAAACTTGCTCAGTGCTGCCCAGATGTGCTCTCTCCGGTATTTTCCTGTCAGTGACCAGGTCAATCTCCATTATATAGACCCTTGTACTAGATCACATTTCACCATTATCAGGCACACACTCTGAAGTTGCAGGTGTCATGTTCACATGTACACCTTTGACTCAGACAAACAGGCACACTCGAGAAGCTTCAATCACAATTACTGGGTCACTCCTAAAGCTGGCTCCTTGCTGAAGTTTAGTGTTTCCAATATCATATGGTCTAAGTGGTGAGTTGGGAACCAGATGGTGACCAGTGTGGAGGGGTACCAAACTCCTAACTGCTATCTATCTATCTGTCTATCTATCTATCTATCTATCTATCTATCTATCTATCTATCTATCTATCTATCTATCTATGGTCTAGACCTGCTCTATATGGAAAGTGTCATGAGATAACTTCTGTGATTTGGCACTATATAAACCAAATTAAATTGAATTAAATTGAATAGGTCATGTTTTGGCAATTTATGGGAAAAAATATCAGCTAAATTAGGGCCTAGGTGGGAAAGTTGCATTGACTTTGTCAATCCTCCCTACTGACTCCTCAGTGCACTTCACCTGGAGGAAAACAGCATCTATCTCTGGCAATAAGAGCTGAGCCGTTCCTGCTGTTTACTGATGGTTTACTGACGGTGATTATGTGTGAGCTTTGGCAAGTTAAATAACTTTTCATTCAAATGCGTAATAGACAAATTCACATATTTGTGCCAAATAATGATCATCAGGATCAATTCATTCTGTTTACTCTGATCCTCCTCAATCTGATGTATGAGCCCTTATCCTTAAGAGCCATAAACAAGCATAGAGGACAGTGTGTGGAAGTTTTAAATACACTGTATACGACTGATGTCAGACAAAAACAGTATTACAAACAGATATAAAATACTATAAAGATGTATATACTAGAATACCATGGCCAAATGGGGAAATCTTGAGTTAGAGCTACTTTTTCTTAGCAGTCACCTCACACTTGTGCTTGCTGTTTGTCTATAAATAACAGTGTGATGGCCACAGTCATGCAGAGTAATGTCACCCCGGTTCACACTCTCTCACCTCATTAGTTTGCTGCCTACAGGTTAATTTCATTTACAGGTAGTTAGTGTTGCCTTGTAGTTGGTGTCCATCTTGTTTACCATTTGTGCATTATTTGGTTTGGCCAAACTAGTTCATATGTTCGACATGAGTCATTAAGTCTGGTCAGTTTCTTCAGTTAACATCTGGTTAAGTTGCTGTTCTACTGAGTATGGTTATGTTTAGTTGACCCTCTTTCTTTTTTCTCAGTGCGGCTTCCACCCAGCATTAAAAAGTAAAAAAAGAAATGCTTCATGGAGGAAAAAAAGGAAAAAGCATGACTGCCCCAGAGAGGCAAGTCAGTAATGAAGAGGAAGAAAATTAAGTTTTTGGACATTTAGAAGTGAATGTTTAAGAAATGTAACTGGAACTTCTTGTCAGAACCTTTACAACCTTATACTAATGTTTCTGTAGACATCAATGGACACATATCTGTATGATGGTGATGATGGACATTAATATATACAGTATTTCTTGTGCCTTATGGCCATACCAACCTGAGCACATACAGTCTTGGAAGCTGAGCAGGGTTGGGCTTGGTTAGTATTTGGATAGGAGACTACCTGGGAATACCAGGTGCTGTATGCTTTTCACTTCCCTTTACAGACATCAGAGGGCACTGCTGCTTCTTCAGTGGGGACAAAAACAGAGCCGCTTGTCAGAGGAGCTGTGTCCAGTGCATTCAGCACTACAATCCTGCTTTTACATTAATGCATAAGTAATAATAATCTAATGTTATAATATATTATAGTATAACAACAACAGGGGTCATTTTTCTCCATTGAGTACGTACATTTTGTTACTTTAAGTACATTATCCTGATGATACTTGGATACTTTTACTTACGTAACATTTTCAATGCTGGACTTTTTGCTTAAGTTAAAGGTCTGAACACTTTTCCCACCTCTATATAGGGGATAGGCTGGCATGCAGTCATGCCCTTTTAATGCAAGTGAACACAACTGGCCATTATAATATTTAATGGTGTCCTCAAGTCCATAATGTATAACTTCACAAGACAATTATAACAGTCTCATGACCAGAGTAAATGACACCTTAATGTAATCTTTACAAAGAAGCTAATGCCTGAAGTATTTTAATAAGACCAGGCATGGAATGTTTATGACAGTTTCTGTTCTGGTTGATGTCAAGTTGTCATAACAAGGACACTGATACTGAGGTTATGTTGTCTTTGTTCTACCAGACAATGGAACCAAACATAATAGCGACCTCACATGTGCCTACACTGAAATGATTCTGTCATAGATCAGGTCAGGTTTACTCTGACAGAAACCATTGTAATTCACCAGTGTTCAATGTCAACAATGTTGAAACACTTCATTTAACTTTACCATGTGTTAAATAGGTTTTAAATGTTGGTGGCTTTCCTAAATAGAGACAAGATTAATATCAATATTAATACTAATATATGTAGTAAGTCCAGTCTTTATTATAAAGCATCAATATGAACATACAAAGGACATACAAATTTGTATCAAGAACAAAACTAAAGAAAACAAACTAATAATTGTGTTAATGTGTTCCATACATCAAATCAAATCAAATCAAATCAAATCAAATCAAATTTGTATAGCCCAAATTCACAAAACACATTTTGCCTCAGAGGGCTTTACAATCTGTACAGGGAGTGACACCCTCTGTCCTTAGACCCTCGGTTCGAGTGAGGAAAAACTTCCCTCTCCCAGGACGGACAGACGTGCAATAGATGTCACATGTACAGAACAAATCCACAGAGACATATTGTACAATTACAGTGAATGATAAAATGATTACAGTATACAGAGTACACAGAGATATGGTAACAATAATGACAGTAATAATATAAGTAGTGGACGTCGTGCAGGACCACAGCAGCAGCCACGATCCACGAGAACCTGCTGGACGAGAGAGCACAGAAACTCCGGGGAAGAAGTTTAGTTAGTAACATGCATTAACATGCATTAATGAGACATGCATGTTTACAGATGGTGGTGGTGGTGGTGATGGTAATGGGGAGAGAGAGAGAGAGACAGAGAGAGAGAGAGAGAGAGAGAGAGAGAGAGAGAGAGAGAGAGAGAGAGAGAGAGAAGGTTTGAGTAGAGTTTCCAGTAAAGGGAGATGTGACTACATCTTCAACCAGTACCGTGCCTGACTAGGCATAACCCTGAGAGAGACAGACAGAGAGAGAAACAGGGAGGGGGAGTCCCCCGGCAGTCTAGTCCTATAGCAGCATAACTAAGGGATGACCTGAGCCAGCACTAACTATAAGCTCTATCAAAAAGGAAAGTCTTAAGTCTACTCTTAAAAGTGTTGACCGTGTCTGCCTCCTGAACCCAAAATGGTAGTTTGTTCCGCAGAAGAGGAGCTTGGTAGCTGAAAGCTCTGGCTCCCAGTCTACTTTTGGAAACTATAGGAACCACAAGGAACCCAGCATTCTGAGAGCGCAGCGTTCTAGAGGGGTAGTAAGGTACTATGAGCTCTTTTAGATATGATGGTGCCTGACCATGAAGAGCTTTGTATGTGAGGAGAAGAATTTTAAATTCTATTCTAGATTTAACAGGTAGCCAATGCAAAGAAGCCAAAATGGGAGAGATGTGATCTCTGATCTTGGTTCCTGTCAGAACACGTGCAGCAGCATTCTGAATTAGCTGCAAAGTCCTAAGAGACTTATTGGAGCAGCCTGATAACAACGAGCCTAGAAGTAACAAATGCATGGACTAGTTTTTCTGCATCCGCTTGAGATACGATGCGTCTGATTTTGGCGATGTTACATAAGTGGAAGAAAGCAGTCCTCAAAATTTGTTTTATGTGGACATTAAAGGACAAATCCTACATGTTTACAACAGCAACATTTCTATAATATTTACTGGATTTTTTGGTCATCTATGACAGTGAACTAAATATCTTTGGTTTATAAATAAAACAAAACATTTGAGGACGTCACCTTGAGCTTTGGGAAACCATTTTCTGACATTTTATGGACCAAATAACCTTCAGATGTGAGCAATTACACCTGCACATGCCAATAAATAAAGCACCAAAGGTTTCAAAATAAAGGATGTACACACACACACACACACACACACACACACACACACACACACACACACACACACATATATATATATATATATATATATATATATATATATATAAAAGGCTACTTATAATATATATTATATATAAGGCAAGAGTTTACAGGGTCTTGTATGTCTTAAATAGGCCCCATGCTAATATTCCATCTGAATATTAAAGTGAGTGTCTGATTTTCTGAACCACACAACCACAGTGAGCAGGACTGCTCACTGAACCAGAAGGGAAATGAAGATTGAATTATTTTGTTGTTCAGCAGTTTGCACTTCCCGTCCAGTGAATCCAAACAGAGGGTTTGGTTCCAATTTGACATTTAACATCAGAGATAGGGTGTGGACGATCTCCATCCAGCACTTAAGGCTATAGGACATGAGCAGTACATTTAGATGAGGGAGGCTTCAGCACTTTTGCATATATACAGTATTTCATCCAGTGTCACAGAATCTGCACATCACATAATAAAGAATACTGACTTTACCTATTGTTTCAGGGCTTATTTTTCAAGATATTTATTGAACTCATTCATATTCATCCACTAGTTTAAAAGAGATAAGACACAAATAGAAAATACAATAATGTTGTGGTCTTACTTTGAGGTCACGGCTGAATTAAACACATACAGTATCTCAGAAAAAAATACTATGTATAAATCTATTTAAACATTTACTGGTGCAAATAATAACAAAATATGAACCTGCTGTCAGAAGTCCCAGTCACATAGTCACATGACAACAGTACAATCCTGTTGATGAGGTTTACAGTGCCACGCCTGATGGTCATTTATTGTAACTACTTCTGTTCTCTGTCACTGATCTTTCTAATGAGACTTTACTGTCCACAGTTCATCCTGAGGAAACTTTGTGTTTGTTTTCATAATATACCTGATGATTTATAGCCACTCAGCTGCAAAACACACATAAACACAATAAAATGCTGTTGCACCAACAGAACATTTGAGCTCGTTTTTCATTTATTATTAAAAACATGTGTCATTACAGGTCATAAAACAAAATGACATACTAGCATCTGTCAGTCAGAGCATGTTAAAGTTGCATTTAATTATAATCAATTAAAAGTAAAGTTTGATTTAAAAGTAGCCTTGTCTACTATTAAGATGTCACCTTTACTTTGAGTACAGCACAAACATGTTTATAGAGCTGCACAATAACCTTTCACACAGGGTAATATCAGTATCAGTATCAGATAAAGTGCAATTGCACAAAGAGACAAAAAGAAACTTGGTCTGCAGGTTTTTTCAGCCCTCGGGCAACAAAAAACGGTATTGTAACAAGTTGGTGTCACAGATTTTTTTTCAGTGAGGTGTTTGAAACCCTTTCCACCGAGTATCCTGAAAGATTCTCAATCTGTGACAACTCAGCACAATATTAGGTAATATAAGTCAAATAATCTGTGAGCTGACTGTACCCTTATCGATGTCCAGTAAAAACCACTGATATCCAAATTTGGTGACAGATTATAAACAAACCTAAAACCCACCTTTATAGTTTTTCTTTAGCTTATAACCATTATTCTAATTGTACTTCACTTGTAAATATATAAACATCTTTATTTAAAATGTATATATTACAACACAAGCATCAATATTTTACACATCAATAATGTCAAAAATCCAAACCATTATGGGGTTGTGGGGTCATTTGGTTGCTGAGATTTCATTTCTTCAGTCGTCTTCAGGAGGTACTCTTGCCACATAATTTCCTAAAAAGACACAATCAAATGATTATTTCACCACGTCAGCTCCCTTTCTGCAAATGTTTGTCCTCTTGTCACAAGGCATTTATGTGACTTACAGAACCGCTGAGTCATTCTTCACATGATGACAGATTGGTCTGAACTCCGTCAGTTGTTTTTTCAGAGTATTAATCTCTTGGGTCCAGGCGTCAGATTCCGTTTTTTGTGTAGCTTAGAGACAAAGAAACAGGTTAAACAAGTCAGATCTAAATTGTAATTGTTGTATTTTATCCCGTGCTGGCACCAGAAGCTGAGCACAAAAGCTCTGTTAAGTAGTTTTGAGTTATACCTTCAGTGTCAGCACGTTCCTTCTCCTTGCTGGTCAGCTCGTCAACCTTTGTTTTCTAGAGTACAGTAGAAGACGTGTTTGTCAAAATGACCTCAGTACATCTTATAATTACCTGCAACATCAAGGTGTGTTATTTACCCAAGGTAGTGGGAAGAAGAAACACAAAGATCTTTAGTAGCAGTAGTATGTATGTATGCATATATCAGTGCTACAATGTAAAAATACTCAAAAAGTAAATTGTTCTGCATTTTACTCTTATGCAAGAAAAGTATCATCAAATCAGTACCAAAAGTACTTGTTCTGCAGAAAAATGGCTCCTGTGACTGATTCATTATTCTATTCTATTATATATTACATCAGTAGATTGTTAACTGTCAGAGGTGGAGTCAGTTTTAATTACTTTATATAAAGTTAGACAATTTAGTACAGTGCTGTCCAAGGCATTCACAGAGGACACACATTCACACTCCCATGTTTTCTTGAGGGTGCGTGGCTCACTGGAACTCCACTTGTTCATTGTTCTACTTCCTGTTCTACATGTATGCAAACTCCCGCCCTGCATGTTTTCTAGTGTTGCTGAAAGTGTCTCTTCCTCTGCAATATATTTACATACTGAATACTGAAGCGCGCGCGCACACACACCCACACACACACACACACCAGGTGAAAAGCCAAATTCTCAGATCACATGATATTGCAAAGATATTTGTGTAAAATAGTAACTATAAATGTGGAAACTTCTCACCTTTTCTGCTTGACAGGTGTCAGTTTCTGTCTTCTTCTTTGCCATCGTCTCACTGAGACTGGTTAGTGCACCCTCCAAGTCCCCCACTACTTTTGTCCCCTGAACCAGCAGCTTTTCCAACGTCCCTTTAAATAACTCTTCATTCATATATGACTTTTCAAGGGTCCTTGACTCCAATTGCTGGTGTTCAAACCCCTTGTGTAGCATTTTCATCACTTTATGTTGACCAAATATAACCACTATTAGTCCCATGGACACCATAATGGAGAAAATAGCCAAAATCCACTGAAACCGCATTGATCCTGTATGGGTTACTGTAACGCAGAAAAAGAGAGAGAGAGAGAGATTACCTTATCTGTAGAGGCACAGGTGGCAGAGGCGTGCAGTCAAGCTCTAATCTTAACAGTAAGATAAATAATGAGTCATCTTACCTTTGTTTTTGATATGTAGTCCACTTAAGTTTTTTGCCACAAATTCTCCCCAGACGACAATTAACCACCAACCGCTAAAATGACACCTGCCCTTTGATTTGCAGCTAGTGTCAGCTTATGCCCGTCTCACCTTTGCCTCCTCCCTCTTTCCCAACAATCTTGTTGTACAAGTTTCACTTTTCAAACCGGTTGAGCAACTCCTTCTTCCACCTTACTCACCATAACATTTATTGTGCCATTTGTTTTAAGGCAATAAAGTACAGAGGTGTACTTTGCCCTCAGTATGTAAATAAGGTTTAGAGATTAACTGCCACGACAAGAATACCTGTGTTTTTACATTACATACAGTACATTTTAGAACTTGCTACTAGCAAGTGCAATGAATTGCCGGTGAGGAGTACCATTGGAGTCTCGTCATTTCCTAAAGTTTTCCAAAAATGAAGAGTAAGAGAGAAGAGAGAAAAGAAAGGGTGACCGTATGTCAGCCAGTTTTACAAAGAAAGGTGAACGTAGTCTGTGAGAGGTAGAAATTAAGCTGTTAGAGTGAAATTAGTTATTTAATATCTTCACAGAGTGGTTTATTTTTCGCTCCTCTTTTAGCCAACATCTATTCAGTGCAGTTTAGTTCAGTCCATGTCAGCTCATACTAAATGTTCCTTGTTCTGCATACCAATGAACCAGTCTTACTGCAAACGAAGAATGAGGTGAGCAGCATTGTGCTGAATGACGTGAGCATGTTATAATTGTGAACAGGCTGAGTGACTCAGTCTGTATTGAATTTAGTTGTATATTTTCCTTTTGTAAATTTTTTACATGGATCCCTTCAACGATCTATCGTTAATTTATATTATTAGGAATATTATTATTCATTAATGTTAAAAATGTTTCCACCCAGGAATTTTCCCAGTAAAATGACATTCAGACTGTAAAAGATGGAAGCACATTTCTCATCAGGGGTGTCAGTCTTTTGTGAAATTCCATTGTATGCAAAATGTCATGTGAATGTTTGCACAATGTTATATATGCAAATGTAGTTATTTAAAGCTTTGAATGAGTTGATTGTGATCAGTAGGTGTGGTTACAGCAGTTGCACAGGGTTGGTGCGGCCTGTAGCACTGCACCATGCAGACACGCTTAGTAACAAACTGATGAGGCATTAAGAAGTTTCAGATAGTCTTTTTAATATTTTAAGTGGTAAAACTCCCCATTTTTTCACAAAAAAAGATCTGAGACCTGAGATCTATCTTGTGGTCCCCTGTGGTGAACCTTGATCCCCTCATGTTGGGAACCACCAGAGTATGCTCTCCTGTTTGACTAATTATTTCCAGCAGCTGACCTTAACAGACCTACTGGGTTATTCTGCTCTTCGCTGGTCTGGCCAGCCATACTGGTTTTACTTGGGTGGAAAAAAATCAACGTGTGTTTCCCCATTGTGTCACAGTGCAGGGCGGATCAGAGGAAACTTTGTTTCCATTTTTGCATGCTATGTGGATTTTGTTTACTTACACAAGTCAGTTTTTTAATTAAGCTGTGGGACTGTACCAGGCTAAATACATATTTACATACTGGGAGAATTTAGATTTATTACCATACAGCTTCACTTTTTTCCTTTTTATTTCAAAGGACAAGTGTGTAGGATTTAGTTGCATCTAATAGTGTATTTGTTGCATTGAAGTCTCCTCACCTCACCTTTGTCTCCCTAATGTAAAAGGGAAACAACAGTGGCAAAACTGTTTGTCCATTCTGGGCTGTTGTAGAAACATTGGGGTTCAGCTTGGAGCACATTGTGGAAGAGGATCTGCTCTCACTGTAGATATAAAAAGGCTCATTTTAAAGTAGCAACACTAATGTCAAACACTAATGAAAACATAGACATGCATAATATATTCCATGTCAGCCATATTTTGAAAACAGACCCCCCAATCTTACACACTGGACCTTTTTTCCCATACATTATCGTCATAAATATTATGCATTTACAGTTAATTTCATAACTGTTACATCATTTTCTCTCTCCCCATGGTAACATTCAAATATATACTGGCTAAATATAACTGGGATGCTTCATCATTTTTGGGGACAGGCCCTTCTTTTCAGTCAGTGGTAGACAAAAGCAAATGGTCATTTCCTGTCACTGACCATCGATTTGAAATGATGAACCACAGCACTGTTCTGTCTTCAGGCCTTAGCTCACCTTTCTGCACTGCACAGGCTGTACAGATTATCCTGCAAGAAGGAAAAAGTAAAAAACATATCCACAAACTTAAAGATAACTCAGCCATTTCGCTGGTTTAAAAAAACAGTGGCTGATCTACTTTTTCATCTGCAGCCACCTTGGTTAATTTAGTTTCTGTAAGAATACCTTTTACTATCTACTGCTTATGCATTTATGTAAATTAGCCAACAATTAAAGTGCAAAGATCAGGTGATGTGTGTATTAACATTATCTGCAGCTGCACGGAGCTATAATTTCTGCTATGCTAGTTACATAGAAGGAATACTGATGTCCAAATTGAAAACTTGAATACAGAATATATTTATTATTATTATTATTATTATTATTATTATTATTATTATTATTATTATTATAGGTAGGTTTTCACATATAAGGAATTTACCTTGGTATATTGGTATGAGGGGGTGGCGCGGTGCTACATTGGTTAGCAGTGTCCCCTAACAGCAATCAGGTTTCTGGTTTGCATCTTCTTCCTGGGTACTCCAGCTTCTTTCCACAGTTCTTTCCACATGCAGGTGACTCTGAAATGCTAAAGCGTGAATGGTTGTTTTCTCTATGTGTCTGTGATGAACTGGTGACTTGTCCACGGTGTACCCTGCCTCTCATCCAATGTTAGGTCCTGGTAAGGATAAGCAGTCACAGAAAATGGATGGAAGGACATTGGTATGAGACAAATATAAAAACTACAAACCATTTGGATCATTTGACTGTTTTTAGCTTATTAAAAGCTGACATTTTGGACATTTATGGTTAGACAGGATAACAATGTATGAGAAACATCTACAACAATGAGCATGAGTTCATGTTTGTTGCGCATGACAATATAACAATTGCTGCTGATATACATCCAAATGCAAACAAAGATGCTTTTACCTTTTGCATTGTGTTCTTGCAGATTAAATAAAACAATCAGATTTTAAAAAATGTTATCGCTTCACCTTAAACAGAAAACAACAGTGGTACAACCAAGTCACAATACGCCCACGACTCTGAGGACAGCAGAAAATATCTCTGCTTGATCCATGAGCATATAGTTACGATAATATTGAGGCAACTCTTCAGAATTATTCGACTGTTCACACCCTGTCATTATTCTTGTGGGTGGTGACCACACGGCCACAGGGTCAACAAATAAATCACAGTTGTTGAACATGTTGCAGCAATGCTATAAAGCCGGATCGATGGGCACAAAGCCAGCCGACAATCACATGTAGGTTTTAAAGCAAAGCAGATAACAAAGATCACAAAAGAAGTAAGAGTCATTTTAAATTATCTGTATTCTAATCACTGCAGTCTTACATCCTGTTAAAGGTGTTCTCTCTTTTTATTAACCCTTTTACTGTGACTCCTTATCCATTTTAATTTTTTTCCCCACTGAAATTAGCTCCTGTGTGACCTGATTAAAGTAGTGTATACGTTTAACTCGAGTCCATTAAGATCTGTTTTCCTGTCACATCACGAAGGCTTTACAAAAGAACATGTCACGTGACACTGCATTTGTTCTCTTCTGGGAAAAGCAACGTAAAGCCACCTAGAAGCTTATTGGTCCGTTACAGGAGATCCGAATGTACTTAAGCATCCATAAATCCTGCACCTGAACCCCTGGTGCCTGGTGACCAGCTCAGGTGAGAATGATTTAAATTTATATTTACTAAGCTACTTATTAATTCTGTTTTCAGCTACTTTTGTAAAAGGTATATATTTTTTTTCTGTTAACATTATCTGTCTCTTATCATTTAGCAGTAAAGTACAGTGGTACTGATGGGAATCTTCTCATGCAACTGGAAATGGGTCATGACATTAAGTGTTTTTTATTTGTGTGTGTGTGTGTGTGTGTGTGTGTGTGTGTGTGTGTGTGTGTTTTTAGTAAGAAAATTACTGATAGTTATCTATTCTTTTTTGTTTTTGTTTCTATTGTATGTATGTGTGGATTACTAACATTTTTAATTGTTTGCTACATTTTGGTTTCTATATATCGAGATGTGTTCATTTATATTGGAAATATTAATAACAAGAAGCTTAGAATATTAAACACCACAGTAATTTTCTATGTACAGTACATGTTGAAAAACATTTTTTTTTTGCTCCATTAGGTCCTCTCCAGTGACAAACATGGGGTTGTTTGTTGTAATCTTTTCAGTTCTTCTGCTGAGTCGTACGTTGTCTAATATTGCTTTTGAAAATAATGATCAGCTGTCTGATATAATAAAAAATGTAGGCACATACATGCTCATATTGATATTTTGCAGGACCTACCTTATTCTGTGTATGTGTTTGATGTGTGCTGAACTATTGAGTCCAGAAACAACAGTTAAACAAGGAAGAAAAGATGCAGAGATCTATTCAAAGAAATCATTATGAAAAAAATGTCACAGTGAGATGCATACATTTTCTTCTTCTTTCAGGATTTTGCAGAGGAGGACCAGCCACTCTAACACCAGAGTCAGGCACCTGCTGGATCATGGGCAATCTCTACCACACCTTTGATGGCAATTATTACAGCTTTATGGGCAACTGTACCTACACAGTGGGTAAGAACTGCCATGTTGGTGAGAACCTGCCGGCCTTTGAGGTGGAGACCAAGAACATGAACGATGGCAGCATACAGGCACCTTCAACGGGGATGGTCACTGTCAGTGTTTACGGGATCAACATTGAAATAGTTCGCTCTGAGCTTGGCATTGTCCGGGTGAGTCAGTCAGTACTGTAAAAGTGTGTAAATGCTGAATATTCTGATAAAATAATCTGACCATATGCATTTGTAGGAGATTAAATACATAAACAAGTAAATGACTTTCTAGTAGTGTGGAGAAACAGTTTTATGTTTCAAAGTTTAAGATAATACATAAAATTAAAATATGAAAAATCACAATAATGAAGCACAATTAGAGACTGTTTCTGCTCAGACTTAATAAGACTTAATAAGACTTAATAATTGCGGTGTCAGTTTTTTTTTTGCTTTTATTTTGGAAGTGACAGCCAGAGATAGACAGGAAACTGGAGTGAGAGAGAGTGGATGACTTCCAGCAAAGGACTGATCTTGTTCTGTCTATATTTTTTGAACAAGCTGTTGTATAAAATTTCCAATGTAAATGAAATTTAACTGATTTGTTTTCAGGTGAACTATCAACAATGGACTCTCCCGATCATCTTGAACAACGGCCAAGTGAAGCTTTCGCAGAAAGGCCTGTATGTCGTCATGGAGACAGATTTTGGCCTGACCGTGCAGTACGACTGGAACCAGTACCTCTCCATCACTGTACCGGACAGTTTTGCTGGCAGTGTGTGCGGCCTGTGTGGCAACTTCAACAACAAAGGGGAAGATGATCTGACCACTCCCAGTGGTTCAGTGGCCAGCAGTGTGGCGGTGCTGGGAGAGAGCTGGAGGGTTCCCGGTGCCACAGACGCCTACTGCCAAGATGAAAATGTTGAAAGCTGTTCCCTCAGTGTGGTTGAGAAAATAGAAAAACAAATCTTTTGTAGTGCTCTTATACAAGATTTTGCTGAACTCGTAGGTTGTCAACCCCAAATTGACCCCAATATCTTTAAAGACAACTGCATGCTCAATATGTGCAAGGGTGAAACCGTGCAGACGTATCTTTGCAACAGTCTTCAAAGCTTTGCTGACATCTGCCAGATGACTGGGGCCAAAGTTCCCGACTGGAGGACGTCTGCTCAATGCCGTGAGTAATGCAAGATTTTAGATGCATAAATGCATGTCAATAATAGTTGTGGTGGAATGTAACTAACCACATTTACTCTGGTACTGTACTCAAGTACAAATCTGAGATTCTTTTTGACTATATCTATTTTACAAATATGCACACAAAACATATGAACTCATAAAACATGATTTAATTTATAAATAACCTACACAATGTTATATACAAGTACTGCTAAAATGATTAGTTGATTTTCCTGCTTCCAGCTTCACGAATGTGAGGATTTGGGGATTTTAACAAAATAACTTTAATCATTTTAATAATGAATTATGTACTGTGGTTTGGACAAAGACAGCAGTGTGATGGTGTCCGTTTTGGGGCAGTTGTGGCTCAGGAGGTAGAGTGGGTTGTGAGATGATCAGGGGTTCTTTCCCCGGCTCCTCCAGACTGCATGTCGAAGTGTCCTCGGGCAAGATACTGAACCCCAAATTGCTCCCGAAGGCTGTGCCATCGATGTGTGAATGCATACAAATGGTTAGCTACCAAAAACTGATGAGCGGCTGGCACCTTGCATGGCAGCCAATGCCATCAGTGTATGAATGCGTGTGAATGAGATATGTAGTGTAAAAGACTGGTCTGATGACTAGAAAGGCGCTATATAAGTACAGTCCATTTATCATTTACTTTCAGGTCTGGGTAATTGTGATGGAAGTTTTCACAATTTTCAGATTTTTTATAAACTAAACAATGAATCGATTCATGTAGAAAATAATCAGATGAATCCATAATGAAAATAATCGTTAGTTACAGTCCTGTAAAAAAATCCTTCCTCAATCCTGTTTTATGGGTCATTATCAGGTAATATAATATATAGTAGTTTAATAGTCAGTTTTCCTTCATTGACTACTTTTAATTGACTGCATTATCCTGATTATATTTACATATCATTTTACTTAGTAACACGTTATAATGCAGGACTCTTAACTGTACTGGAGTACTTTTACACTGGGGTATTAGTATTTTTACTTTAAGGATCTGAATACATCTTCCTTCACCACTGAATAAATACGGATCCATTGTGATCCATTGCCTCTTTGTCCACACAGCTAGACCCAAGTGCCCTGAAAACAGCCACTATGACTTCTGTGGGAGCAGCTGTCCTGCTACATGTGCAAACCCAAACGCGCCCACGAAATGCAATGCCTCCTGTGTGGAGATGTGTGCCTGTGATGACGGTTTCATGCTCAGCAGCACCAAGTGTGTCCCCAAGTCTCAGTGTGGCTGCATGTATGAGGGTCACTACGTGGAAGCTGCAGCTTCCTTCTGGGGTGATAATAGCTGCACCAAACGCTATACATGCTCCGCTGGTGGAAGTTTGTCTTTCAAGCAAACTAGCTGTCCCGCTGGGCAACAGTGCCAGGTGGTGAAAGGGATCAGAGGTTGCTATCCTGTCAACTATGCCACATGTATGGTATCTGGTGATCCACATTTTGTGACCTTTGATGGGCAGCGCTACAACTTCCAGGGCACATGTGCATATGAGATGGCTGGTGTCTCCAATCAAAACAGCCTGGAACATTTTAGTGTCGTGTTGCAGAACAATGGTCGAGATAAGAAGATTGGGTCTGTTGTCAAGCTGGTAGAAGTCAGTGTGTACGGGTACACCATTGTCATCAGCAAAGAGAACCCTGGACTTGTTGTGGTAACGTATCAACAACAGAAAACAATGTGACATAAAAAAATGTCCTGAAGCCCAGTGTGATAGCTTTTCTGGTTCAACAACATTTCTGTACAGTGATCTTTTTATGTTTTTCAAGCATAAAGTGAACTGTAGTTTCTCCTTCATGCTAATAAGGAGAAGGTGAGGTGATGGGGGTTGCAATCAGCAACTACACCACTGGAGGCCACTAAATCCTACACACTGCCTCTTTTAGACTATGAAAAGCAGAAAATCCTCACATTGGCATCAAATGTGACATTTTTTATTGAAAAATAACTATTAAAAAACTATTTATCCTTCTAAGAAGTTGGTAATTCTACATAACTTCAAATATCCAATTCAATAACTAATAAGCAATAATCAGAGTTATCATTAAATGTCCACTTTTCTGTTTCATTATTATCTTTTTAAGATCAATGGAGAGCTCTCCAACCTCCCTTTGATGCTGAACAACAATACACTCCATCTTTACACAAGCGGCTGGTTTGCTGTAATCGAGACAGACTTTGGAGTGAAGGTGTACTACGACTGGAACAGCGTGGCATTTATCATTGTTCCCAGTATATACATGGGTGCTATGCAAGGTCTTTGTGGCAATTACAACCTCAACCCCAAAGATGACATGCAGATGAGAGACGGGAAACAAGCCACCACTTCTGAGGAGCTCGGTCGAAGCTGGAAAGTCGGCACAATCCCCGGCTGCGTAGACGGCTGCAGCGCCCCCTGCCCAGGCTGTAACTCCACTCAGAAAGCAACGTACAACAGCAGCAGTTACTGTGGGCTCATCAGCGACCCTGCAGGCCCGTTCCGTGACTGCCACTCCTTGGTCGACCCTGCAGGTTTCCTAAATGACTGCCTGTATGATGTCTGTCTTTACCAGGGCAGCAGGAGCATGCAGTGCAAGACTTTGACTGCATACACAGCTGCCTGCCAGCTGAAAGGTGCCACAGTATACTCCTGGAGGTCAGCTCAGTTCTGTGGTAAGAACATCTACTACTTAACAAGTCTGTCAAGACAAACTGAATTTCTTGAACCATAATTCTGAGCCTGCCTTGTTCCTAGATGCCCAGAGTCCATCAAACAGCCATTATGAGCTCTGTGCCAGCAGGTGCTTCAGATCCTGTCAGACAGACTCGACATTATCAAACTGTGGAGCTCAGTGCATGGAAGGATTTGTGTGTGATGAGGGTTACCTTCTGAGTGGAGGTGAATGTGTGCCCGCCAACCAGTGTGGCTGCAATTATGAAGGCGAATACTACCAGCATGGACAAGTCTTCTACCCTGATACACTTTGCCAGAGGGAATGCACCTGTAACGGCACAGTAAGGATGAGGAGGATTTTGTGTGTGGCTTGGATGAATTGAGCCTTTTTTTATCACAATAAAAAACACAACTTTTTTCAATAATGATTGAGCAGGTTATGTCTTTCATTTTAGGTGCAGTGTAAGCAGTCCTCTTGTGGTCCATATGAGAAGTGCGAGATGAAGAATTACATACGATCATGTCAGCCTTTGGGAAAAGGCGTCTGCTCCATCTCTGGAGATCCGCATTACAACACTTTTGACAACACCACCTATGATTTCCAAGGCACTTGCACCTACACTGCAGCTGAAGGTTGCCACCTGAGCGGCACTGGACTCAATAACTTCTCTGTGGTGGTTGAGAATGAGAAGTGGTACGGTTTGTCTCTCAACTCCAGGGTCTCAGTGGCCAAACTTGTAGCGGTAGAAGTTTATGGAACAATCCTGATACTGCGCAACAATGAAGCTGGAATGGTTTGGGTATGTCACTAATTTGTCATTGTTTCAAGTAGTTGTAATCAATATTTCACACTAACAATGTGTCATATGAAAAGGTGAAATAGTGATAACTTAATAAGCTTTATGCCGCTAAAGAGTGAGATATTTGATAGTATAGTATGGTATAGTTGGTAAGGACCAAAAATGGAGCTAAAAGAAAGTGAATATTGGAATATGTTTGCCATGTAGCCAAAACATGACTCCAAATGAGTGCTAATGTTGTTTTGTAACTGCCGAATGTGTAAATGTCCAACTGTTCACAACTAACAAGTTCACAATCAGCTTTAAAGGTGATAATACTGTAGGTCAAGGCTGTGTTTAGTTATTGTTTTATTATTTATTTATTATTATTGCACTCAGGTGGGTAAGCAAAGCCAAAGAATGACGATGGATAATCAAAACACATTACTTCTTCTCTGCAGATAAATGGGGTCATACATAACCTTCCACTAAACCTCTACAATGGTGCAGTGGAGATTTATCAGGAGGGGGCAAATGATGTCATCATGACAGACTTTGGCCTGAGGGTCACATATGATATGATCTACCATGTCACTGTCACTGTCCCTGGAAACTACAGGGGAAGAACCTGTGGTTTGTGTGGCAACTTTAACAATGACAAAAAAGACGATTTCCAGCTGCCAGATGGAAGCATGGCCAAGGACTTCAGCACCTTTGGAGCAGCGTGGAAAGTACCCATTCCTGGAGTGGTGTGTGAAGATAGCTGCAGTGGTGATCTCTGCCCCATATGTGACGATTCTGAAAAAGCTGTGTTAGAGGCAAAATGTGCAGTTATCACCAATCCCCAAGGTCCTTTTGCTGCATGCCATGATGTAATTGATCCCGACTCATACTTTAGAGATTGTGTCTATGATGTTTGCATGGCTAAAGACAATCAAACTATGCTATGTCACAGTATTGCTGCATATATGTTAGCCTGCCAAACCTTTGGTGTAAAGATTCAGAACTGGAGAAGTCCTTCTCTGTGCCGTGAGTCTACACATTTTTATTTACTGTAGAATCCAACTCACATCTGTTCATCATTTCTTTACATTTACTACAAAACAACAACTCCTATGCCCTATTATTTGTTTACAGCTTTTGCATGCAGCACCAGCAGCCATTATGAAACCTGTATGCTGCCTTGTACCTCTCCATGTGCTGGTCTCGTTGACACTGTCACATGCACCACGACTTGTGTTGAGGGCTGTGCCTGTGATAAAGGCTACTTCTACAATGGAACTGGCTGTGTACCCTTTGACCAGTGCAGCTGTTATTACAATGGGCAAACTTACAAGGTGCAAAGATAAAATATTATTGATGTGTTATGGCTAGATCTGATAAAGTAAAGCCGCAGTTTTAAAGGTCCAGTGTGTAAGATTTGGGGCCTATATTTTCAGAATAAGGCAAACATGGAATATAATATTCATAACTATGTTTTCATGCATGTATAATCACCTGAAAATAAGAATCTTTTTATTTTTGTTACTTAAAAAATATCCTTTTATATCTACATAGGGAGAGGGTCCCCTTTCATGGAGGCCGCCATCTTGAAACACCTTACAGTAGTCCAGAACAGACAAACTAAATACTGACTCTAAACAGGGTCCTTAAAGTGTTGTTTCTACTTTACTCTAGGAAGGTGAGGGTGATGTGAGGAGATTGCAATGCAGTGATTGGACCACTAAATGCAACTAAATTCTACACACTGTACCTTTAAGACTCCATTAATAACTAACGTACATTATTCAACTGATAAATTGTTCTGGGTCTTATCAAAAGTTACTTGGCTGCTGGAGTGCACAACTTTAATAGCAACACACAACAAACATGTGTACTGATGCATCCATAATGACATTTTTAACATTTTAACTGCATACATACTGTTTAAATATTTGTGCAAATGAAGATTTTTGGGCAGAACTTTATGCCTTGCTCATGACTCTAGAGGCTTCAAATCTAAAATATATGTACAACTTAAATTTGTATATTGTAATATTTACTGCAACTGCTTCAGCACCTTCCTTGGTCACCATTTTCACAATGCCAATGCCTCCCCCTTAAACCACCCCAAGATTTAAAATTTTGATGATGTGTACAGTAACACATATCCTGAACAGTACACCCCATAATAAAACAATAATATATAAAGAATGATATGGCCCTTTTCAGCATTACTGGTATTTTGCTTCATTTGCAGGTTGGAGACTCCATTATTACAGATGACTGTCACAGGGTGCACACCTGCCAAGCTTCTGGAATAGTCCTGACCAAGAACATGACATGTGACCCCAATGAGAGCTGCATGGTCAAGAATGGCGTGATGGGCTGTCACATCCAGCAGTGCTTTTTGGATGGCAATGGGACCCTCACAGCATTTAATGGTGAAAGTGGCACCATTACAGTGCCAGGATCCTATGAGATTATCCAAAACTGTGACCAGTCACAGACATCAGACTGGTTCAGGGTGGTGGTGAAGTTGGACAGATGCACTGGAGATGTCACCTCAATTGTGGGTGTGTATGTGTTCTTCAATGAAGTGATGATCATATTCAACAACAATCAAGAAGTCTGGGTAAGTGTCTTGATAAAGACATCATATAAGTCTCATATAACCTTAACAAATGAATGCATAAATGCAAGTGTTCTTTCTGTGTTCACAGATAAATGGAAAAGCAATGAATCAAACCACCTTCTCCCAAAACAATGTAAATGTGGTGCTTTCAGGCAGTACAGTGAGAATTAACAGTGCTAACACTTTTCAGTTGTCCTTTAGTTCAATTAAAGAACTCACCATGAGTGTCAGCGACCAAGTAGCTGACAATGTATGTGGGGCATGTGGGAAGCTCAAGCCTGTTGACACAACACTGCGAGGTCTGAGAGAGAGACTGCTGGTCTCTCTTCATGAGCTGAGTACTGGCTTTGCATCACTCAACATTGGGAAATCGACAGCTCCTGATTTCCCCCAATGGTGAGTCACATAAATGATAACTAAATAATGAGTGTTCAACACAAAAAGAGCATTAACAGGTAACAATGCTCAAAAACTCTGAATTGGCTGAATTTTGATTAGTCTTAGAAAATATCTGACTTTGACACTGACCAAGTCATACAACTGTGTTGGACATCAAACTGCATACACACACACACACACACACACACATATATATATAGCTTTTGGAGATTTTACTATTATATGCAGATGATATTACTATTAACTACTTACTATTTAATTTAATTAACAGAAAACTTCATAACTGTCAACTTCATAATTTGACTAATTTTTTTTGGTTTCTTTTTCAGTGGTGTGTAAACTTCAGTCCTGCCAGCTCTTTATCAAATTATTAATCGGCAGTGATCAGCATCCTTCACTAACCAAACTGGCAGCATTATTGAGACATAAAATTATTCTTGTTCATGTAGAGAATACCATATTCACGTATTGTCCAGTCTATGCTATATTTTTAAACATCTGAAAAATATGCCTGTCTTGTCAAACATCTGTAGTGCAACAATATATATTTTGGATAATTCTGATGAGAAGTTTCAACTTTTCCAATTTTGTTTGTGAATAAATATTAACATATCAGCCACTCAAAGTAATAATGATATGCATTTTATTATATACTCAATGAATAAAAATACAGTAAAACAATAATAAAAATGTGTAACTGTCTGTGTTATAAACTGATACCAATCTATCCTCCAACTATCCAGCCATCACATTAAGCTGCAGTAGCACAGTTTTTTGTTGTTTTTTTCACCTAAAATCCACCTGAAGTCACATTTAGAGGAGAGGTAAAAGGTATCTGGGGAAAATCAGCTAAATTAAACAAAATTAATTAATTAAATTCATCATTTGCAATAAGTTATTGGGCCTTTACATTCAAAATATCTTATGTGATCTTTAACAAAAAGCCTAAAATAGTACAATATTGTACAATACACAATATGTTACATACAGAACATAAACGTTGGAAAAACCTTTCAGGGCCTTAAGCAGGCTCGGTTTAAAGCTAGAGTGAAGGTACTGGTATCAATTACATGATCCAAGGCATTTACTAACAGCCATGTCATGGTCAAGCTAGGAAAAGGGGGCTAAATAACGCTCCTTAGTTGGCAATACAATTTTACAGACATTCCCACTTCATGCTGTAGATCAATAGTAGTTTAGGGCAAAGGCCATGCATTTTTTTTTTTTTTTTTTTTGCTGTGTAAATATGTTATTTCAGCCTGTTATTTTAATAATAATATTTCAGTAACAGTATTGGACTTATCCATAAATTGGATATTGGATTCAATAAGCTCGATTGTATTTATGTGTGATGATTTTAATCCCCATAGTAGCCATAGGAGGTTTAAGGTTTAAAAATGCAATACTGACACAGAATCAAGGTGTGAATTTGTTTTATGTTGTACCCCAAGGTCTTTGTGTCTTAATGTAATATTTTACTTATATTTTATCAATTTTCTAGTGATCAAAAATTGTTACATTTTGCACCAAATGGTATCAAACCAAAAACAATTTATGAGACATAATCAAGCATGGAAATTGTCATCATAGACTTCAGTCATAATGTTCTAGACCATATAGTTTAACCATTCATAATTTTAATCTGTTTATTATAGATTATTAGACTATTACTACTACTATAAACTTTCTTCAGGTTACCAGCTTTCAGATGATGATATCTATTCTATGTGCCTTATACTGACCTGTCGCTCTCTAAAGATCCACTGTTCCTCCTAAAAAAGACAAAAAATGTTTGATGGTAACATTTCACTGAGGATGTTTCTCCAAAAAATGTACTCGTTAATCTGGATGGAAAATATGTTGAGGATAATTGGACTAGATGTGTGAGCATGTATGTGTTGGTTACCTCCAAATGCCTGAACAAAACGACATGGACTGTTTGAAGGTATTTATTTATCAATTCAATTTGTTAGATGAATTTACATATAAACTGCAGCTGTTTTCTGAATCCCATACAATGTCAGAATACTCTAGAAATAAATCAAGAGATTTTATTCACTGTTGAATGTGAAGTTTATTATGCATTTATTGAACTTAATGTCGGTAATCAACATTAATACTTTATTTTTTAATAAAGCTTCCATTGCAATTTTATGCAGATGATACTGTTGTGTCAATCACTGGGTGTTGAGAAGATGATCTTTCTCTCACAACTCACTGAAAAAACAAACAAACAGATTATTTAGATTGTATTAAATTAGTTGCATTTGTTTTTTATGTTTTCATCACTGTCACACATGAACCTCATTTAAACCTCATTTATTGCATCTCAGGATTGAGGAGAAACATTAAGACCAAACACAGGCACTGCTTGGTCCAGGTTATATCTGACTCACCAGCTAGGGAAGTCTTGTGCATAAAATGGATTCATGTACTCCTGCATCGTGTCCAGTGAGAACTGCTGGGTTTCTCTGAGGGAGCCGAGTTTGCCACATGCTCCGCACACCTTGTTTACCATGCTGTCACTCACTGTTACAATGACCTCCTGGGTGTTGCTGTAGGACAGTATGAAGTGTGATATCTGCTCGACAACTATGGTTTTCTCACTGCGTCTCACAGAGACATTATTTCCAGTCAAGTCAGAGACAGACATCTTTTTACCATTGACCTGTAAACGGCATCAGATTCAAATTGTATTATTTAATGAGAGGTTGTTTAGATACCAAGAACATCTGTAGAGTTGATATAATATACAGTGCATATTCAACAATTTGGAAAATATGATAATTTACTTTCTTACAGACAGTTAAAAGAGAAGATGTGTTCAACAAGAAAGTGAATAAGCATATTTACCAAAATAATATAGTAATCCTTTAAAAATACCCACCCAGATCTCCTGTTTGTCAGTAACAGTGACACTCATGTCATTAAAGTAGATGTAAACAGCGACAATGCTCCTCACTCCAGTCAGAGGACATTCTTGGAGCTTGGCAACAACCCTGAACCAGTCAGCATCCGATTCATCACAGTGTGTGATCATCTCATATGCCGCCATTATGGGAACAGTACCATTCATGCCATTGAAAATATTAATAGAGCCTCCGGTCTCCATTCGACACTGTTTGGGATGGCAGCTAGGGATACCATTATTGAGTAGGCAGTTCTCTGCAGCACTGCATGAAAAATCCTCACACTCGACTTCACCATATGTTGTACAGTTGCAGCGTATCTGGCAGCTGTCGGATATCACAGGCTCGCCAATCTAAAGTAAAAGGTAAAGCAATTTCATGCTGTTCAGATGAGTTTATAAAAAGCATTCTCATTTGTAATTGATGCATTGCACTGACAGTGAGTAACAAACTAAAAACAAATTTAATATTTTATTTTTCATACTGACAAAGTGTATATAGACCTCTAATACATATTTAGAGCATAGTCAGTTGGTGTAAACATCATGCCATGCGCTTGAATGAGTGCCTAAAATGAGTGCAGTACAATGGCTACCCAACACATAGTATATGAGTGTTATCAAACTGGGGACCGAGAGCTACTTCACCTTATAGGTACGTTTATTGTAGTAACAACTGCAATCCTCCGGGGCAACACAGCCAGTGCCATTGTAGTAGTAGCCTTCATTGCAGGCGCAGCCCTCAGCACAAGTGGTGGGACAGGAGATGATATCGGTGAGACCGGGGCATGGAGAGCCACAGGTTTCAGAACAGACCTCATAGTGACTGTTTTCAGGACACTGAACAGCTACAAAAGAAAGCATGGCAAGATGAATTAATGCAACAGTCGCATAACACTAAATTCCTGGACTATAAAGATACACCTAGACAATCTGTATTAAAAAGTAGTGCCTTGTGTTATTTTAACATTTAGCATTTCCACCAAAATGCAATGTGTGTATTCTTGACCTCTAATCTGTTGAGTGCATTTCATTCATTTAAAATGTATTGTTTTAAATGTATGCATTGTGCATGTTCACTAGCTAGCAGACTTCTTCTCGTTGTTTCACGATAGAAACATTTCTTGGTGTGTCAATCAGTAAAAAAGTGTGAAACCACAGGGCTCCATAGTTCTACTAGTGATAAAAACAGAGGGTACACAGGGTACCTTTCATGCTTTTGGGTCCCTACAATAATCATGCAAGATACAAAAGTACTAGATGAAGAAAAAAAGATTAGCATCTGAAAGGAACCATCATTCATCACACAGACAAGATTGCAATCAACAGTACTTACGACAAAAAGTAGGTGTCCTCCAGCTGTCAATTTTTACTCCAATGGTCTGACAGTCAGTCATGTACGCTGAGATGCTGTTGCAGAGAATGCCACGGTCTCCCTGAGACATGCACACATCGTAGACACAATCTCTGAAGTAAGACTCAGGATTTAGTCGGCTGTGGCAGGCAGCAAATGTACCATTAGGATTAGTGATGATTGCACAATCTTTCTCAAAGATTGCCTTTTGTGTGCTGTTACATTTGGGGCACTGGTTGCCACTGCAGCCATCTTCACAGACCACCCCCGGCACAGCCACTTTCCAGGCTGCTCCAAAGGTCTTGATGTCCTTGGTCACATTTCCATCAGGTAGCTCGAACTCATCTGTCTTGATGTCATTAAAACTGCCACACAGGCCACAGGTTTTGCCCTTGTAGTTTCCTGGAACAGTGACTTTGACTCTGTAGATCATATCATAGGTCACATTCAGACCAAAGTCAGTAATGATAGCATAATGAAAGCCCTCTTGGAAGACTTCCACTTGTCCATCATTAAGGTTAAGTGGAATGGTTGCCACTCTGCCATTCACCTGAAGAAAACACAGACAGCTTTGTTAAGCTTTATTATAAGTAAATTAAGTAAGTAAGTAAATAGCAATAATGTCCTTTCTGCTATCAATAGAAACTCAGGATTTTAAATGAATGAACAGAGAAACAGTAGATAAATCAACAGTCTCCAAAAAATATTACTAACCATGACTGTTTTAAGTTGGTTCATTCGGAGGACCAGGGTGTAGCCATACACCTCCACAGCAACAAGCTTGGCTACAGCCACATTTGGCGTGTCTGTCTGCATCCATTTCTCGTTCTCTACTACCACAGAGAAGGCTTTGAGATGCGTGCCTTCCAGATGGCACGATTTAGCTGCAGTGTAGGTGCAAGTGCCTTGGAAGTCATAGTATTGGTTGTCAAAGTTTTTGTAGTGTGGATCTCCTGAGATTGTGCAGGTTCCATTTCCCAGTGGTTGACATGATCGAACGTTCTTGACCAGAGCACACTTCTCAAATGGCCCACAAGAGTGTGCCTCACAATTCATCTAGAGCAACAGTGACATTTTTTTAGAACATCTAAAAAAGTACAGTAAAATTTGTTATTTGTTAAGCACACGATATACTACTGTTTATAAAGCTTACCGTGCCATTACATGTGCAGTTGTGAAGACAGTCGGATGTCAGAAAACTCTGTCCCTTCCTATAATATTTGTTTTGGTAGATGCAACCACACTGGTCAAGAGGCACACACTTGCCTTCACTGCGTAAGAAGCCATCATCACAAAGCCATGCTTCCTGGCAGGGCTTCTTGCAGTCAGTTGGAGGTAACCCATTGTAACAGGTTGCCTGGCAAATATCACCACAATGTTCATAGTGACTGTTTTCAGGATGGTCCATCTTAGATACGGGACAGAAGTCATCTCTCCTCCATTGGGATACATTGACTCCTCTTTTTTGGCATTCTAAAGTGTAACTTCGGAGATGGTTACACCAGGAGCCTTTCTTTCCATTGTAAAGGCACGTATTATACACACAACTCTTGAAAATGGCCTCAGGACTTTTAATGGCGTGGCATTCCTGGAAGGGGCCTGTGGGGTTTCGTAATAAACCGCAGTACCTATCAGTCTCATATTTCTCTTTCTGGGTGATGTCACAGTTGGGACAGTCGTCCTTTTTCTCGCAGCCATCAACACAGCCTGGGATTTCAGCAACCCTCCAACTTTTTCCTAATTCCTCTACAGATTCTGCCTGTGTCCCATTCTTCAACTGTAGGTCATCTCTTGGGTTGCTATTGTAATTGCCACACAGACCACACATGGCATCAGCATATGTACCAGGGACTTTGACATGTACAGTTGAATCCCAGTCATAGGAGACTTCCAGCCCAAATTCAGTCTTGATCTCAGCAAAATCACCAATTTGGTAGACTGTGATATTGTTTTTAAGTGCTTTTGAGACAGGTAAGTTGGTAAGTTCTCCATTTATCTGCAAAACAAAATAATTTAATTGAAGAGTGGAATTATTATCAGCAAAAAAAAAAAAAAAAAAAGATGAAAAAAATAAATCAACAATATGTCTCACCAGGATTGCACCTTTGTGCTGTCTTGTAACAACAATGGAATTTTCATAGACTTTGACCTCTACCAGCTTTGCTGAGCCAACTTGTTTGCCATTGGCATCGTTTTGCACAAAAACTTCAAACTGTTGCAGGGAAGGATCTTTTGAACAGACCCCAGCCAATTGATACACACAGGTACCCTGGAAGTTGTAATCCTTCCCGTCAAAGGACTCAAAGTGAGGGCCACCAGTCATGCTGCACTCAGCGTAGGCCATCGGGTGACATCCGATAAGGCCACCAACCACCTTGCATTCATACCCCTGGTGACAACCTGGTTTCTCACAAACAACTTTCTTGGTATTTTGGTTGCACATGCACCTCTCGGTACAGCGGTCGTCAGTAAAGAAAGAGGCCCCAGCCTCTATGTAGTGGCCTTTGTACAGGCATCCACACTGGGCTTTAGGGACACACTCTGTGCCGCTGAGCAGGAAGCCCTCGTTACAGACACAGGTCTCTACACAGCTTTTGTTGCACTTTGTGGCAGCATCTGGGTTTTCACATGTCGCAAGACAGGCAGTGCCACAGAACTCATAATGGCTGTTCTCTGGGCATGAGGGTGGAGCTATTTCAGAAAAGAAAATCACAACATGCATCACAGAATTAGGGTGACACTCAAAAAAAGTTAATTTCTTTCTATCTACTCTTTAAAAGAGTTACTCACAGCATTTAGCGAAGCGCCTCCAGTCATAAATTTTGACACCAGCTCTCTGACAGGCATCAGCGTACACCTGCAAGGTGTTACACAGGAAGGTCTTCATACCCTCACCCATGCATACATCATACAAACACATCTCATGAAAGACTTTGGGTTCAATGACAGCTTTACAGTCACTGAGCGGTCCATCCATGATGCGGGTGAGCAAGCCACAAAACAACCTGTCCTTCAGACTATCAAAAAAGCTGTCACTTTCACAGGTCTCACACTGGCCCGGGCATTCGTCTTGACACTTGGCATCATCTGGCACATCATGAACCCTCCAGCTCTTGCCCAGGGCTTCTACATTGCTGGTCTGTGTGCCATTAGAAGTCACCATGTCATCCTCCTTTTTTCTGTTGAAGTTGCCACACAGGCCGCACACCTTGCCAGAAAAACTGCCCGGCACTGTGATGACAAGATACTCCTTCCAGTCATACTGCACGGTCAGGCCAAAATCAGTTTCCACAATGAGAGACAGGCCACTCTGGGATAGCTTCACCTTGCCATTTCCAAGGCTGATTGGGAGATTCCACAATGTGTAGTTCATCTAAAACATATTCACATGTATTTTTGAATTAATAACATTTCTTTACAGACATCATGAATAGTCCAGTTTGGTAAAAGATCTTACTTACCCTGACAAGGCCAAACTCGGATCGTACAATGGTTACAGTATACCCATAGACCTTAATGATCACCTTGCCAACATATGTGACCTTCGAACCAGTAAGTTTGTTATTCTGAGCATCAACTTCAAAAGCTGGGTAGTCTTCATTAACATGGCAGTTCTTGACCATTGTGTAGGTGCAGCCACCCATGAAGGTGTAGTAGTTGCCATCAAATGTGCGATAGTGAGGATCGCCCATGGCCCAGCAGGTACCTGCTTTGATTACTGGTGTTTTTTTGACACATGTTGGGGAGTTTCCTTTCATCTGGCACACTTCATCTTCTGAACATTTCATGGTGCTGCAGTCATGTTTCTCTACCAAGAGAAGACAAACATTTGTATGTACAGTTTACTATATTGCATTTTTACTAATACTAATACTGTACTATTACGCTTTGCTATTTTACGTTATATTCTATTATGCTATGCTATGATATGCTAATGTTATGCGCTACTATACTGCAGTATACTATGCTAAGCTGCACTGTGCTATACACCACTATGCTGAATCATCATGTGCACTGTTTAATTATATTCTGATATACTTATCAATGTTACGCTATGTTATCCCATGCCAGATTATGCTATGCAATGTTAGAATATACTATATTATGCTATGCTATGATATATAACTATGGTATACTGTACTTCTATACTATGCTATGTTATGCTATGCTATGTTGTTTTGTACCGTGTTATGCTATGCTCAGTGACGTTATGCTGTACTTTGCCATTCTATGCTATGCTATGCTATGCTGTGCTGTGCTATTCTATGCTACCCATTTTATTACATTATTCTTTGAATCATTCTTTTAACCTACCTTCTTGGTTAGCAGCTGCAGGGGATCCGTAGCCATTAGCATAAGCAACACCAAAACTGTAGACTCCGAATGGAGAGTTGGGGTGAGATATTTGATAGAAGTTTGCCCCTGTGCTATAGTACATCTCAGCCCAGGAGAAATCACTCCCATCTACTTTTTGCCATTTGAAGTTAGTGAACTGGGGCTTGGGGTCAATGGTGATGCCATCCAGGTCATTGGTTCGAGCCACAACTATGATATTGTTGTAGAAATCATCCAGTCCCTCCAAGGAGTAAGAAGTGTCAAAATGATTTGTGGGCAGTATGGTCATCAGGAAGGGATCATAAAAGTCTAGTGCATCATTAGAGCCCCCGTTGAATTCAAATAGGACCTGGATACCCTTGTCAGATGTCAAATACATAGCATGTGGCCACTGAGAGTTGAGTTCCAGAGTTTGTCCTGCAAACATAGGGTAACTCTGGACCTCTCCATTAGAATTGATGGTAATTCTGGTGTTCTGGGATGCTTGGACGTAAATACTGTCATGTAGATAGGGAAAGAGTGTATGATAAGGCAGTGGTGCAATGATGAATTCTTTTCCCCAGCTGCTTACAGGGAGAAGTTGTTCATAGACGTGATTGCAGGAGGTGTATATCTGAACACCGCTATGTCCCGAAGAGACGGCAACAGGGAAGCGTGAGATTACTTTAGTACCCCTTAGGTTATCCTGACTCTGTATCTGAACAGTCTCAAACGGCTCTAGCTTTATGGTCATCTTGCTTCCTCTCCTGTAATATTTCCCTTGGAATGTGACAGAGCCCTGCAAGTAAAACTCAACAGAGTTTTGCTCCTTGTGATTGATGATAGAAAACTCTTTAAAAGTGCCACTCTGAGAGCTGGAGGGAGTGAAGATGAAATATTCAGTACCCCAGTCCTTCACTGGGTAAACCACAGAGGTGTCTGCCGTGTATTTCTTAAAGTTGAGAGACCTCACGGTGACATCTTGGCTAGCCTTGATCAGCACAATCTGACGGGACTTTTTACTGCCTTTCATCTCTACACTGTCTGGTAGCTTGAACGATACACTCTTACCAGGATTCATTTCTTTCTCATAGACCTGACCCACAGCAGTCACCTTGACCTTGGTGCTGCCTTGTGAAGTGGGCAAAGCTGTAACCTCAATGATGAAACGAGTGGCGCTATCATCACTCCCAAGGTTTTGCATGAAAGATGTGGCAAACTCTCTTCCTGCTGGCAAGGAGGAGCAGAGTCCTGGAAAAATCACAAAGATACAGAATGGAGTATCATCATTTATCATTGGTCATTAAATACAAATGATAGAATTTTTTTTTTTTAAATTAACTTTTCAGTTCTACAGTATAAAAATACATTGTTAAAAATAGAAATCATGCATTGAGAATTTTAGTGAAGAAAAAGTACCAAAGTATTAGCACAGAAATATACTTCCAATAAAAGTATTAACCATGCCCCAATTTAAAGTAATGTATTTTATATTTATAATTATACATGTATATATTATAATTATCCATGCATTCATTTGTATATCATTTTAATGGTCCAGATGGTAAAGGTGGAGCTAATTTTAATGACCTTATGTACTGCTAACATGTGAATTTAAGTTTTATATTAACCTAACCTAATCATAATTTGAATATATTTCATATTGATAATCTCAATCTGCAAGTAGTTCAATTCAATTCAATTCAATTCAATTTTATTTATATAGCGCCATATCATAACAAAAGTTATCTCATGACATTTTTCATACAGAGCAAGTCTAGACCGTACTCTTTATAATATTATTTACAGAGACCAACAATTCCACCATGAGCAAGCACCTGGCAACGGTGGCGAGGAAAAACTTCCTTTTAACAGACAGAAACCTCGGGCAGACCCAAGCTCAGTGGCAGACGGTCATCCGCCACGACCGGTTGAGTTAAAGATAGAGAGGGGCAGATAGAAAAAGAACAGCTCTATATTTTTAAACATTTTAGGCATGTATAGTAATAAAAAATAAGGTTTATTTTATAGTAGTATAGTAGTAGTAATAGTAGTAATAAGTTGACTTACCACCCAGCAATAAACCCACAAGACAGCAGACCAGTCCCTTCATTGTTAAATCTAAAATAATGCAAGAATAAAATTAATCATTGTTCATTGTGATGGCAACAGGACACACACATACTGTAGGTACACAAACACTTGCCATGGAGACAAATATACAGCTTTTATGTCTTATCTCGCTGTGAGATTATAAAACTTAAATGATAAAATTTGGAAAAATAATGTCAGCTAACGAGCTTATGATCATTTGGAGAAATCATGGACCACAAGTTGGTAGTCAAGAAAACAGGCAGTACTATAAAACAATAATAAAAAAGCACTTTCTCAAGTATGAAATAATTTCAGTGAATAGGGATGTAGGGTTTAAAGGATTAAAGGGTTTTTCTGGAACAGCTTCACACATTTTCAAGGTGCAAAGAGAAGGTAAAAAATGTAAAAAGGTCAAAAATCCTTATACCAAGTACACAAGTTTGCTTCTAAGCTGCTAAAACTGTAAGCTGTTACAAAGAAATTTACAATTCAAATGTTTTTAAAGATTTGTTTCAGGATATCAAACTTTCTGGCAACAGAACAATTCTCATTCTAATATTTGCAAATGAATCTTACCTGAGCCATAAAAGTAAGGATCTGAATAAATGGCATCTCGTTTAATGGCCTTTTATTTGCCTTGGTGATTCAGAGAAAGCCAATCAGGGAGAAGGTGTCACGCTACCTGTACGGATGCCAAATCATCAACTCACTAATCACATAGCAAAGTGTTTTTTTGCATGTGGACATTGATCACGAGTCAGGTGGAAACCTTCTCTCTTTAAAGTGTCAACTGATCTTGTTTAAACATTTTTTATACGCCTACGAGGTGGGAGGATTTTCTCTCTTGCCAATTTAATTCTGATCTGAGAATGGATGGAAAATATATAAGCTGCATTCAGGTTCTCACCTGACCGTGATGTTAAATAAATATTTCAAAAAATGTACTACTTGTTGACCTCCTGTTCAGACTACTAAGTGTTTGGCTTAAATGAAACTAATAGACTTACATCATAGATATTATTATAGGTCACTTCTCAAAGTTTCGTGGCATGCCCCCCTTCAGAGGCCAAAAAATGTCATGGCCCCACCCCCCAATTATTACCAATGATAGTTGAAACTAAAACTAAAAGGTCCAAGTTGAATTTAAGTGAAATAATGGTGCGCATGACACCATCAGTAACTCTTTATTTTCCCTACATAGATGATATTCATTTGACTTAGTTTCACTCCATGTTTTTCCCCAAGCCCACCCCCCTGCAATGGCTCTATATCATCTGTATGATAAATGTGAACACCAGCTGATTTAATATTATTAGGCAGTGCATGGGATTGCATTTTTCCATCCAAATATTAAACATTTATAGGTAGGAGTAAAAATTCAACAATTCTGAAGGATAAGTTCGATATGTGGGGAAAAAAAGAGTCATTATCTCGCTCTAGATACCAAATAACAAAGGAGATAAAACCTGGGTTTCGGTCTAGTTATACTTATGCAGGATATGAGAAAGAATACCATTCCATTAAGTCACTGTTTGACATTGGCAGATTGTATTTGTGATAACAAAGCACATGTTAGAGGTTGTTAATGGTCAGATCTGAAGTCACACCCCAACAAACACCTGAAACACAAAAGAGAACATGACTAACTGACATGTATTCATGCTGTCAGAATGAACTGATAAAATATCTAAAACAAAGATAAAAAAATGCTTTTGATAATAGCTGGAAAAAACAGTTGCGATCCAATCAATCAACAACTCTTTAACAGCACAAAGCAGGCAGCAGGAATGATTGTATGAGAATTGTTTGAACTGTTTCAGGGAGTGAAAAATGATTAAAGTGATTCACTGATTTTCAGAGAGTGCATCCTTCATTCCTCTCATGTAGAAAGTCAAAACACGGCTGCTAGATAATAACATGAGACAAGATGTTCTGCATTTTTGCTGAGTGCAGAGCATTCTTTGATAACAGTTTTTGAAAACATGGGATTGAGGGTGTTTATCGTAAAGTCTGCTGAGTTTTGGGAAAGACATCAGTTGTTTTCAGTGCCACGTTCCTCCCACACTTTATCCAGTCAGCAAAGCATCACTGACTTATCAAACAAGTGTTTTCTACTCTTTAGTTAATTTCCCCCCAAAAAGTCCAACACATTTTCCTTTTTTTCCAATACTTTTTAATAATATGTTTTAAAGACATTCTGACATCTGTCCCACACAGTTTAAGGTGGACTACTGCTTGTACATCCTTGTCCTGCACTAAAAAATGTTACTTAAGTGAAAGTACAACAGAATTGTCAGCTGTGGCTCAGGAAGTAGACTGGGTCATCCACTAATCAGATGATCAGTAGTTTGATCCCCGGCTCCTCCAGACTGGATGTTGAAGTGTCCTTGAGGAAGATACTGAATCCCAAATTGCTCCCAATGCCGCGCCATTGGTGTGTCAATGTGTATGAATGGTTAGCTCCCCAAAAACTGATGGCACCTCGCATGGCAGCCATGCCATCAGTGTATGAATGCATTTGTGAATGGGTGAATCAGATATGTAGTGTAAAAGCACTTATTATAAAGATTTATTTCCACAGTTTTTGGAGCATGTTTTGGGGAAAACAAGAAGACTGTATTTGTCAAATGTGTTACAAAAATGCTGGGTGGTAAGACGTGACACATATTTAGATACTGCCTTTGCTGGACACGTCAGCAGATATCACGAAAGTTCAAACTCATTTTTTTTTTATCTTGACGGCTCTCAGCATTATGTCACCCCCCCCCCCCCCCCCCCCACACACACACACACACACACACATCACTACTTATCCTCACCCCTTCCATCTCCACTTCCAAGCATTTCACGCCCACAGACTCACTCCCCTCGCCCATATAAACTGGGTGCAGATCCAGTCACAATAACTTTGATCAGCTTGTTGGAGAGAAATCTGCCTTTCTAGAATCTAAGCTCCTGTTAGACAATCATACAGCTATGATTTCTATTGGAGGACTCACAGGGTTTTGGGTGATTGCACTGCTGGCTCTTCATGGTGTAAATGTTGGAGGTGATTGTTTCTAGATTCTTTGAGCCTTTATATTTAATGTACACTTCAAATCAGTGCTGTTAACTTCTGTGTTGCTTGATTCCCACCAGAGACCCGAACAAACTCTCTCGGAGAGCCTGACATCCCTTTCCCGCCTGCCCGTCCCACGATTCAGAACATCGCTGCCATTTGCCAACACGGTCAGGGTCGTCCCAGATACCCAGACAGCTTTTTTCAGAGGTCCGGTGCCAGCCACTTTCGCCGCCTGGGAAAGGCCGTCAACCATCTGGAGTCGATGTACACTCTGTGCTGCAGTGGACAGGCACAGTACAGCACCCAGGTGGTCTGCTGCGCTGAGCAAGCTGTGAGTCTCTCTTTGTGTGTTTGTGGGAGAAATTTAGACCGCAGTTCAAAAAAAAAAAAAAAAAAAAAATCACAGACTGACATTATTTTACACTATATCAATAAGAAAGTTAATATTTAAGGTTAGGAGGCGAGGCCTGACTGTTCTAGATGCTTTTGGATAATAGTATGATAGTATAATGGTAGTTTTACATTTAATATTTTGTTTTTCTGTAGGGTCCTCTACATAAAAAAATTATTGAATGCATAATTTCTGTCATGTACATGCTTTTTCTTTCTCGTGTGTTTTTGTGTGTCAGTGTGTCTTCTTTTTCCAAAAACAAACAAAACATCCTCTAATTACTAATATTTAAAATAAAATAAAAAACAGGTTGAATTTATGGAATTTGTCCAACTCATATTTATCAGGTTGAATAAATAATTACAAAAATTAGATAAGATTTGCAGATTAAATGACAATAAAAAAGTTTTATAGGAGATTCTGTATGTATATTTCTAGTAGTCTAGTCTACTGCATATACAGAAAAAGACACATTTAACTGATTAAGCAAAGGCTGATGGGAATGTGTGAGGATGAAGTGTGATTTTCTGAGTGAAGACCACAGATACTTTTCTCTTACAGTGGAAACAAGCCCTGTCTCAGTTCTGTGTGGAAGAATACGCCACCATGACGCTCCCATATGAGTGCTGTGCAGACAGAGGAGAAGCTCGATGGACGTGCTTCAACAGCGAGCTGCCAAACCCAAACTATGACCCAACACCAGGCTACACTGCACCCCCAGTCCCCCAGGAGGCAGGATTCATCTTCAATCCACACGCTTGCTAAAGGTGAAACGAGATGTGTTTAGATGATAGATTAGATGAATGTGCTCAGACTAGACAAACCTACATTAGAAAAATGTACAAGCTGAGCTAATAATACTGTGTATTCTGCAGATCTTCACAGAGGAGGGTAGGGCGTGCTGGTTGTGTTTATGCTGCGTCAGGATGACAACAGCATTTTGACAGTTCTCTATTTTAATCAAGCTGTGGAACAACAACAGGAAAAACATTTTCAAATGCAAATGTTCATTAATAAAACTCAAATAAATTGTGTCCTGAATGGACTTCAACACTTCTAACTTGCAGTATTGTTTTCTCTTTTTACACAACCACAAAATACATATACAATACTTACACAAAACAAACCTACAGAACTACAACAACAACATACATAATACACTTATGCAACAGAACTACAACAACAAGAACACAATATACAAAATCTGGTAAAAAAAAAAAAAAAAAGAAATAATTCAACCTGTAACAGGAAATAAAAGAAAAAGGCAGAAGATTGAAAATTTGAGTAATAATTTGAAATCCCAAGTTTTGACTGTCAGGATCTTTTATTAATTTATATGTATAGCTTTGCATGCATAATTTTCTCACTGAACAAGCCACCTATGGAGGACTTTCAGTTGTACTATAGTAGTTTACTTCGGTGTTCTGGACTTGTGGACACAACTTTGAAGATTCATCAGGCTGGCAGGAGACTTTTTGGACAAGTCATCAGCTTTTCACATTCAGACTCTCATAATAAACAAAACCACACTGTAATAAAGTAAGTGTCCCCCAGGGGTCGCTGTTGGTTTGTAATAGTTGGGTGTGTGACATTTACAGATCAGTGATCCAGAAAGAAAAGTGAGCGCGCGCCACAGCATGAATAGAAAAGTGTCGAAAAAGTTACAGATAAATATTTCAAACAAAACTACAACCAAACACAACGCGTATCGCTTGACAGTTTCATTGAGATATTTTACGCTGTAGGTGTGACTGTAAGTGAACCCAAAGAGTCATTTACTCCACACCGCAACAACCAAAGAATACCGTTTCCTGTTTGGCTTCAAAATAAAAGTGAAACGTTCTAAATCTAAAGCAAATGTAACACATTATATATTTATGACCATAATAATAAGATATAATAAAACCTGGTCAAACCAGTCACACTTTAGGTTTAGGGAGTCAAATAAACATTTTACTGTGTTTGAAATGAGTTTAAAATGTGCAGGAACTGTTGTGTGGGACTGAGGTGGACTGTAACTAGCACATTTACTAGTGCAACATGAGGCAGTTGTACTTCACCTGAGTACCACACTTCATACTTAACTACATTTCAGGGGCAAATATAGCATGTACACCACTACACTTATATAGCTTAGTTTAATATTTTACATACATAACCTCTGATGAACTTGCAAAACATGCTGTGTTACAGAATAAACTACTTAAAGTGCTTAAAATGCAATAATAATAACAAATACAATAGGATAATCTATAATGATATAACAATGACGGGACCCATTCTCCTGCATAATGAACACATTTACTTTAACTCCATTCCGCTGATAGTACTTCTGCACATGTACATATAATTGCTCTTGAATGAAGAACTTGTAATGTATGTTTACACTATGGCCTTGCTACTTTTATTTAAATAAGGGATCTAAGTCCTTCTCTCACTTCTGTTATGTGGTTGTGTTTATGTAAGGCTTGATATGCAATTTAAAAGGTAATTTCTCTCTTCTGTGTAATCAGTTAATCAGTAATTCAATCAGTTAAACGATAGTGGTTATTTGTTACTTTGCAAAACGTGGTTGTACGTCACAATTTCTGAATTGTTAAACAAATCAACACATTTTCTACTGTACAACAGTCCTCACATATTTTTTTAATGTGTTATTTTCTTGTCTTTTTTCATTATTTTATCCATTAACTACATTCAACGATATTGAATTTCAAATTAAATTCAAATTAATTATATATTTTTAGATTTATTCAGGAGTGGTGAACACATTTAGTAAGACATAGACATTGTGTTTTATTCTGAAAGAAAACCTCACCGGAAGTTCTGCTCCTCCTGTGGCTAACAGAGCAGAACACAAACTGCTGCTTCCGCACTGCTTCCTTGTTTATTAGATTTGGGGGAAAACAGAGCCTTTTACAGGATAAAGGTTGATTGTTTTCTCCCTCTGGAAACGACAAGAGCTCCTCCACAAGACTTCCCAGTGAGTTGACTGTCTGTTTGTGCCGTTGTTCGGTAGTTATGAGCCTGACTAGCTCGGTTAAAGTTAGAAAAGTTCAGTCAGAGTTAGCCGCTAGCTTTTCTCGCCTCTCTTTCGTTAAATGTCGCAACGAAGACATCTCGCTACAACACACACTGCTCTTACGAGTCATTACTATTTCCACAGGTTACATTATTGACCAAATGCCGTCAAGTCCGTGGTCCTGTTTATTTCCACAGCAGCCTCTCCATCAGCACAGGCAGTCAACGTGGCTGGTGTCAATATTTGTGGCGTGAAGTCACCTCTGCTAGTTGCTGTTAATGAGTTACTCTTTGTGTACACACATCCACAGATACTGAGCAGAAGCTGTCATCGTTTGATGTCCAGGAGTGGATCAGGATCAGGAGTTTAACGACAACAAGTCTTGACTTTCTGCTCTGAATGGCCACAGCTGCAGAGGAGCCTCCAGGGCTGCAGGGCCCCTCTGGATGTAAGTTCTGTGTTATTATAGACCTTCTTCTCCTGACAGGGATTAATCATAGTGTCTGACATGAGGAGATACACATACATGGACACTGGCTCAGGTTATGGACAGGTCTCAGCAACTAAGAAGTTTATCAGAAACAGTTATTTAGTTAGTTTATCCACTTACATATCACAATACAAATACCTGTCTTTCTATTTCAATAAATAAATATAATCCTTGAATGGTTTTCAATGTTGGCTCTACTCATTGTATACAGTCAGTGTATTAGGAACACCTAAAGCAGTTCAATGACTTCATGAAGTTATTGTTATCAGTTTTTGTTTAAACTTTAAAACAAGTGTTGGCTCAACCTCAAATATTTGAGACTGTATTTTGTCATGTTGTTGAAATGTATTGAGTCGTACTGTTAAATGTGGTGGACAAAAAAAGTTAGAAACACTTATTATATAAGGAACTGCATTAGTTTGAGCTACCTGATTTCAAAGAAACTGGCAACTGAGTGGAAGTTGGCCGCAGGAAATGAAGCCATTTAACAAAGAAAGTTCTAAAAACGATCGCCAGCTTCTTCTTTATTGTACTTCCATAAAATTGTGGCATTCGAAAGAAATTTAAAAAGTACAATGGTTAAAATCAGTGCAGATGAGGCCAAAATATCCTGACTTTTAGTCTCTAGTATGTGTCAAGATTCCCACATCATCTTTTTATTAGACAGTCTGAGTAAATACCCAGTTTGTAAAACATGCCTTTTGTTTTGAGATTACCCTGATGACATCATCAGGGTTGCTTTCTCAGACTTGATAAAGCTCCTCCAGATTTTTCACACATTGTTTAACCACACAGCGGACCTTTAAGTGTAAAATCAGTGCAGTTAAGTGTGAATGATTTGCATAATATTAAAGCAGTGTTCTTTAAAAGAGGAAAGTGAACTGTTCAGGTATAACTATATTAACTTTGGTATATAATTAGTATTTGGACTCACAGGATCATAATTCTCAGGACACTCATTGGCCCTGTATGAACTCACTTTAATAGCGTACTTATCTAATTCCTCCCATTCCACGCAAAGACCTGCAGAGTCAGTTGTGGAGGAAACTGTCTTCTCTCAGAGGTAATAAACAAGGTGTGTCTGCATGCTTGTTTGAAAGCACGGTTGTAGTCTTTGTTTTCAGCATTAGGAAATAGTGGGAGCTGTGTCGAGCTGTGTTGTGTGATATTAATGTATCCAGTGTTGGAGTTGCTTTTGTGTGATTAGCTCCTCCTTGTGTATTTCATGTATAATTTGTATGTTTTCCTCCCTTTCTCACTTCAGATTCTCCTGGGACACGAAAAAATGCTTCTCCCGAGGTAAGAAATAACTGATTTGTTTGGAGGAAATGTGTAATCCAGCTCTGTGTCAGTTAGAAAACACTCATTGCGGTCATCTCATCGACAGTTTGGAAATTACAAGATTACAAGATTTAGCTGACGCATCCTTTATTCCTTCCTCTTCTCTGTGGGATTATTACAAATTGCTGCAGAATTTCATTCAGTGTTCTTCCTCTTGTAATTCTACCTTCCTTCCTGTTTGTACCAACAGAGTCCGAGCACCAGCATGACTCAGAACATGAAAAAGACTATCGGCCATCGTGGAATCGATCCCACTGGGGAAACGACGTACAAGAAGGTGGGCGATCCGCCATCACTGACATCATTTTCTCCACTGGTCACTGTCACAGAATAGAGAAAAATGTTCATCATGATTTCCAAGCGTCAGGGGAGACATCCTTATATCTTGTTGTGACCAACAGTCCAAATCGAAGGAGTCGGTGGTCATAAGATGACTTAAACTTCAACTCATGTTTCATGTCAGTCTTGTCAAGTCCTGCTGTGGGGATTGCGTGTGATTGGTTAATAGATTTTGATCAGTCTGTGACAAAGTGCGAGTGTCCAGACCAGAGGCCACAAAAAAACAGAATTCTGAGAAGTTGTTGTTTCTGTGGTATTTCGTTTTTGTTTGTATAGCTCAGTGACTGTGAGTCAGTTTAAGGATGTAAATGAGACAGAGGTGACCGCTTCATATGTCCTGTTGTGTCTGGCCAACAATCCAAAGGCATTGAATTTCTTATGGTTTGGTGTTTTTGCATTATCAGCTGATGATCTGCATAAAGTATCTGTCAGTTTAGCATGTGAATCTGCCAAATACAGTTTTAAACTGCATTTGTTTTATTTTTTCTGTCCTCCAGACAACATCATCAGCCCTGAAAGGTGCTATCCAGTTGGGTATCACACACACGGTGGGCAGCTTAAGCCAGAAACCTGAGAGAGATGTGCTGCTGCAGGACTTTGAAGTGGTGGAAAGCATCTTCTTTCCCAGGTGAGTCTTTTAGAATTATGAAATAAAGACATGTTGTAAAGAAGATTACATGTGTGTTTTGTTTCCTGTGCCCGTAAGACATTACTCAGCCTTATTGTATGTATTTTAATCCTTTGCCTGCTCTATCTTAAACTTGCAGTGAGGGCAGTAACCTGACACCAGCCCACCACTATGGAGACTTCAGGTTCAAGACGTATGCCCCAATCGCTTTCCGCTACTTCAGGGAGATGTTCGGCATCCGGCCTGATGACTACATGGTACTTTTGTTTACTCAGAGAGCGGAGAGACAGAGAGAGAGAGAGACAGAGAGAGAGCTAGCTGTGAGAAGAAGGAAAGGAGTGGTTGAGGAACTGGAAAGAGTGAAACTGGGGAAGTGTGAAATAATGGAGTGTTGACACACTAGAAGGTGGGGCTGCTGACAACGCTCAGCAGACTATTGATTGCCGTCCTGTTTTTAATCTATAAATATTTGGTGTTGCTGTTTGTTTTGCCTCACATGTCTAACCACTGTGCTCTGCTCTGGTTACAGTGTTCTCTGTGTAATGAGTCGCTGATAGAGCTGTCGAGCTCCGGGGCCAGTGGATCTTTGTTCTACCTCTCTAATGATGATGAGTACATCATTAAGACAGTGCAGCACAAAGAGGCGGAATTTCTGCAGAAACTGCTTCCAGGATACTTCATGGTAAGATTTAACTACAAGATGGTATCTACAAAATAAGTGTGCTCATGACTGCCCCGCACACAAAACCTTGAACTGGACTGAGGTCAGTATCCTCTTGTCCTTTTGTCCCTTTAATCAAAAGTCTTGGATACTGCTGCTGTTGTTATACGATAAGATATGCGGCTCAGATTGTACAAGGTGGAGAAGAAAAATATTCATAAACAGGGGCGCCTTGGTGGCTCAACTAGTACAGTGGGCTCGAAAGACAGAGTGCTTCCTGCAGTAACCCGTTCACGACCCCGGCCTGAGGTCCACGTACGTTTCCTTTGCTGTGTGTTGTTCCCCCTTTCTCTTCCTGCTTTCCTGTCTGTCTTCAGCTGTCTGTCTAGCTGTTCACTCTCACAAGTTGAAAGCTGTCCAGGGTTACCAGAGAGTCTGAAGTGAGTTCATTCAGCCGCGTCTCTGCGACGCTACACTCTCGACTCTCTGCACCCTGTAGCCTGGTTAGCGCAGTTAGCTCCTCCATCTTACTGGGGAGAGATCTTACGTTCCCCATGATAACAGATGGTACACATGCTTTGTACCGTCTTTTCCGCTCCCGGCGCTTACATCCAGCTTCTTCTCCTCACTTCAGCAGTGATCAGTAAACAACCAATATAATGAAAGATGGAAAGCAGTGTGTCGACAGCTGAAGCAATAAGTCAATTAGTGGACTATATTATTTTGATAATCGATTAATAGTTAAGTCGAATAGTCAAATAGTTCAGTCATTTTTCAAGCAGAAATGTTGAACATTTACAGGTTCTAGCTTCTCAAATGTGATTTGATGTTTTTCTTTGTCATTTATGAAAGTAAACCAAAAACAAACCTGACAAGACATTTTACCTAGTCAGCTTATTTTTTGAAGCCAGTATTACATAATTACAGCCGGTGGATGGATGGGTGGGGGGTGGGGACAGATTAATTATTGTTAAAACATTGTTTCCTGGATAGTCTGCAAGAGAAGAAATATTTGATTTTTATTTTTTTATTCTTATATACTTATTTTTACTTATCTTTTCATTTCTTTCTTTCTTTATGTATTTCTTACCTGGTTTTCCAGGGTATTTTCACAATTCATTTTTTGTATTGTCTGTATATATCAGTATGTTTGTGCACTGTGCTGTAGCTTCTTTTGTGCATTGGTTGTATTGTTGTTTCAAAGGAAACAATTAAAAAAACAAACTATAATCCGACATAGACAAAATGATAAATCTAGATGATTTTTAATAATGAAAACAATCATTGTTGCAGCACTTGAGATACCAACCATTTTAGATTGGTTCCACATTATTTGCTTATCTGTGTCTAATGTGCAACATGACTGAAGTTTGGATTTCTGGAAATAATGCTTCTTTCTTCTGTGTATTTGCATTTTCAAAACTATACTGACTGGCTCAAGATGTTTACGATTTGATATCAAAATAAAGTTGCAAATTTGTCACTGGCTTGTTTTAATATTTCACTTTCCTCCGTCCATCTTCTCTGCTCTCCTTCAGAACCTGAACCAGAACAAGCGGACCTTGTTACCAAAGTTTTACGGGCTCTACTGTGTCCAGTCAGCGGGTAAAAATATCCGTATTGTGGTCATGAACAATCTGCTCCCGAGCTCTGTTCGAATGCACCTCAAGTTTGACCTAAAGGGCTCCACCTACAAGCGCCGCGCTTCAGCGAAAGAGAGAGAGAAGGCCGTGCCCACATACAAGGACCTGGATTTCATGCAGGACATGCAAGAGGGGCTGCTAATGGAGGCGGACAAGTACAATGCTGTTTGCAAGACCATCAACAGAGACTGCCTGGTAAGAACTACAAAATAATGCCTGTGGCTACAAATGTGATATTTTTTAATTATCCAAATGAATTTGTAATCACTGGTCGTCTTCCTGTGTTCCTTGATTTCCTTTCAGCTTTTGCAAAGTTTTAAGATTATGGATTACAGCCTTCTGGTGGGAATCCACAATCTAGATCAGGCTTGTCGAGAGCAGGCCAGCAAAGATGCGGTGGCTGAGGCTGCGGACCAAAGGAGACCACAAGGCCAAAAGTCCCTGTACAGCACCGCTATAGAGGCCATCCAGGCTGATTCGGGGAGCATGGGATCACTGGACACAGAAGACAAGTGAGTGACAGGGTTTTTGTAACAACAGAGAGGTTATGTGTGAGGCAACTTCCTCGTTACAGTTTCTGTCACCGCAAAAAAGCTTACTAAGAGGAATGAGAGAGCACTCTGTTTCTTGTTGTTTCATTTTACAGAACTGGAGGCATCCCTGCACGGAATGGAAAAGGCGAGAGGCTGCTGGTGTACATCGGTATCATTGACATTCTGCAGTCCTATAGGTAAACAGTGCACATTAATGTATATCTATACACCCCTCATTCAGTCAGAGACATTTACTTAATGTCTGCACAGCCCACGTCGCAAAATGGCATGTTAGCTGAGTGGCAGCAGCTTCAGGGCTCTGTCTGTGTCTAAACAGGATGAGGTCAGGCACAGTATTTAGGGTAGGTTAGGCAGCTCAAAGACACAGCATACAAATCACAGTAGTTACACGTGTAAAACAGAAGAAAATCAATTTAAAGCTTGAAAATATGCTTTGGGTCAAAGTTACACGGCCTGTACAGACAGGTAGATGGATTCAAATAGCCTATCTGTACACATAAGATGGATGATGCAGCTGGAAAGCCTCCTCTGTAGAAAAGCTGTTAACTCTTTATAGCAAATGGTTATAAATGGTAATGTATGGCCTTATATGGAATTGTTTGCCTCAGAGCTTATCAATTCATTTCATTGATGCTGGTATGGATTCAGAGAGTTGCATATTGCAAAACGATGACGTCAAACGTATTTGATTCTCTTTCCAACTGAGCATCATGTTACTGAAGGTAAATACCTGTTTTGATATCATTAGTGCCACACAGGCAGGATTAGTACCATACAAGTATTCTCTCATTTCGTCCATTTAACACACTCATAGATTGTTGCTAGCTCTCAGACTAACTGGCTCCAGAATAAACAGCTCGTTAGTGGAGGTTTTGAAAGGAGGAAAGGAAATCAATAAACAATCAGTCTGATAAGCAGAATCATTATTGGCATCAATAAAAACTTATCAATTGCCATGGACAGGAAGAGTGAAGAGAGATTGAACCAACAAACCTGTGATCACTAGACAAACTGCTCTACCTCCTGAACCTCAGCTGTGGGTTATACACTTAGATTTGTCAGAAAAAGCTCAACTCTTTGAGGGAGCATTGAAGAATCTGAGCAGCAGTGATGATTCTGCTGGAGATCCTGTCCAATAAACACACGTGAATATTAAATCTTAGTTAAATTAACGGGACAGAACATGCAGCACATTCAAAGGCTGCTGTGAATGTGTTCCGTGAAACCAAATCTGTTTGATTGTGTTACTTCTACAAGTAATCCAGTTTCTTTGTGTTGTTTTGCAGATTAGCAAAGAGGCTTGAACACTCGTGGAAAGCTTTGGTTCACGATGGGGTAAGGTATCTCGGCTGGCCTCAGTTAAATGTGTTTTAAGTAAAAAGATATATGTACTGTATGTAATCCCTGTAATCGTTCCTTTTCTTTAGGACACCGTATCAGTACACAGACCGGGTTTCTACGCAGAACGATTTCAGAAGTTTATGTGCAATGTAGTCTTCAAGAAGATCTCATGTGAGTAGATCCTGTATCTGTGTGTCTATACGCAAGAATGTGCACTTTTGGTAGTTTAGTGGCACGGCTCACCTGGTGCATTTGGATACAAGGCCAAGCACATTTGTTGCCTCCATTCCTGTTGGTAAATTTGGGAATCCTGCCGAGAGTTTTCCTCAGAGGAATTGTATTGTTGTCTTGCATGTGAAGAGTTTGAAATATGAATACAGCAGCTCAAATATCCTGTCAAGAGCAGGTGACGACTCTTAAGTTGAATTTACTTTTGTGGACAAGGTATCACAATGATCTCTTTAATAATCTGGGAACAAATCACCTGATTAAACTTCATATTGTGGACCAGGATTTTAAAATAACACTATTTTGTTTGTGGGAACACTGCTGTAAAGTTTAACCCGTGCAAATTCTGGCTTTGTAATTAACACTCTTGCTCTTGTATCCAGTGAAGGCTTCCCCATCTAAAAAGCGCCGTGCACTTGTACATGGTCCTTTGAAAAAGACAGCTGCCTCTGGGCCCGCTCTTGGCCCAAGAGACTTGTTGCTGTTGGCCCACACCAGCAGCAACAACCAGCACCATTTACTCCAACATCAAGTCAGCACTGAGCCCAAAGAAGACACTGAAGGAGACAACGGTAAGAACTGGTAATAGGTTTCAGCTGGGGAGCAAACAAGTGAAAACAAATTTCTTGGACTTTGAAGAGTGTTCCAGCATGAACCAGCATGCAGAGCACTTCTTTCACAAAACAGCGTTAACAGTTTTTCTTCTCGTCCCACGCAGCCATGCAGTCAGGTCGTCCTGACCTCCTCCCAAAGACCTTACCGCCCAGCAACACTGTTGGCAACACTACTGAAACCGCCGTCGTCCCCTCCTTGGGAAACCCTGGATTTGCTCCCACAAGTCAGCCTCCGCCTCACTCTCAGGATACCAGCAGATCAGTGGCAGTGGATTTAAATAACACGTTGAGCAAAGACCATGAGCAGAGCACCCCCAAGAGGTAAGAGGGAAAAGTACACATGAAGACCAGTACTTTAATATGAGAGACCCACAACATGCATTTAAATGAGTTTGGTCCGTGAACATTTGCTGGATCTCAGTTCCCAAAACTGTACTGTGCCGCTGGATAAAACAAGCAATTAAAATTAATCATGTTTGATTCTGGGAAATTAGAGGAGGAAGCAGGAAGTGCTTTTCAGCATTTTATAGACAGAATGATGAATTCATTCGTTAAATTAGCAGCAGCTTAATCGATTAAGAAAAATAATAGTTAGTTGGAGCCCGAGGCATTTAAGTCTTTACAAGATTGGCTTGGGCCTCAAAAAGTACTTTCTTTTTATACATTCCCACCGCTTGTGTTGGCAAAACCAGTGCTGTATTTCAATTGTAGACCTGTTGTGGGTGGAACAAAGGTTGGGAGTAAAGGTTGCCAAAGAGTCTGAACTAAAGGCAAAAATGTCCCTTAACCAGAACCTTAGAAAAAATCAACATGTTGAATTTCCATCTAGTGGCAAACATAGTTTAACGTTTTTTAAACATATATTGAATTGATATATCTTTAACATACACATAAACCCAGTGTTTCATAGTTCAACACAGTCACTTACACTGCCCTTTTGTTGCAGAGCTCTTGAAGAAAGTATCGGCGTTGAGGATGTGATCTCACTCAGTGACATTGTTCCTACTGCAAGCAAATGCTCTGTAAGTTGAATTTCTTTTCTGGGACACTTTTTGCTTACAACCCCAATTCCAAAAAAGTTGGGACGCTGTGTAAAATGTAAATAAAAACAGAAAGCAATGATTTGCAAATCTCACAAACCCATATTTTATTCCCAATAGAACATAAACAACATATCACGTGTTAAAACTGAGACATTTCACCATTTCATGGAAAATATTGGCTCATTCTGAAACTGATGGCAGCAACACATCTCAAAAAAGTTGGGACAGGGGCAACAAAGTGCTGGAAAAGTATACAGCACAAATCAAAAACAACTGGAGGGTCATTTGACAGTTAATTAGATTAATTAACTGTTTTGGAATTGGGGTTGTATTACTGAGTATTTTTTCTTTTAACCAGGCTCATTGCTTTTGGTTCACAGGTGTAAATGTGCGGAGGAGAAATGGACTGAAACAAATTTGGAGGATGTTATGGGCATGGAGGAAATGTTACAATTCCCCTTGGTTTCATTTAAGGTACCACTTTTAAAAAGGTTATCATGTTTATCAGCAATACTAAGTGGGATATTAAATGTTTTTTGTTTTTTTTGTTTTTGCACTTTCCAAATCTCAACATAGTATGAGCACATAAGTGGGTGGTTGTATTCCGACACTAGAGATTGCGGGTACATTAATGCTGTGGTTATTGAACACTATTCATCTCATAGGAATGCTTCTATGCAGAACCAAAGATTGTTCTTGGCACTGATGTGCTCCAAGCAGCCAGCATTCGGTGGAGAGCGTAACATGAGGACTTTGCCTTATTTGAGAACAAAACTTCTTTATTTAAGGGTAGTTATTTCAAACTCATTGTCTGCTTTTTGGAAATAATTCTTTTTTTATGTTCACCAAGTTGCTGTAGCACATCCTCATTCGTACTTGGCTCTGTAAGTGTTTGTCCCATCACCCAAAGGCAGAGCGTAGAGGACTGTTCCTGCTATATGTTTGACTTAGAGGTTTTGTTGCAAAACTATATTATTTGGATTGGGAACACAGTTTTAAATAAAATGTTTTATTTTTTAAAGCAATTACTGTATTCACACGAGGTAAGCTGCCATTTTTTTTAAAGCTTACTCTGAATGCAAATCATGCTGGAAACAGAGGTGATCCTCAGTTTGTGGTTTCTATTTAACCAGCTGTTGTAAAGGACCTGTACGACTGTAAGACTGTGAATCCTAAAGGTCATCTCTGTTCATGTTTAGGTCAAAGGGTTATTTCAAAAGGAGTTTTTTTTTTAATACTTATACACTGTATGATCTGATACCAGTTTCAGATTTAGTGTAAACTGGTCCAAATGTGACCAAAGTACTGATTCTGAGTTGACCCGGGGCCTGTCTCGTGAGGCAAAACTAGTGAGTTATTCAGCTAAGTTTGGCATGAACCTCGTCTCTGTCAGTGTCACGGGGAGACCTTGAGATCCAATTGAGTTCAGTTGCCATGGCACCAGACCAAACCAGCAAAAACGCAGTTTGTGTTTTGAGGCTTTTGGATCATTGTATAGAAAAGAAGCACCTGCTCAGCGATCAGTCGTCATGGGAACATTTCGACTTTTTGTTCTTACAGGATGAACAAAAACACAGCATTCACTGAAGAACACAACATGACATTATTATAAAAATTGTACAATCACTTTTTTTTACATTATAATGTATGATGGGTGATTGGAAAAAGTAACTTAGTGTGTAGTACAAGCAGGTGGCTCTAAAACAGAGCTTCTAAAAGATTAAAGTGTAGCTTAGAGGTACCTGAGTAAATATAATTTACTGTTTTTATTGGTTTAGACAGTATGTACATATTCTAACACTGTGGTCACTTTGTAAGTAGGAATATTTCCATGCACCCATTAATATGAGTATCATAAATAATAACAGGTTATTGGCATTGTTAATGTCATTTTATGCAAAACGTCTGAACAGCATCCCCCACAGATATCATCAGTTGTGTATTTTAAGCACCAGCAGTTTCACACCTGTAGTTCTGCACGTTCCAAGTTCACCCGCTGCCAACTAGAGGCAAAAAGTGCCAGCAGCAGCCGTTTAGACCTGAAGATGTAGTCACTTACACCATCTACAGGCAAAGAGAGTAACAGCAGTTCTGTCACAGGTGGCACCTTACAGCCAGTGAGTGTTAGAACTCTGTGTGTGTGTGTGTGTGTGTGTGTGTGTGTGTGTGTGTGTGTGTGTGTGTGTGCGTGTGCGCGTGTGCGTGTGTGTGTTTTCTGTTTTTATATTTTATGTTGGTACTTTACAATATATAGAGTATGTTGTAGAACGGAGGTGAAAGGCTTGCTTGAGTGTTTTTGTCTTAAGCAGATTTTATTTGTCCAAACGAACAAGCCGGGGTGGGATTCACAGGCCAAAAGGAAAATGCAATGTAGGTTAGCAGGAGTTTTGACTTTGCTGCTGAATATTTGACCAATAAATTTGGGCGTTGCTGCATTTTCTTAAACTATTTTGATGTACAGTTTTCTACTATTTGCAGTAATCTGTTGCTCAAACTAAAAAAAAAAAGCATCGCGTAAACCCAATTCATGCAGTTTCATTCCACTCTAGGCTCCGTATGTCAACCATATATTAAAGCACAGATCTTTTCACGCTGATTTATGATGTATACTATTTGATTGTTATATTATTGTTATATCGTTTCCAGCTTTTTGTATCCATGATCCTGATTTTTATATCCGAGTCAGGGTGAAAGTTTTTCACGTATTAAATTCGCTTTCGTTGATGTCGCACATGATCGGTTTTAGTTCTGATAAACAGAGGCCATTGTGTGAAACAGGTTATCCACAGTCACCAGTGTTAAGTGTAGTGAGGCTGATAACTTGGAGAGACGTTTTGGAGACAGGCCCCAAACTATTGTATTGTTGCTTTTTTTTTTACTAGCAAACATGGTGATGGCTGCATGGTGTATAAAAATACAACATACAAAACTGTTTGTCTTCTTCTTGTGACTTAGACTGGGAGATGTAGTTTTAGTAGTTCGATTCAAGTTGGTCTTAGCAACCAAAACGGTTGTCCAGTGTTTTAACTTGATGTGATAGTTGGATCTCATTAAGCTGCCAAGTTTTACTGAATTGTTTGATAGTCATAAAAACAGAAATGAGTTAGAATTTTTAATCTGACAACATAAACGAAAAATCAGTAATTTGAAAGATGCTTCAACTATGCAACAAATGTCTGTTTACTCCATTTATATTGCTGAATGAGCAGACTGTTCAATGCATTCAATTAATTGACAATTCCTCAACCAAGGTAAGATGAACAAGCATCAATTGGACATTTGTATACATCCTGTATGTGGCATGTGGAGGTTATTTTATTCTTATCGGGTGTTTTATCAAACTGTCAGACATGAAACTGTGTCTTACTGTACAAACTCAAGCAGTTACACACGCAGCCTATGAACCAAACCTGTAAATAGTCAGATGTATTATAGTATTTATTATAGTGTGTGTTGCTCTGGTTTCCACAATGTTTATTAATGGTGATGATTGATTAAAAACGTGCCTTTCTCTCGCACAGCAAACTTGTATCTAAGGTATGCAACTCTAAAAGAGTGAATCTTTGTTCTTTGTGATGATATCCATTTATTATCTTAACGACTGTTAAATTATCCCATATTTTTTTCTGTGTTCTTTGCCTTCTCTTGCCTTTGAATTATATATAATAAATGTGTGCACAAATGTATACAAAAATCACAACAATGCCTTTTCACAGAATATGTATTTAGTCATGTTCTCTCTCATGTTCTTTTGGGGATGTCATGTTTTTTGTACACGTGTACCTGGAGTTATTAAAGCAAAAAAGGCACGTTACTTTTGTTTCATTATCTTGCATAACACAGATCATCTTTTGTCTCTAGTGCTATATAATATGACTGCAACACATACTGTAAGACGATATTAATTTGTTAGCCACCAGCCATTTTACTGTTAACAATGAGGTACTTCTCCTGTTTATATTTTTTAGTGTATTACACCTATGCAATGTTGCAGATTAATAAACATCACTATTTTATGGACATGTTGGACTTTACATCTTTTGTACATTGATTGGACTTTATATGGATATTATGATAAAAAAAAAAATACATTTACTATAATAGAGTATTGTGTCCACTGCTCAAGCCTAGTCTGTATTTGCACAGTTAAAAAAAAACTATTTTATTCTGACGGCTGAGTAAAAGCCAGTTAAGCCATTAAACAATCTAATAATAGCATCTTTCAATGACAAGGCAATTCATGGTGTTCATAAATCATACAACCTTATAAATGAAATACAAAATAATAATAAAGCTCCAGAGTTAAGTTGTTAATGTCAAAATATTTTATTTTGTCTCTATGTAAGATGAGCAGATCCATCCTGTGTAAAATGCTGTTCAAAGTTCAGGTATGAAAAAGGTTCATAAGTGGAACTTGAGTCCAGAGTTTTATTCTACTTTACTCTAAGCTCATCGTCAGTAATCTACAGGTTACATATCTGGCCAATCATATTTGACTTTGCTCAGCGTTTGTCCAATAGCCTGTGAGCTTGTTAGACTACGACAGAGTGCAACAAGAAGTTTCCAAAATGGTGCTCGAAAGTACTATGGTCTGGTAAGAACTCTACAAATCCTTTTTTTGTCTAGTTGTTGATCAGTTAGTGGATCAGACGAAGTCATGGTAAATAATTACAACATGAGCTCGTTCATGGGCCTGAGTTTAGCGGAGATATCCCTGTTAGCCGGGCTGATAACTGACCGTTGACGATTAGCCGGCTAACGCACTGTCGACCGGCTGAGTCATTGTAGCTAAAGTTAGCTCAGATTTACGGCGTTAATAAAGTATTTGACTAACTGTAGCACTCACAAACACATTAATACATGTTATTCTTTACAGTGCAGTTCTTTCTGTCGGAATAATGAACTGACAGCCCCGGTAACTGTTCGGACCAGCGACTTATGTGGTGTCAGCACTTGCTAACCTTAGCAAGCCGTGCTAATGCTGTTTTTATGGTTTAACGACAGCTGCTAAACATTTGTTTACTACTTCCTCGGTGAAGAAGACAGACTTTTCCACAAGGAGTCGGCGGGAAAGTGGAATAGAAATGTCTAAAACTAGCTACTAAAACCAAACTAGGCTGATATGGGAATGACATGTCAGTTGCTAACGTTAGCCGGTCAGTTAGCTCAGTATAAGCTGTGTACGAGAGCGACGTTAAACCGGTATTTCCCCCTCAGTGTGGACAACAGTGAATATATGAGAAATGGAGACTTTCTACCAACAAGGCTACAAGCTCAGCAAGATGCTGTCAACATCGTGTGCCACTCTAAAACACGAAGCAATCCAGAAAACAATGTGGGCCTCATCACCATGGCAAAGTAAGACCATCTCTGTATTTAATAAAGATAGTCTGAAGCTGTGATAATCCTCACACTTAATAGCACAAGGTGGTATTGGTGATGATGATGTGTAACCTCAGGTTCCCTGTCTTTGTTTTCATACAGTAACTGTGAGGTGCTGACCACCTTGACACCAGACTCTGGCCGCATCCTGTCCAAACTCCACGCTGTCCAGCCCAAAGGAAAGATCTGCTTCTGCACGGGCATCCGAGTGGCTCATGTGTGTAACTTGTTTATTCGGTTTGAATCTTTTGTTTCAAAGTTAAAAGAAAGTGCTCTACCTCGTAATTACTTCATCGGTAAATTTAGAGGTTTGCTGAGTGATCATATTGTTATGTTTTTTTCCTGCGTAGCTGGCTCTAAAACACAGACAAGGAAAAAACCACAAGATGAGGATCATTGCCTTTGTCGGGAGTCCTGTGGAGGATAATGAAAAAGACGTGAGTTGGATGTCACATTTTGTGCCAATCCCACAGAGAGAGATATGTTATTTTTGTAACCATACATCATACTTGCAACACAATCTCCTGCTGTCGATGTCTGTAATTTGTCTTCATTTCCTTCTGCCCGTCTCAACCTGCTGACTCTGCAGCTTGTCAAGATGGCAAAGCGCTTGAAAAAAGAGAAAGTGAATGTGGATATCATCAACTTCGGAGAAGAGGTGAAGAAATCTTCCATCGTAGCACTATAAGTCAAACAAAATGAAAATAAAATGTTGTATTTTCTTGATTTCCATATCTGACACGAGTTTTCAATGGCCACCAATCTCCCGACTGTTTATTCAGGAGGTGAACACAGAGAAGCTGACTGCTTTCATAAACACTTTAAATGGGAAGGAGGGGACAGGCTCCCACCTGGTCACAGTCCCTCCAGGGCCCAGTCTGGCTGATGCACTGCTCTCCTCTCCCATCCTGGCCGGTGAAGGAGGCTCCATGATGGGTCTCGGTGCCAGCGACTTTGAGTTTGGTGTGGATCCCAGTGCTGATCCTGAGCTAGCCCTGGTAAGCAAAATATATAGATGCATCTGAAATGCCAGCACAAATAAATATTGCCTAAGATTACTTGAGAGATCATGTTCTTATAAAGCAAATAATAATGATAAAGCAAAAGTTAAATCAGATATTCTGCTTAAAAAGCACCTGTGTGAGATACTGTCTGCATTTAATATGTACATATATGTAACATAATACAAGTGTATAAGATCCGTGGTGAGACAGCACTCATCCACACATAAAAAGCTGATGTGATGATGCATAATGGGGTATTAAAAATGGCAACTATCACAGAATATCTGACTTTTATAGGCTAAATTTCACTGCCACAACGAGGGGACTTGATAAAGACAATAATAAGATATGGGAATGGAAAAACCTTGAGATGAATTAAACATTTGTTGATACAAAAATGTGTTATTGATTTGTAGAACAGTATGTTTTATATTGTCCTTGCCTGAGGCTGCAGTAGATGTTTTGGACTCACCAATGTCCTACGTGACAATTTAAGCGTTTGTGTTGCCTTTTTTGCATCGTGTCCTTGTGTCAGACTGCTTCAGACTATTCAAACATCCAACATTTTAGAAGTGGTGCCCTTCATCTTAATTTCTCACTGTTCTCTGTGTTTATGCCTTCAGGCACTGCGTGTATCGATGGAGGAGCAGCGACAGAGGCAGGAGGAAGAGGCCCGCAGAGCTGCTGCTGCTTCTGCCGCTGAGGCAGGCATGCCCACACCCAGCGCAGACGGTAATTAACAAATAGTTTCATACATTCACCTGAGACAGCACGGATAATGACTGTTAGGATTTGATAGGATGATACTTATTGTTGCTTTACTTAGTTTTGATTTTTTTTTGTCACAGAGTCAGAGGAGGCCTTGTTGAAGATGTCAGTATCTCAGCCGGAGAGCGGGGCAGCAGTGCTTCCTGACTTCAGCAGCATGACAGAGGAGGAGCAGATCGCCTACGCCATGCAGATGTCTCTTGCTGGAGGAGGTGATTATCATACAAATTTATAGTCATGGTATCACTTATGGTCACTCTCACATTTGCTGGTATGTCTGTTAACATACGTTCTTTTGACTTGCTCTGTAAACAGAGTACGGAGAAATGGACACAGGAGCCCCCATGGACACCGCAGAATCAGTCAAGGTGAGTCATCAGATGATGATTGAAATGAAACTGTAGAGCAGTTATTAAATGGGGCTCAGCTGGTGCTTGTGTATTCTCAATAGAGTCATCCAGGGTCCTCGAAGTGAAAGACTGGCCAAGTTATTGCACAGGCAGTATTCTGTGAATGGCAGAAGGGGTACTTCAAAGGCCTGAATGGACACGAAATCTCCTGATTGAATCAAAAGAGCACCACCATTCAAAAATATCAAGGTCTTTGATTTAAAAAAAAAAGGGGGGGGGGGGGGGACTTCAAAATAACTAAAGAATAATTAAAAACTGACGACCACAACGTAGATTTATTTTACTGTTAAGTTATCCCATTTCACTGCTGAAAAGATGATCTTTTTTAAAAACTGGGCCGTCTATGCAGCCAGAAGATGAAATTGGTGCTACATACCCAGAAAAAAGGACAGTGGTATTCCCTTTAGCTCAAAAAGATAGGAAATGCATGTGTTGTTCAAGTGTTTTTGGTGGCAGGGTCTCCACCAAAAACACTTGTGAACAACACTGTACATATACAATAAGCATCATATGCATATATGTTTACCTTAACGTACGTCTACCTGCATAAATCATGGACCAATCAGATCTTAAAACCTCTTAAATGAACTCTTAATCCATCCTAATCAGTCGTGTCCTCTGTTGTAACTGAACAGGAGGAAGATGACTATGATGTGATGCAAGACCCAGAGTTCCTTCAGAGCGTCTTGGAGAACCTGCCCGGTGTCGACCCGAACAACGAGGCCATCCGCAACGCCATGGGCTCCCTGGCCTCCCAGACAGGAAACAAGCCAGACAGCAAAAAGGATGAAGAGAAGAAGAAATGAGGACTTGAGACATCGACCGGGGGAAAAAAAAACAAACCGAACATTTGCAGACTAATGCGGGATTACTCTCATATACGAAAAAAAATGCTGATGCATCGTCTGACAGCCCAGCATGAGACAGCACTCTGACATTTAATACCATCACTTTCTGTCAGACACGCAGAAGCACCAAAATAACAGCTATGTAGTGTAAAATCTGACAGCCCAGTAACATCGATTCTCCAAAATGTAAAATGACCTACTTGCCTTGTATGCTCTTTACCCTACATTTTCTCTATACAGTATAATTACTCCCAGTTTCTCTATAAAAGATGAATTTGTGATGACAGGCGCTTCAACTAAACAGTTAGCCACACTCCTGTCATGTCTTTGTGTTTTTTGCAATAAAAGCTATGTGTAAATATGTCGCCTGTTGGTGTTTTTCTCTTATTGACAGTACTGTGTGTAGATTGGGAGGACGTAAAGGTGTGATGATGACAGACCATCAGTTTTACACAGACACCACTGTCCCATCTCCACACGACTGTGCATGATGTTAAAAATAGCCCCATCAGGACATTTATTAATGTTTAATGTCATGCACAGTAGAAATAAATATACGTGTCGTTTGCAGCATCCTCCATGCAATTTTTCCAGCTTTATCACAGCCTGATAGGATGTCTCGGGTCATGTGACGGGAAGCGCAGCATTTTCAGCTGAAAACGAGCTAGGATAGTCGGGAATCGCATATCCAGGTAAACAATCAAAAAAATACATGAAATATTAAACGAATATCCCCATCCCGGCCATCCTTTTCTGTGTCATCGTCGACCCTACGATCACCGGGTCGCTCTCGCTGTCAAACCATGCCTCAGCAAAGCGCTCCAGTCTGCTTTTTAATGGCGAACGCTAGCTCGTTAGCTAAATGACCCCTCTCTTCTCTGTCTGTGTTGGCTGAAGCTCAGCGGCCAGCTAGCCAGCCTCCAGTCGGGAAGGGATATCGATAGCTGAGAATAACCGACGTCGCTGCCCCGGTGGAACAGTTTCTTAAATGGTCACTACTGCAGAGCTCAGCATGCGTTAAAAGCACAATTGAAGCGGTGTTTCCCATTCATAGCATGTCGGTGCCGTACCTGTGACCAGAGGAGGCTTTGGTTGCAGAAACGCCGTCGCTAGCGCGCTAGCTGGCTAACAGGAATGCTAGTGCAGGATCCTTAGCTTCCCCTGATAACAGGCTAACCCGCTGTAGCTTGTCCGCTTGTGTCAAAACGAAGGTGCATGTGAGAGATATTGTGCGCGGAATTGACGTCGAAAATAGCAACATTTTAAAGACCATTAACAGTTTTAATATTTTGCCATGTTGTGGTTGTCGTAGCGGGTCTTCTGTGAGCAGGGCAGAGCTGAGGTTGATGGACAACAACACAGCCAGATTCATGCTAGTGTGCTCAGTGTGCTGCTGCCTTGACCTGCCTGCTGTTATCTCTGTGAATTTATGTGTTTGCAGGAGTTAATCCCGGTATGGGGGACATGAAGACCCCAGATTTTGATGACCTGTTGGCAGCATTTGACATTCCTGACATAGATGCCAAAGAGGCCATCCAGTCTGCCCCAGATGAAGCAGAGGGACCCCATGGAGCTGCAGGTGCACCTCTGGGAAAGTCGGATAACGTAGTGGGTGTTGGGTCATCCTTAAGACCTCCGAGCCCTTCGGACCCCCAGGCGGACACCTCGATTGTCAGTGTGATTGTGAAGAATAAAGTGCGCCTTGAGGCCGTAGATGGGGGGGATGGAGACACAGACCAGGACCCTATTGATGTGATTGCAGGGGTAGATGTGGGCCCCAGACTAGGTGCGTGTGCCCCCGGAATGGCTGAATCCGAGGCGCTCAATCACAATGGTTTTGGGGCGTCCGGTGTCTCCACACCCCTTCCCCTCAGTCAGACCCAGTCTAACGGAGCGCCGTGGTCAATGAACACCCCTAAAGTGTCTTCAGAAGCAGCTGGTGCGGCCAAGTCTCACAAGCAGGGCGGGAATATTTTCAACAGACTTAAACCGCTCGTGGCGCAGGGGTCTGGAGATCCAGTGGGTCGGGCCAGGAAGATGCAGCTTCTACAGCAGCAGCACCAACAGCAGCAGGATACAGGCCAGGAGAGGGCGGATGGGGTCAAAGCATCGTTACCTTCATCCTCCTCTCTATCGGCTGGGTCGTCTCCTCTGGCTGCAGGGGGGCCTGTCGGACTAGCTTCGCCTTTTTTTCCACCTTCCAAGCCTCTGCTTCCCACTCCACCTTCTGCCCTCTCATCACACCCGCTGCACTCATCTCAACCTTTTAACGGAGCCCCCAAAGGTGGCCCTGCTGGATTTCAGCACCAGCAGATGGAGGAAGATGATTCTGACCCTGATTTGGGGAGTCCACTGGTGATCCAAGAGAGCCCAGACTCCCCGACTTGCACTCAGCTGAGCCGACGTTACAAGTCTGACTCTGTCTCGACCCAGCCCACGTCCTCTAGTGCATCTCACCCTAAACCGGGGGACACTCCTTCAGGGGCGTCTTTAACTTCATCAACACCCCAGTCTGGCTCAACAGAGAGTCCCCAACTGGAGGACAGGCATCCAGAACACGTCATAGAGGAGAGAGACTCCCCGGAGAGTCCTGAACCAGAGATGCCAAAATCAACTGCTCAAGTCGCATCTAAGAGATGCGCGAGCCCTGCAGTGGCCTCCACTCCACCTCCTCCCGAACTGCGGGAGCCCAAAGAGGAGGAGGAAGAGATGGAAGTGGGGAATGGGATCGAGAGGATCGCTGATGGCAAAGCTGACAAGGGTGAAAACGCGAGAGCAAGTGAGGAGAAGATGGAGGTAGATGATGGCAAGTCTAAACCTCTTTCCACTGACGGAGGAGAAGCAGGTGTTGCTGCGGCACCTGCTGCTTCTGGAGCTCCATCCCGACCCCTCAAGGTCAGAATAAAAACAATTAAAACCTCCACAGGTGGAATCACCAGAACTGTTACAAGGGTAGCGCCGAAAGGTGGCGCTGCGGGGAAAGGTTTGGACCCTAAAGGTCAGGCTGGGGAACGGAAGGTCTTGGGAAACAAGGGCCAGAAACTTGAAGCTTCCCCGGGTCACATGACAACGACTTCCCAGAAAGTAAGTGCTCTCAATGCTCTGCCTGTGTCTACACTCGCCGCCAGCAGCGTCATGCTAGCTGCCGCCACGAAGGTCCAGAACAAAATGGCAGCATCGGACAAGGCCAAGGTTTCTGCCACTGCTGTCAGCATCACTAAATCTGCTGCCCTGCCCGTGACACCCGCTGTGGCCTCCTCTCCCAAGTTCTCAGTTGCTGCTGGTGGGATCAGCGTCCGCACAGCCACGAATAAGACAGCTAACGGAGGTAGCAGCACCATCATAGGCGGCACCCTCCAGCCAAACAAACCCGCTTCCATCGTCAACAGCACCGGCGCTGTGATCTCCCGCAGTCAGTCAAGCCTGGTGGAGGCTTTCAACAAAATCCTGAACAGCAAGAACCTTTTGCCGAGCTACAAGCCCGACCTCTCGGCACCTCCGCCGCCTGAGTGGGGTCTCCCGCTCCCAGCCACAGGGTACCGCTGCCTGGAATGCGGAGATGCTTTCGCCCTGGAGCGCAGCCTGGCTCGACACTACGACAGACGATCACTGCGCATCGAGGTGACCTGCAACCATTGTGCTAAGAGGCTGGCCTTCTTTAATAAGTGCAGCCTGCTGCTGCATGCCAGGGAGCATAAGGAGCGTGGGCTGGTCATGCAGTGCTCGCACCTGGTCATGAGGCCTGTCACTGTGGAGCAGATGATTGGACAGCAGGACATAACACCGATTGGCGGTAAGGAGAGATCCAGCTGACGATTCTGTGAATTATCGGTTAATCTGTTGTTTATTTTTTACGATTCATCATTAAAATATTTTTAATATCTCATCACAATCTCCTCAAAATATTTTGTTTCATCTGACTGAAAGTTCAACACCAAGATATTCAGTTCATTAGAGTAAACAGAGGAGAGCACAACATTCTCACATTTTGAGGAGCTGGAAACAGAAAAGATCATACTAGAGCTGCAAATTTTCAGTTATTTTCTCAATTAGTTGTCTAAAAAATGACAGAAAAAGGTGAAAATTTCCATCACAATTCATCAGAGCTCAAGGTGACCTCTTCAGATTACGATTTTTTTGGTTCACCAACAGTCCAAAACGCAAAGACGTTCAGTTCTTTTAATCAAAAAATAATAAAAAAGAACAGGCAAATATTCAAAACGAGGAGCTTGAATCAGAGAATATTTGTCTATTTTTGCTTAAAATGATCAAAATTCTTCCTCCTGATTGACTAATTATTTCAGCTTTACATCATGAAGAAGAAGAACCTCAAAAATATGTTAGTCTGATAGTATTTCATTAAAAAAAAAACACATCATACATCGGTGATTCATCTCCATTGACGACGTCCCATTTGTCTCTTCTGATTTCTGCCTGTGGCTGACCAGGCCTGCTCTCCTCTTCGTCCTCCTCTCCTCCAGTCTCCTCTCCTTCTACCGCCACCGGCGGCTCCGCCGTCTCTGCCAACTCCAGCCCGATGAAGGATGCTTCGGCTCCAGCGGCGGCTCAGCCTCGACCGGTGCGCCGCGCACCTCAGGGGCCCCAAGCGCTGATGCCTCTGCCTTGCAAGAAGGCCGAGGGTCTGCAGTACAACAACTTCAAATGTCCAGAGTGCCAAACACAATTCTCCGGCAAAGCCGAGCTGGTCACCCACTTCCAGCAGATCAGAGCTGCTCCCAACTCAGTGAGTCTTTGTTTCCTGTTACTCACACCTGCTGTTATAAAACGCCGGTGGTCTCTGATTGTTTGAATTCTCCTTTTCTTCTCTTTCAGACATGTACACAATGCTCGCCTCCCATGATGCTGCCTAACTCGTGTGCCGTGTCCGCCCATCAGAGGATCCATAAACACAGGGCGCCTCACGTCTGTCCTGAGTGTGGCGGCATCGCCCGGCAGGCCAGCTTCCAGACCCACCTGGAGGAGGCCTGTCTCCACTTTGCGAGGCGCATTGGATACAGGTGTGGAGACACGTCACAAAACTGTCATTAAGACCTGTCATCATATCAACAATTAGCTAAATGACTCAATTAATATAGTTTCAACTGATTGTGATTTTTGTGCTACAGAAATGATTTTGCAGTTTGTCTCAGGCTTTTCTAGACTCCCTGTCTCATGTGTAACTTGAGATGTCTGTGGTGGACAAATGTTCACGTCACTGACTCGACTCAGGTTCAGCTCTATAAAACTTTCCTTTGCCATCATACGTCATCCTGTGTATCATGAACTTGTCCAGGTGCTCGAGCTGCCAGGTCGTATTCGGAGGGTTGAACTCCATCAAGTCTCACATCCAGACTGCTCACTGCGAGGTCTTCCACAAGTGCCCCAGCTGCCCCATGGCCTTTAAGTCTTCCCCCAGCGCCCAGAGCCACATCAGCACCCAGCACCCAACGCTTACCGGAGGACAGGCCAAGTACGCTTGCCGCTTCAACCCACACACAGAGAAATATCTTCAGAGGATGTTTGGAAATAGAGCTCTAAAACATGTATTTCTCTCCTTTTGCAGGATGATCTACAAGTGTGTGATGTGTGACACAGTTTTTACCCAGAAGCCCTTGCTGTACATGCACTTTGACACTCATTTAGCCAAGCAGAAAGTGCATGTGTTCAAGTGTCCTGACTGCACCAAGCTGTACGCCCAGAAAGGATCGATGATGGAGCACATTAAGGTGTGTTTTGTGAACATTAAACATTCAGAGATTTTACATATTTAGTTGACTTTTGCCTTCATGTGTTGCCCGTTCATCGCTTTCTACGGTGAATGTGGTGTCAGCGAAGGCATACAGCATATCTTGGATCGGCCTTAGCAAGGTCTCTCTCCGGTGGCCTTGTACTAAGTTCTATACCAAGTACAGAAGTTAATGTATTAACAACAAATTAGTTTTTGTGAGTAAGATTGTCTCGTAATTTGTATTTTTAAAGATAAATGAATTCATCTCGTACGCTTTGGTTGTTCTTTATGTTCTGTCACACTTACTGTCGTTCCTATCAGACTGCTCACAGAGGACCTTCAGCCAAGCAGACAGAGTCTCAGTCCGATGCCCCTAACGCTGCCTCGGCCCCGGCCAACACATCCGGTCCCTCCGGCCTCAAGTCTAAATCCTCCGGAAAACCTGACAACTCGGACGGCGAGGACTGGGGGCGGGAACAGGAGGAGGAAGAAGAAGAGGAGGAAGACGACGACGACGACGATGCGGACGAGGACTACGAGGCTCCGGGAGCTCACACGACCGCCGCGGGGGGCAGTACTCAACCCCCCGCCCAGACTGAGTGGACCTGCCCCCAGTGTCAGACCACCTTCACTGACAACGACGACTATTTGGGTCACGTGAAGATGGAGCACGGCAAGGTATGGCACACTGCCTCTGTCATTTAAATCTGATTCTGTAGAACACAGTGATTAGAGTTTGGCCATTGTTTAAGTTGCTGCTGATATTTTGTGGCTGGAAAATTTTCTCCGATCGTGGAAAAAGAAACTGCATATTTGGAAGGCGGCTGTTGTTAATTTCCTGTTCGTACTGCAGCATATTTGACTGAGACTTAATATCTTTTTTTATCTTATCTCTCTCTCTACCTCTGTGTATGTGTGTGTGTGTGTGTGTGTGTGTGCGTGCGCGTGTCTGCTGCCAACTCCAAAGTTCCCTTGTCGTATTTGTGGAGGCACGTTCAGCACGTCTTCCAGCCTGAGACGTCACGAGCGTGTCATTCATGAGGGCAACAAAAGAGTCTTCCATTGCCAGTAAGTGATCAGATCCATGTTTGAGACACAATTTTTTTGTTTGTTTGTTGCTGAAAAAAAAGAAAAGCTTTTGGTCGATTTTTAGGCATGTTTATTAGAACCAGACTAATAAAACTGGTTATTTTAGCTCATTGCTGATAAATCTGCACAAACTGCAGTACAGAAATGGCAAATTAGGTTTGAGATGAGGCAGAGACAGTGTCACCATTAAACCGTACTGTAGTTTTACTGTGTTACATACTGTAAACACAACCGCTGTTGCATGTCCATTCTGGGAGAGAGGTCCCTCTTCTCCTCAGTTGTTCTTCCCGAGGTTTCTGCCACTGTTTTCCTTGATAAAGAGTTTTTTGGGGAGTCTCTCCTTTTCTGAATTGAGGGTTTGAGGATAGATGTGTCGGATAATGTACAGATTGTAAATTTGTGATATTCGGGTTAGTTAGATAAAATAAAATTGACTTGACTATTACAAAGTTTGTCCACCACAGAGCACTGACAAAAAGATTTTCACGCTGTAAACAGCAAACATTGATATCAGAAAAGCGTAGTATCCAGGCTATATTAATTTCTATGATCTGATGTGATCTTAGTGCTGGATGAGGTGATTTAACGCTGCGTAATTCTTTTTCAGATATTGTACAGAAGGCAAACGCACATTTGGCAGTCGGTTCTTACTGGACAAACACATTCGGCTCCATCACAGAAGCACAGATGGACAGGTGAGTCGATGCAGTCACACACATAAGTACGCTACTGTCTGAGTCTAAATCTGTGTCCAAACTCCAAAATCCAAACTATTCTACAATGCGACGCACAAAGGAACTGGTAAACCAGCTCACAGCTGGACAAAATAAACTGCAGGTGAAAGATAAGTAGTGTTTATCTTTGGAAAGACATTTTGTTTTATCCTACAGTGACATGAAAATATCATGTCGTGTTTATCAATACTGCAAATGTTGAATCTCTCCTCCCCTTTTGCGTCCTCAGGGTCCCCCCATGACCAGGAAGCGTGCAGCCACAGGTGGAGAAGGACCAGGTAGCTCCTCAGAACAAGATGGCGAGGGTGGACCTCCTGTAGGCAGGGCAGGAGACGAGGAAGAAAACGCCACAGAGGACGGCGAGGAGGGTGCAGGTCCTGCAAAGAGAACCAGGGCGTCGATCGCGTCGACATCGACGGCGCCCAACGAGCTCGAGGAGGAAGACAACGTCTTCCGCTGCGTGCCCTGCGGCTTCTCCACCGAGGACGGAGCGGAGTTCCAGCGCCACATCCCCCAGCACCGTGCCGACACCGCCTCCTTCCAGTGCCTGCAGTGCGGCGTCTGCTTTGCGTCGGCGGGCTCGCTCAGCAGGCACCGCTTCATCACTCACCGCGTGCGGGACACCCAAAGCGACGCCGACCGCGGCACCCCGCGCGCTCACGGCTCTCCCGACGGCTCGCCCGCCGCTTCCCCTCAGGCGCTGGGCGAGGACGGAGAGGGGAATCTGAGCTGCAAGGTGTGCGGCCGGCGTTTCGACAAGGCCTCGGACCTCAACACCCACTTCAGGACCCACGGCATGGCCTTCCTCACCGCACACAAAACAGACAAACCCCAGTAGAAGGAGGGGAGCCTCTCAGACTGACAGATGGTCTACAAACGAGGAGTCATGACGGAGGAGAGAGGCTGTAGAATATGAATGTTGATCCTGAGATGAAACAGAGCTGCTTCCTGTGCAGCTTCTTTTTTAGCCACCATAAACAGTTTTACTCTATCTATGGCACCTCTTCTGTGCAATTGTAATTGCATGTTTGATCATGTTATTGGTCACTTAACTAAACACACCTGTGATAGACTCTTGAGTGGACAGGCTCTGGAACAGCCCCACCACCCTCCTCCCTGAGTAAAGCATTTATATATCAGCCATACTGTGTCTAACACATCATGTCCTTCCATTTCAGTCTCACTCTGCACTGACTGTAGCCACCTGCCTGTTTGATCACGTAACACAGTTAAATACACACACCTCCCACTGTACTCCCGACAAGCTCTAGTGCCGATATTTTTGTACTTCACATCGTTCATCGTATTCATACTCGTTTGCCTCATTCTTACGGCATCGGAGCAGTTTTAACAGCTCCACGTTCAAGCTGCTAAAACTGATCCCAAGCCAGGATCTCAAGACGTCTGAAGCATGATGAAAGGGGGGGAGTGTTTGGAGAATCTGACACTGATTTTTATGTTGCTATAATATTTATTTATACGAAACACATTACTGCTGTTGGTATTTGTGCGAGTCGGTTGCGTCAAATCTTACTAGACACGGTGCGATTTACCTGCCACAGAGACGTGAGGCGAGCATTTCATTAGGAGACGAGGTTACCGGACGTGTGTAACCTGTGTAGTGTGAATAATGTGTGATGTTGTTAATCGTTAAGCTAGAAGAGGAGAGGTCGGGCTTCCTGCCAGTAGTATATGTGTACGAGTTTTGCCATGTAAATACATATAATTACACTAAAAGAAAGAAGCGTTCTGGTTTTAGTAACTTGCTATGATAATGTGAATACGTATAGTATTTGTACTTGTACTGTTCCCTTTTTTTCCAAACAATTGAAGTTTAAAAGAAAAAAAGAATCCCCCCCAGAGGTAGCTATACAGTGTAATTATAAAGCAGAGGGAGAGCACGGGGGTCGTGTCGTCTTAATGTGTATGAATACAAATGTTTATCTCTTTGAGACGGTTCCTTTTTTATCTACAGAATCAGTGCTTGCTGTATTCACATTTCTTTTGTATGTTTCAAAAACAGCCTTCATGGCCTATGAGTGGATTTTTTTTTTTTTGTTTGTATCTTTTATATGTCATGATATCATATTTATATAGCTCAGTAGTGGAAATTTCATGTCATTTTCTTTTCCATGGTTGTGGTCTGCTTGCTGAAACGCCATACACTTTTGTGCTGTTTCGAAATAAATGTGTAAAAGAGACGATTGACTCGCGCAGCAGGGTTCATCTGCAGAGTTGAGGGTCGCATCCAGAGCAGCGTTTGCCAATTTTTTCTGTTTATGAATTTGACTGTTTTAGTTCTTTGTTTATATTTTAATCACCCAGAATTCATATTCTTGAACAACAGTCTGAGAGTCATGCTAATAGCTCTGTGAGACTGAAGGCACAGTGGTACTTTAGAGTTAAATGCTAACATACACCTCAGTCACAAAGCGAAGGTTCTCATCAGGGTTCGTTACCTTGGTTTAGCATGTTAGCATTTCATTGTTAGCACTAAACCAAAGTACAGCTGAGGTGGATGGGAGTGTTACTAACTTTGCACACACACATAAACCAAAGTTTAAAGTTTGACCATAACAGCGCTAGTTCATAAGTCTGGATCACCAAAAACTGGTTTCCTGCGATCAGAACTAATGAACTTGTTCCAATAAATCAGTCACAGACACCAAAGACAGCTTCAGAGGACATCACACCATAAATAGCATTTATTGTATACATTAGTTGTTTTTTTTCATTACTACAATTTACTGCTGGGTTTCTCATAGTCCGGCTCCACCCCATTCAGCTCCACCTCTAACTTGCTTTCAGTGGCCTCCTGACACGAGGTCTGGAGCTCAGATGGAATGACGGGATGGTGGACTTCAATCATCAGCTCATAGATCAGCGTTCCCAGCAGCGCCCCGACACAGGGAGCTACTATGGGCACCCACCACCAACCACCTCCAGCCCTACAGAGACATTAGGGTTACATTCATTCAGACTTCGATTAAATTCATTCATGTGGGTCAACAAAGCAAATTACAACATTTAAATACTGAAACTACTCACTTGAAAACATCAACTCCCCAGCCGGCGAAGAACGTGAACACTCGAGGTCCGAAATCCCTGGCCGGGTTGAGGGCATAGCCACTGTTGGAGCCCATTGAGACACCAATAACCAGCACTGCTGCTCCCACCAGTACAGGCTGAAGATAATGTGGGATGGAGCTGTTCCTCTGGTCCCCAAGAGCCAGGACACACAGCAGCAGGGCAGCTGTGCCTATCACCTGGATAACATGGGAATATAAGAAATATCCGGGGAGCAGAATACCACACTTCAGTCTGTAACCTAACCTGATGGTCAAACCTGACTGAGTGGATGAATTAGTATCTGACCTGGTCCACGACACCTCCCCACACACTGAGGTAGTCAGCTGGGTAGGTGCAGAATATGCCTGCTGTGGCAGTGGGACCTGTCACTGTCAGCGCACCTCCGCTGTACGCCTGGATAGCATCTGCAAAACACATGCAAAAGACACATGTACACTTATCTGACTTTTCAGTCAGTCCTGTATGCACCGGCTTACTGCCAGAAACACCAACTGGAGAAACACTTGTGTATTAATCCACAGCTTAAAATAGTTCCCAACAAATCTTATATTTAGTCCAATTTGAGTAACATTTACTAAAAACTACATTGCCCAGCTGTGTTCAGTTATTTAACCTTTTTAGAGAAAGAACACAGACTATATCTAAATATAACTCACCGTAGTACTGCAGACCAACCGTGGCTGCAGCCAGAAAGGCTCCGAGTACTTGGAAGAAGATGTAGAAAGGTAGTTTTATCCAAGGATGTCTGCCCAGAAAGCATAAACTCAGAGAGACAGCCGGGTTCAGATGGGCACCTTATGGAAGAAAATAAGAAAAGAGTTGAATTGAAAATGATATTTTTTTGTCTCCTGAAATTGTCCCTTTGCATACATATCTATTCTTTTGTTCTGCTCTATGAAAACAGTGATATTATTAGATATTATACGGGCATTGTGCACAAATTGGTGATTTTCTGTTAGCTGAAGGTAGTCTCTTTGTTCATGTCCAAACTTATGTTTTATTTCAGTCTTCCTTTGCAGTATACTGTATAGTTATAATTTGTATAATTTGTTGTAATAGTTATAATTTGATCCAAAAGACAACTTTCACTTGCGCCATGGTTCCGCCATGCCGAGGCCGAGGACAAAGGTTCTGTGTCTTTATCAGGTTTGTTTTAATGTTTATAAAGGTTTTGCGCATTAAAAAGGTCATTTAAAGCTGATTTAGAATTGCACTCATATAACACTATCTGAGATGTGAAATCACTTGAGGTAATTTATCAACTTTACAGTTCCCTTTAAGACATCCAGGTTTAAACTGGAGTCCAAAGAAAACATCAATAACCACTCGGGGTTCTTCCCCCCTCAACTCTCTAATGATTTTCACACAGTCCCTCACCTGAGACTCCACGAGACACAAACACCCCAAATGTAACTCCCAGAGCAAAACCCAGATTGATTGACAGGTACTGTCCCTTCTTATCTTGAGTCGTGGTCACCTGGGCGACGGAGCCACATCCAAACAGCTGCAATTACATGAGAGGAAGAGCTTTATTAGCAGAATATAAAAACCTGAGCACAAAAAACAGAGCTGTAATACTCAGGACTGCCTCTGTATCATCTTTCCTTTATGAACGTCATTTCTAAAGAACCTGCTTTATGATTCGTGTTGTAAATGTTAATTGCCCTGGCAGGTGAGACAACAAACATCGCCGTTCAAATCACTGATGAGTACACTAACACCAGCCTCTCTATCCTCCCCCGTCCTCCCCCTCACTCTCTTTTTCATTCTGTCTCTCTCACTCTTAGGACAAAGTCCTTTGGTTATCCATTGTGTGGATCACAAGCTGCTTCAAAACAAGAGAGTAAGCATGGAACTGTTTGAGTTTACTGATCAAATGAGAGTTTGAATGAACTGCTGGAGAAGAAATACAATGTTTTCTGTATTTTACAGCTTATTAAATTAAACGCAAAAGGCTGCACCTGCTATGTCTTTGCCTCAATGGATCACATGTGATTAACCTCTTTTACCTAAAAGTGCCTCATGCACCTAACTTTATTTTAGATGCATAATACATTTACTCACAATCAGGACGTAGACTCCGAGGCATTCAGCCAAACACTCCCTGACCAGTTGGTTCCTGATCTGACATTTCCTCAGCAGCCTCTCCATCCCTGAGCTTTCCTCTGCGCCGTCCGGCCACGAGTGAGCCTTCAGAGCTGGGACGCCGTCATCCGGTGGGTCTGACCCACACAGCACTGCACTGCCTGACTTACTGGGCAGAGTTTGCCCTTTCATACAGGAGCCAGAGGCTACGTCACACACTTTACTGCATGATTGAGATGGTGGTGTGTGCACATGCAGGAGAGGAGAGTAGTTCACTCTGTAGGACATCCTGATGCCTAAATCACAGCAGACATGATCCAAAACACTTCACTGCACAGAGCTGAGCTGACACTGGTTCACTTGGCTGGTTTGACGTGTTTCACCTGACTGGAATTGACTCTGATTGTTGCTCTCATTTGATTGGTCACATTTCTTCTTCTCTGAATGCAAATAAGATCTGTGCATCCAAAAAAATTAAACAAAATATAGAAAAATAGATCTCTGACTGTCAACACTGCAAAGTATTTCAACTTATCTGTAACAGCTCCTTTTCATATTGCATCTGTGTGTAAATGAGCACAGGATAATAAGAGGATTCAGATAAGAGATGGAACATCTGCAATCGTCGCCTTAATCTGTGATAAGAATTTATTACTACTCTAACATACATGAGACAGACAGATAAGGACAGATAAGACAGCTTACTCTGTACATTTTAACTTCATTTTTCCCATGATGCATATGAAATGTATCTATTTGATACACTTTACAACTGGTGCAAACAGTGAGTAAATCACTGCAAATGACACCCATCAGTGTAGGTGATAGCAAGTTGATGTATGTCAAGAGATCATCACACTACTGACAAACTATTAATGCATTATATAGCGTAAAATAAGATAAATACTGTATAGTCACATCTCACAATAAGATATTTCATCTCTAATTTATGGTCTAAAAAAGTAGGATGAGTTTCATTGGTTTCCTGTGAAGATAACCTTCCTTCATGGAAGGATAAGAACAGATGAGTGTCACTGTTGACTTCATAAATATATGCATCCTGCATGAAAAGCATCTGCATAAAAATATTGTCCTTTTAAGCTTCTGATAAATAAACAAATATGAATGAAACAGACTAATATTAGTGGCAGTAAAGTAACATGCAGAGTGTCATACCAATCAATGACAGCTGGACCTGAATCCAGGTATCTGTGGGGCGGAGGTGACTCAGTTCGTAGTGACTTGGCTTGGTTAACCGGAGCATGGATCACAGTAAGGAGTGTGGACTGGTAGCTGGAAAGGTACCTGTTCACTTCCTGGGCACTGCCAAGGTGCCACATTTAGTATGCTATATGCTCTATAAGCCGTTTGTGTGTGCGGCTGTTCTTCAGGCCTGTGTGTAAAAGATTTTTCCCATTGAGGGATTAATAAAGAAAATCTTTGTCTTCTTCAAAGTGGAAACATCAGAGGAAATTCGTAAACTTTATTTGTTTCGTTGAGTTTATCTGCATGTAACACTTAACTCCTCTTCCATCTTCACATCTGTTTTACTTAAAAAACAGACAAGATGCTCAAAAACTCTACGTGTTGTTTCCATGTGGGCCTTTTGGAGAGAGGTAGACGATGAGAAGTTCAAATAAATGAAGGTTCACCTTAACCTTTTGAAACCTGTAAATTGGATACATGAGTGAACACTACACAGTTTTCATTCTTGTGTTAATGAACCTGGTTCTCTCTGTTTTTCAAAGGAAAACTTCAACGCACCATTACCTCCGCTCCCCTCATAAAAGCAGATCTGTCCGAACACGAGATGTAACCAAAGCAATGAGACCTTTTGATACTTCACACATGAAAGAGCACGTCGGATTTTTTTTAAATTTCATTTGAACATGAATTATCATTCTTTCTGTATCAAAGACATCTCTGCTGAAGCACAGAGAAACCACAAACCTGGTGGAGGTCACCCTGACATTTTCATTATACTGAGGCCATTTTTGAGAAAGACTGAGGGTGGAGAAAGTGAAGAAGGTGGAATAAGCTAAATAAGATGTGGAGATAGGAAAAGGCAGATTGCGTTCATCCATACCACACCTTGAAGAGCTGAACTGGCGAAGGGACTTGATCAGACTTGACTCCTATTTAGAGCGATAAAGACTTATCAGCTCTGCAGAACACGGGACGACACGCAAAGACATGACAAGAACAGAGAAATCTGCATGACCCGTCTGCTTTGATACTGTATGGAGCTTCATGTTGGAAACTCCCAACAGTACAACATTATTATATTGGTTAGCAGTTAGAAATCAGGTTAAGAAAGGCTAGAGCTTTACTTAATTAGTTACTTAGTGCAAGTAGCCTTTAAAATCCAGGAACAACTATAAGGAATGCCGTCACTGTAAAAGATCAAACTATCTCTATTATTATTACTTTAGTTAAATTAACAATGTGTAGTAGGAGCTCACAGAAATGCACTTCACTATAACTGTTCTTTATTATACGTGACAAATAATTTGAACTGAATTTAAATTTTCAGTTTCAAAATCTTTAAACTGTAACTGTTCCTGAAACCTGAGTATTAACTTAGTTTGTGCAATAAATGTCCAATATTCTAATATTTTATGTACACAAATAATGTTAAAGTGACAGAATGTAGCTAAACTACAGCCATTTAAGAGTCATAATGTTGGCAAACTCATTAGCCACCATGAGCTAATGCTTAGAACAAGCCTAATGAGACTGTAGCAGCACAACCTCGAAATGTTTTGAACTGAAGTAAATTTAAATAAAGACATTAAAGTCTTGTTTTAACATGGTCAAAAACAGGCAAATTATGTAAATATATTAATACTCTTTTATTGACATATCATACACTCACATCCATACAAGATTATCCTAGAGAACAATTCAAAAATAAAATATACAGCTGATCTGTTTAGTGCCTGATGTGATTTAATAAAAAAAAAGAAATCAAATAAAAAAAAAAAGTCAAAGTCACTAGTCTTCAGGACTGGCAGCTTCTACAGGTGTTTGGTCAGTTAGAAATCCCAGTGTCACCTTCATCAGCACGAGACCCTAATCCAACACATTCATTTTGGCAATTGTAACTCATGCAAGTGTCCTGTCTGTATTTGTGTATATCCTACAAATATGACTGAACTGAACAAAAGCTACAGTCAACCAGTCCAGAGATTAAACGTCACTTTACATCTTATTTAAACCCCCTGAAGAACTTGGAGAATAATGACTCATCGTCCCGCATGTCTGAAAACGGGTGTTGACCACCTGAAATAAAAACAAAAAAGCATCACGAATAGATCAACCTACTCATTGTTTTCTACTATTAGCTGAAAAACTTCCACAACACTGACCTGGTGTGACAGGTCCAGTTTCTGGTCCCTCCAGGGTACCAGGACCTCCTGAACGGGTCACTGTGGTCTCTTCTTTGCCTTGGCTGTCTCTAACGGTTCGCCTCTCCTCTACAGTCTGTCAGACAAACAGCAAAAAATACACAAATTAACAAAAAATGAGGAATACAATTAAAGATATAAAATGAATTTGTGCACTGGTATTGTGACTGATTTATATATGATCTGGTCTAAACTGGGCCACTGTCCTGAAAGTGTATCAACATATAATTAATAACTAAATCAAGATTAACTGTTTCTCTCACCCCGTCAGGTTTCACCACCTTGGTGACGGTGACTGACTGGAAGAAGGATCGTGTCCTTGGTTGGTTTGGTGCCTGACCAGCAGGTGGTGTCAGAATCTGATCTAGGCCTCCAGAGGACACTGCAGAGTCCAGATCTGAGGAGGAGAATGAGGAAATCAGGTGGAACGCGAGGCATAAATCATTCACATTTCTTCTACTGGAGGATTAAAAACATCTCCTACCTCTATCTTCTTTGTGCTCCTCTGGAGCTTCCTGTGGCCCCTTTCTCCAAATATCATTAAACTATTAGGAAAACACAAAAGAGTTGATACTGAAACATTAACCAGCAACACTTTCAAACAAAGTCTTGATGGAAAAAAAGAAAGTCAGACATCTTATTTACCTTTGAAAAAGGGGTCCAGCCATGGAATGGCGAGCTGGGAAACCCTGGTGACTCATGAGAAGGATGCCCATCATTTCTGGGCTCTCTGTACGGTCCTGCTTGGGGTCGTCGGGAGTCGCTGTCAGGGGATTTGAGCATAAAGTCTCTCAGGGGGTTCCTGCTCGATCCTCCTTCACCCTTCTCTGCTCTGTCCTGAGGCGGTGGCAGAATGTTGCTGGGAACACCTAGAACACGAAGGAGACACAGACATGATGATGAGCCTTCATGTAAGTGGAAGTGTGTCCTACATGTGCTAGAAGAAGAGCAGTACAGGATGGTACAGTTCTGGATGTCGGCTCAGGTTTCATACCCATGTGCCCAGACTCTGGATGTCCTTCCCAACGGCCCAACTGGGAGAATATCTCCTCCATCTCTCTGAGGACGTGGCCAAACACTTGAGGCTCCTGGATCCTCATCCCATTGGGGCCTACGCTAAAGCCGAACCTCCAGGCGCTGTCAAACGGGTCCTGCGGGTCCCCCCGGAAGCCATCATAATAGGTCCCATCTTCATCGTCGTCGTCGTCCTCATCTTCATCATGAGTCATGGCATCGAAGAAGGGGTCCCTGATGATACATTACAGTGAGAACATGGATGAGGATTCGTGTCATGAAACAGAAAGAAGAGCGCTTTTTGAGAGCAGGATGACTCAACAACTTTGTTTATCAGGAAATTACTCTAAAATACCCGAAAATACTTCAAAATTACTTTTTTTGTCAGAGATACTGGTGTACAGGTGACATATAGCTCTAGACATATGTAATAAAACACTTAAAGTTTGACTTCATGGGGGCTTTAATGTAAGCTGAGTATGAAATATTGCTTTTGGTTCAGTGTCAAGTCAGGTACGTGAATAGACCTTAAAGTACTCAGCCGTGTTAATCCAGAGGTCACCAAGGCTGACCGTGCAGGATGACGGACCCCTGTGGTCTAATCTTGTAACTAAAGCCGTTTCATGGTCCAACTCGCCGAACACAGCGTGCAGGTACACAACAAGTTAGCAAACTTCCGTTAGCTTAGCTTAGCTCAGTGACAGCTGCGTGTTTTGACTCGTTAACTTACCTTCGGCCATGATAATGGCCTCCTGGTACCCCGAAGAACCCGCGAAACAAGTCAAAAACACTCATTTCATGGCAGCTTTGGTGGTAAACTAATTCATAACTAAATATATGGACGCACACTGACAAAATCCAGAGCCTCAGATGTCAACAGTGTCGTAAAGTGTTCTAGACACTTCAGAATGACGCAACCAGTCGTAACGATACGTTACCGTAAATAACACAAGGAACGCGCAGATGAAATGACAGCCCACTCTGACATGGGTGTGTTTGACATGCTGATGTTGGGAGGTTTTAAGCAACACGTTATTACCTATTGCCAATAATAATTAAGTACATTTACACAATTTAAGGTAGTTTACAGTAATATTTCCATTGTCGCAAATTATACGCTACATATCATTTGAACGAAAATTGATTTACTTAGTTACACTCCTCTGACTTGTTTTATTTTGCAGATAAAGATTTTACATACAGAACACGGTCATATCAAATATGGTCAATATGAACAACCCAGCAGTGCATGAAACAGTTCAACTCTGCTGCACCCCGACTGACTCCAACATTAAAATACTGCTACATGTTAATGCATCAGTAATAAAGTGTAACACAATACTCATCTGCTGTATATATTTTTAATACTTCATGAGCAAATCACTATCTATCTATCTATCTATCTATCTATCTATCTATCTATATATATATATATATATAGCTATAGCTATATATATATATATATATATATATATATATATATATATATATATATATATATATAGCTATATATATATATAGCTATATATATATATATATATATATATATATATATATATATATATATATATATATATATATATATATATATATAGCTGATCATTTTTACTGATGGGAGAAATGGCTGCAGGTTTACTTTTTTTGTTTTTTACATATAATGAAGTTTTTCTACAGCATGATTTTGCTACTTATACTTAAATAAAGTAAAATACTTGTTCCAACACAGCCTGTTGAAGTGTTTGCTAAGTTAAACGGTCTGCTGTTTCCTAGCAACGGCGTTCCATCACTAAAACACACATGACATCAAACTCTGCTAACCGGATGTGTGTGCTATAAAAACACAAGATATTTTATGACAGCCAATTGTGAAATGAGTGAATGGATAAATATGGCACGTGGACTTTATACACACACAGACGTTTATCTAGATGCAAGCACCTTTTCATCAAACAGAGCTGAGCTGTTTTAATACTGATTATTCACCCAGCATGCTCCTTTTCACTTCGTGTCTGATAATCTAAAGCCTGAGCTACAATCTCTTATGAGGAAAACAAGACTATGTTAATCTCCTGTCAGGACCAGCAGTGTGGCTGCATGTTGACATGAATAATCACAATGAAGATCCACATTTGGCAGTTCATTCTTTAGGAAATGTAAATGGTAGCTGGGCGACATTCTAGAAATGTATCTAGTCTACCTGCTGAGCAGCTGACTGTCAATCACATAAAACACCTTGTGAACAAACAAAAAGCAAATGTCTGGAGTGCTGTGTTTGCAGTTTAATTTGGTAATGCTGATCCTCTGGAGTCTGTTAGATAACACAAACCAAACCTAAAGCCTCTGAGTCAGATGGTTTCGCTTGTGCCAAACACACGATGGCACAAGCATCTTCTTCGTGTTTGTCGACTCATTGTTCCGTCGATATCAAGTATCAGCGAACGAACGTTTCAAGCTGTCGGATGAATTAAAGGCCAGCCTTCAGCGACACACAAACACTGGGCGTCAGTCAAACTGTTGGGAGGAGAGATGCTGCTGTATTTACAAGCCACATGAGAAACAAATATAGTTTCTTAAAAGACATTCACATCCAAAATGATGAAAATGTCTTTTTCTTGTTTATTTACTTAATATTTATATATTTTTACAAAATAAAAAAAATATATGAAACAAAAAGCTAACAAGTCTGCAAGGATTTGAGAAGGAAAAGGAAAAAGCCATCGAACAAACAGGGACTACAGTACTTGTGTTTTTTTTATATATGTACAAGACAAGTTTATCCATTTAAATTTTTTTAAAACGCACAGTACAAAAAGAAAAAAATAAATCACTGACAAAAAACCCATAGTACAATTCTGTCCATCAGTATTCAATGTTGCAGGTTTCCTTATAATGGGGGACAGGTGGTGGAGCGGGGAGGAGGTGGGGGGGCCTCAGAAACAAACAAAATAAAACACACTGGAAGGCAGACTGGGTGTGTGTATTGGCCTTGGAAATCATTCTCAACATCTCTTGCAGAATCAGTGGGACCTTTATGCAACATATTTATAACGCATGGGAAACGGTTACTGTACAAGTGTTGGGTAATGAAAAAATCCTGTGCTAGGCAGAAAACAAAGCACAGTACACAACCCGCGGCCCCCGTGTGTACAAACATGCACGCAGTCACATGACAAACACACTTTCCTCACAGTCCAAGCCAGTGAGCTTGCTTATATGTCTTTATATATAATATATCTATATTTGGTAAAAAATAAACTTCACAACTCTACCAATTTAGAGAATTGTTTCTTCAAACTTAAAATGACATAAAAATGAAGAAAAAAAAAAACATTTAACAGCAACTAAGCAAATTATTGTGTTTGGGTGTTTTTGTGTAGGAGGAAAGAGTTTCCACCAAAATGAACAAGTGGGGAGTTGATGGTGAGAAATACAAAACCAGCCTGTCCCCCCACCTTCAGGTATTACTTCAATCCTCCCCATCAGCGTGAAAGAAAAAGGGGGGAGAAAAAGAAGAAGAGAAAAAAAAAAAAAAAAAACATACAGGAAACGTTCATTCTTTTAGAAAACAGTTCTATGTTACATATAAGTGAAAGAAAAAAGGGGGCAGGGCAGAGGGGGTGGGGGTGGGGTGGTTGGTTAACACGATACAAATTCCCAACACTCAATATTTCACCTCTTGACGGTGTATTTCTATAACCATTAAGCTCCAATCTCCCTCTCTCTTTCTAAGCCCCTCCTGTCCCTCCCACCCATCCATGCACCATTACAGTGCTCGTTCTCTCGGCACAGCACCTCCTCTGACCGCAGCCAGAGCTGCAGGACAGGAGTGCTGGGCCAAGAGACTGGGGGAGGGAATCTCTGCAGGAGGAAGAGGGAGTTTATATGTGGAGACCATTTGCAGAAGGAGTGATGCGCCCCCTTCTTAGCTTCTGTCAACAGTGTAGGGGCCCCCCGACAGTGGATGTTAGTTTGCCCCCCAGTTGTAGCTGTTGTATGCCGACTTGTTGATCTGAGACTTCTGCTGAATGGAGGCGTTCTGGCTGCGCTGTCCAGTGCCGCTCTGTCGAGAGAGGAGAAAGTTATTTCACATCTGTATGTCAACACGTACACACACATGTAGAGGACATGCATTACATGAAACCATAAAACAGAGGTGATCTATCACGTATCCCGTGTATTTTGGCAGTTCCTCATTCGAAAGGTGAGTGACACATCGTGCCCACAAAGAAACTTTTCCCTTTCGTAAAAATAGGGCGCGTCTCTTTTCGTCCTTTTTCCACCTGTCAGTCATTATTTCTGAGTGAGGTTGGTGACAGCGGAGAAGTGGATGAACACATTTGGCGCAGTGAAGTGCTGCATGATCTGCTGTCAGTCACTGGAATATGATTTCCCTATGTGGGTCCATGCAGCACTGTCTAATGAAGAGTTACTTGTCGGTCCATATAGTTTTGTGATTACTTTGGGAACTTGGGGAAGTTTCTTGGTCGGGACCAACAGGACTGAAAAGTGTGTGAAAACGACCTGCACCGACAGAGAGAGACAAACACAACAACAGAAGCCTGTACACTACCTGTCCGTCCTGCTGCAGGTGGTGGTGCAGGATCTGAGAGTGGGGTTGTTGGTGTGGTGCCAGGATGTGCATGAAGGGGGCCGGGGCGTAGCCAGCGGCAGCCGGAGGATTGATGGGTCCCCCGCTCCCCAGAGCCGAAGGCAGGCTGAACGAAGCTGCTGGCGTGCCAGCATGGAAACCCTGCTTCTCAAACGACTGCAGGAGGAAGTGAGACACAGGACAGATTTATTTTTTGATGCAAACTATATTAAGTCAGTCTCACTGACAGACCAATGTCATTTTAATGCAATTTCACCATGTATGAGGGGGAAAGTGATTTCCTGTGAGGAAGGGCTTCAAATATTTACAACCCTGATTAAAATAAAATTGAGACACTGTGCAAAAACATAACTAGAAACAGAACACAATGATTGGCAAATCCTTTTCTATATACACACACATATATTCAACTTAATGCAGTACAAAGACAACATTTAACAAACAAAAAAACTAGGAAAGTTGTGGAATCCTCAAAAAACACTTCTAATAAACAGGTTCATTTCACCTTCTACAGTCCATAATACCATCCAAATATTCAGAGAATTCAGAGGAATCTCTACACATAAGGGGCAAAAAAACAACAATGAATGGCTGTGACCTTCGTCCCCTCAGCATGATTGTATAAAGGAAGTTACTACATGGGCTTAAGAACACTCTACTGACAACAGTAAACTTGGCTGCCTCTGGTCTGAGCTCATTTGAAATGTACTGCAGGAAAGTGTGCAAGTATGCTGCGGTCTGACATTTTTAAATTGTTTTAGGAAATCATGAACTCTGTGTCCTCCGGACTAAAGAGGAAAAGGACAATCCAGATTGTTACCAGCACAAAAAACAAAAGCCAGCACCTGTGATGATACGCCCACGGAATGGGTAACTAACACATCTGTGAATGCACCATTAAAGGATAATTATGTATTTTTCAATCTGAAGTATTTGAGGGAGAGCGCTGCAGCCGTGAATCAAGCTGCAATATAACCCTTAGGGGCAACTGCATACAGTTAAATTGCCTCCATTAATAAGTGCTTGAGTTCTGCCACAGATCCGATTATTATCGTGTCTGAAAACACAGCCTGCAGAGAAATGTACTGCATTTAATATAGGACAACATATGTAGTTTGAAAAGGATTTGCAAATTGTTGCGTTTACATTTTACACAGCGTCCTAACTTTTTTTAAAAATAAGCACAAGCATCATAAGATCCGTATGATGTGTGAATTACCTGCGTCTTTGTGTAAACAGACCCAGAAATATCTGGTACCCCCGTGTTGCTTGATGTCACAGAGACTCCTGCAGAGACAGAGCAGACAGGAGATTTAATTAGTCCAAAACTGGAACAACTCAGCATGTAAAAGGGGAACACCCAGCAAACAAACCATGACCAGTCACATGGTTATATTCAGATTTTAACTTACATAACAGAGAGTCTAATATCTAAAATTGTAGACACTTTATGTTTGTGGGAACACTTTCTCTAATTCAGACATCTGAAAAACAATACTAAAAACAAAAAGACAATCCAGGGAAATATAAACGAACATCTATGTCAGACAGTCCATAGATGATTCCAGCAGAATTTCCCTTTAATGGAGGACAGCAGAGAGAAACAGGGTGAGGAGATGGAGAGGGATGAGATGAAGAGGAAGAGAGCAGAGAAGGATGTGTCGATGTCGCAGCGTATCAGTTCCAGTCAGTCACAGCGATTCAAATCTGACTGTATCTGGTGGTTACTGCTGTAGTTGTTCTGGCACACACTGACCCCCTGTATCGCTGTGGACGAGCAAAACAGGGTCAACTGGTGTGCTAAACAAGACAGACACTGGACAAGAAAGACACACTTTCAACACTCAGTTCTAGTGACAGTGTTAGTGTTAATGCCACTCAATGTTAGATTAAGTTTGTCAAGACCACACGATGGAATCCATACTTCAGACTACACTCTCCAAACTTTTTTTTGGCACTTGCATTTTAATTGATTTGAAAGCCTTTTTCCAAAACTGTTGATTGCCAATGTCAAAGCAAATTAAAGACAAGTTTAAAATATATTGTTAACAGTTGGTCTATTTGCAAACATGAGATACGTAACACTGCTAGCCCCACATCCATTTAAAGTACTTAAAGTCAGTAGATGTTCTCTTGAACATTATTAAAACGTGAGCGGTATCTGAAGCCGTGGCACTGCTTCAAAACGGCGGTATTGTGTCCTTTTACAGGCTGCATCAGAGGTGGATTTCAAAACTTATATGGTGCTTAAATAACGTCCACTGTCAGAGCCAGAGATGCTCATCTCTGTGTGCAGTTGTGATCTTTACAACTTTACGAATCTCATCTCATCTCTTGATTCAGACTCGTCTTGTGCTGCAAGGTCCAAGCTCGGAAGACTGATGTTGTCACCTACGTAAAAGTGTCTCGGGTGCTTATTCAGACACGAGACCAACATATAAAATTGCCATCACATTTACACAACAAGCAGCCAGTCTGAAAGAGTCACAGTAATCAATAAGAAAGTCACACACACTCATAACGGCAGCGTTTGATCAAAAAATAGATATTTTATTGCCCTCTCTCTCTCTCAAATTGAAACCTACTTCACCCACAGAACAGCAAACTTGATACTCTGGAGACAAACATACCAGCAATGACAACATGAGTGAAGAGCAAGCAACACAGAGGGGAAAATGGGACAGCATCAACCAGAGGAACTCATCAGCTCATGGCAGCCACAGCCCTTGTGACCTGCCAAATTTTTGACACCAAACCTGATAATCAGCAGCATGACTGTCAGAAATATCTAAACCAGATTGGACTGATGATGAGTTGCCCTGGAAGACAACAGGTAACAGACAGAATGGCAGACAAGGCTTGTAAGAGAGGCAGGCTGCTAAAAGCATATGTAGTGTGATGGGTCTTCCCACAGGCACAGCTCATCAGCGATGAGGCAGAGGAACGAGAGCAAAGGTGGGGGGGGGAGAAGGATGGTTGGTGACACAAGGAGGAAGACGGGAGGGACAGGGTTTCTTTTTTTGTTTTTCCTTTTTGTTTTTTAATTTGGCATGTGGCGGCACTCACCGACTCCAGGCCCGGTGACAGAGCTGGCTGGCTTGTTTTGTGCAGAAGCGGCAGCGGCCACGGCAGTGCCGTATCCGCCCTTACAGAATTCCCCACTCCCTGAAGCCTGGCCCACATCCTCATAGCCTGCAACAGTCAGACACACAGCCGCAGCCCACAGCGTTAGACACACCAGGCAGGGGAAGCAGACCTGCCTCAGACAGCATTTGCAAATAACTCAGAGCGTTTGTCTGAAACTGTGCACAACATGGACGGGCTTTACCAAACTGACAATACAAGTAGTGTCAAGTCCTCTAGGAAACTCCACTGACATCTGAATACTTCACTGTAATTATCTGAACTTTGACACCAAGTGCATTGTCCCGTGCAGCAAAGCCTGCCCATCCAGTGCAGCAAGGAGATCAGAATCAACGCCAACATCATTTGCAAGTACTATTTGACCCAAGTCCGAGGGGAGGAGGTGGGGGGGAAGTGAGGGGGCAGGCAGGGTGTGTGTGTGGGAGGGGGGGGGGGTTGGGTGGGAGGGTTGGAGAGTGAGCTTGAGTTGGGTGATGGCAGAAAGCAGCAGATGGTGCAGCTTAGAACAAATAGGTGTCGCACATGTAGTGACCAAAAGGTGGATGTTGAGTGATGAATTTTAAAAGTCTGAAAATAAAATACAGCGTCACTGAAAAAGAAAAAAAAAAAAAGAAAATAAAGCGATGGAGCAGACACCAGAAGGACACGCGGGAAAAAATGTGAAACTGCTGAGAGAAAATGGGCTCAAAGGGGGAGTCGTATTAGGAAATACAGGAGGGTGACGGGTGCTCCGTTTGTTGAAGTGTTTCAGATGAATGTGTGTGCAGGACATGGTGGTGGTGGTGGAAGGTGAAGCCTTGGGGGCAATCTCCACTTTCTGAAATGAGCAAAGCAACATATGGAAGACAGCAGGAGGCCGATAGTCTAATCCCTCTGTTATTTCAACTAGTGTAGCCAGGTGCCACTGTTCAAGCCCATCTTCCCTTTACCATTCGGTTAAAATGGCAGTCCTGTATATTTTCATGAGAAGCCATTTCATTAAAAAAAAAAAAAAAGAAAAAAAAAAAAAGAAAAAATATAGAGGCATGTTCCTTGTGTGCAACAGACAATGAAAACTGGGTACAAGATGCAGATGCATTTCCAATAATCAGACACAACCAAACCTGAACATAAAATCATGCTCACGGTCAATTTGAAGACATTTTGTTCAACTTTGAGGCCAACGGGCCAAGAGAGACTCAGCAGACGAGGATGATTTAAGAACCATTAGCAGCTGCCTTGACGCAAGCATAACAGACGTCTTTACACAAGCATCACGTTTATGCTTGTCGATGCTGCAGAGCTCAAATGAAATATGCGCTCCACACCGATGAGAAATCAATGAGTTCATTGTGACAATCAGCACAGTGTTATTGCGAATATATAGAGCAGGACCCCTCCAAACATGCCGTTTCAATATGGTTTAGTGCCTCACCAGTGCTGTATCCATGGGAACCATAGCCACTAGCCTGCTGGAAGGGTGTGGCTGATGCATTGACGCCGACATTCACACCGTGCTGCTTTGACGAGGTAGGAGCCACCTGGATAAAAACAACACCGCGGCATGTAATGTCATTGAGTCGGCAGGGGCAAACAACAGACAAACAGACAGAGAAGGGTGACTGAAGGGTGTCTTGTGGAGTCACCAAAATCTACATTTTTCTTGTTTAGTGTCAGAAAACACTCACATTTAACTCACTAAGTGCAATTTTATAGTGCTGCCAGAAGGAAGGTCACAAGGACACTAAAATAATCCTAACCCTGTCCAAACCTTCCCATTGTCCTCATCATATAAAAAAATTAAAAATATAGAAAAAAAAATATAAAAACAAGAAAAAAAAAAAAAAGAAGCCAGCAAGTTAGCTAGCTAGTAGAGACTTAGGTTTTCTCACCGGAAACACAGCAGGTCCGTACTGGAAGGTATTGGGCAGGCCCGGCATACCAGTGTAGTATGGGAGGCTCGTGTAGCTGTAGCCAGGCGGCAATGCGGGGTTGAGGAAGGGCTGCTGTGTGGTGTGATGCGTCTGGGTCTGGTTCTGTTGTGTCTGAGCTAATGTGGTGGCTGGAGCCGGGGAGGACGCATCACCTCGACCAAATTTCGATAAGTCGCCTGCAAGTAAGGGAAAAGGATGATACAACATGGTGGGAGGTTACTGAAGATCACATGTGAGGTTAAGAAAATAATTACATGAATAAAGTAAAAGGACACATGAAACAATTTTAAGGCGGGGGGTGTTGTGAGGGGCCACACCTGAAAATATGTTGAAACATTCAAATCCTGGTGCTAATCATCACCAAGAAAAATTCACTTTTCTTTGTAACAGGACAATGCAGCAGCAACACTTTTAAATACCAAAATAACTGACCAGGGACAAACTGGACTGCAAGTCGATGTTCCTTAGACCATTTACAAGTATTAAATCTTGTTAAATCTTTTTTAAAAGGGCATGTGGCCGTGTTATCCTACCAATAAAACCAGTGTGTGGCCACAGGATCCTGCCGGGCTCGGTTTCTATCAACAGCCACAAACTCCTTTCAGTAAGCTCAATACCCTACTACACTTTCTGTGAGATTATCACATAAAATTTGGTCCATAATCAACCATTCCCATAATCACATGAGCACAAGAAGCTAATGAGCCAACTGCTGAACAGACCCAGCAGCTCTTTTACATAGTTATTAGAGGATGGCTCACCAGAGTAAGGGTTGCTCGTCAGGCTGCCCTCTCTGCCAGTCAGTGCTGTTGTGGGAGTTGCAAAAGGGATGCTGTAATAATCCTGAAGAGAGAGAAATCATTCAGAAAAATTAAAAATACAGACCACGAAGCAATCAAGCGTATGTGTTGCGCATGTTTTTACTGCTGCGGTTAAACTTTCACAAAACAAAACTCACCAGCGGTATTCTTGTCTGCAGCATCTGTAGGTCATCATAGCCGTACACCTGAGGCTGAAACGAAGCACGAAATGAGTCAGAAAATCGCGTTACTGTAATAATGATGTAACATGAACTCAGGTAAAGCTCAGACTGTACAAAGGCTGACTTGACCCTGGCAGGAACGTACAGGGTAGGCGTGCAGTAGTCCAGGAGCCACGATGTAAGGGTTGGGCAGTAGAGGGGGCACTCCGGGTGGCAGGTTTGGAGGAGCTTTCCCTGTACACACAAAGACATGTATGTGTTTTAGGAAAAAAATGTAGTCATTTGCCTTACAAGTAAATACTATTTTAACCAACTATGCAAACTGAAAATTCTATTAGCATCTTTATTTTCTAGTGTCAAATTAAACTTAACGCCACACAATCAATCATCTCCCTCAGTCAACTATGCACCGACAGAGGGAACATAAAGGAAAACAAATCTGACGTAAGTGAGACAGAAAGGAAAAAAAAAAAAAAAAAAAAAAAAAAAAAAATTAGAGGAACCAAACTGAGAACAAGATGAGTCAGAAACATGGAAACATAGCAGGGCCTGTGAGGAAATGGAAACCAATTTATCCAACACCAGACCTGACAGAAACGGTGCTTGTACAAAGTAAAAAGGTCACATCTTCTGAGAATTTGAATTAATAAAGTTGATCTCTCTTTAGTACACAAGTAACACAGTTGCACCACTGAAGGCTAACAGCATGCATTTATATAACCACCTGAAACAGCCCTGCATAATATATGATGAAACTGCGGAAACTTGCCAGAAAATCAATCTTCAGAATTGAGCACACAAACAGCCCTGATGGTTACACAGTTCTACATCATCATCATCATCACCTGGTCAACTATGTAGCTTTGATTAAAACCGTGCCAAATGAAGGATTACAGGGATTATTAGTATTAACTCCACAGACAAGCTCCACTCAGTGCTCTCCTGCAATTATTTTTTATTGTTCCACCTGCTCTGTTCACTCAGAGGCAAACCACAGCTGAGGCTGAGTTGCAGCAATGACAAATTTATGATGAAACCCAACCGAGGATGCATATAAAATCCTGACAGTCCATTTAACCAGCAAGTTATTCAGAACTGTGAAGCCCTGACACCAAATTACCAAAGCTATAATTAACTCACTGGTAATGCTAACACATACTGAACACACAAATTAAAAGTAATGGCGGCAGACAATGTAAAAAGCTAAATTATTTCAACTTTTGTTGATTAATTTCACAATGCAAACTACAGTTTATGAAAAGAAATAGAGCAGTATATCGAAGTTTCTTGTGCTTGTGTCTACCTGAGGACGCTGCAGAGCCGCGTGTAGATGAGGAAGTAGCTGAAGAAGGAATGGCCGAACCAGTCGTGGAGACTGACATAGTGGCGGCTGCTACAGCTGGGGCACCCATGGAGGCAGTGTTGAGGCCCATGGCCAGACTGCTGACGGGGCCGAGGCCAGAGGGAGCTGAAACTGTGGCAGAGCCCACAGAGGAGGCCTGAGGGGCCCCTAGCGACACCTGCGCAGCAGCCACCGAGGAAGAGGAGGAGGGGACTGATGACGACGGCACGGCTGAGACAGAGGAAGGGAAGGAGGAGGAGTGAAGGCTCGAGTCACCGTCTACGCTGGGGTGCTGTAAAGACAAAAGGAAGGAGAGAAAAGATGTGGTTAGGATTGATGAGATTACATTTCCATTAGAGTGAATGGACATCTAATGTGTCCAACTGTCAGGAAGCGCAGCTTTGAAAATGCTTACGGAGATGGAGGGAGATAAATGTACTGCACAAGTACGTATATACGACCCACATTTTCTGTGAGGTTAAAAATCTGATGCGCTCTTTTAATGGACATAAAAAAGCAAACGACAACATGATACTTTCAGGTGACAGGATCTGGAATAAACATGAAGAACTCACCAATAAGCTTGAATTGGATGTCCGCACTGAAGATGGAGCAAGACTGTTCTGTTGTGACGGGTGAGAGCTGATAAAAAAAAAAAAAATAAACAAAGAGGAAGGTTCAGAGTCTAAACTATGACCAAATCACATTACAATCACTGATAGTCCGGTTCACCCAGAGTTCATGATAGCATGCTCATTTAGCTTCATCTCACTTGTTGTGCTGAGGAGGAGGGATGGTGCTTGGAGGCAAGTCCTCGCTGTGCCCCAGGGCGCTGAGAGATGTCTGATTGGATGCGGTCAACAAGGAGGCAGGGCTGTCGGTTAAAGTGCCCATGTTGGAGACAGATGCCTGCGTGACTGAATCAGAGGCCGACTTCACTGATACTGCAGAGCCTGCTGCAGCTGTGGAGAGAGAGACGAGACATTTCTAGAATAAACTCCAACCCAGAGCGATGTGTCAAATGTGTCAGACAATGTCAGCAATGGTTGTGAATTTAAAAAAAAAAAAAAAAGGTTTGTAAATAGACACTTACCTTCCACAGATTGTGTTGCTTGTATTGAACTGAAGCCATTCTGTAAAACCAACAATGAAGGTGAGCTCACAGGTTTCTATGGAAACAGGCCATTGATAAGAAGTTGAAGGGTGTTGGGCTCTTGGAAACTAAAACGCTTTAGATGCCGAGTATTTTAACTACAGGTGAGGTCTGAAACGGGTGGTGCATCACAATGACGACAACTTAATAAAACAAAGTCTGGAACAATGAGGGGAGTAAAACTGCTGGTACTGACACTATAGTTTATCAAGAACTCGTGCTCTCTTCATCCTTTTCAGGTTAATCTCTAAATAAATTCAGTGAAGATGGAGGAATTAAAACCTTGAGACCCCTGAAAAATGTATTCTAAAAAAGTGTTGAGTTCAAGAATTGGATTGAATGACTAAGTAAGGGTGGACAAGCAAGCGAGGTTAAAAACAGGGAGGCTTTGGTCTTACCTTGGGCTGCATATCCTTCTGAGGGGAGGAGGACACTGAGGGAGGGTAGCGCCGCGTCTGAGGGGCTCTCTGATCGTACAGGTCCATCTGACTGGAGTTGGAGAGAGCTGGAGTTGACTCACTGCAGATTGTAACAGTATCAAAGACAAGACCGAGTGTGTTCTTAGGGAACAAACAGTGGTTCTGACTTGACAACTGATATTCACAACTTAAATTTTAAAGCACTTTTAGAGGTGTGAACTTCGTTCATTATGACACAGAACTTCTAACGTGTTCTGCATAAGAAACAAAAATAGGAAATATCCATAAAAAACAACAACAAAGGCCTTGAGGCCGTTTCATTTCACAACAGTGACGCACAAATTTCTTCAGAAAGTTGCTCTACAGAATCATAGTATGTATTGTTCTTGAGTTGTTCGCAGGAATTTAGGCGTGATCGCATTTTGATTGGCATCACCAGCTGGCACAGAATCTAAGCACTGTACTGCTGTGGATGGGAAGCAAAATGTATTTTAGCTGTTAAAATAATAATAATAAAAAACATCAATTTAAGTGTATGCTATATTTATCACCACTTACTGCTGTCAGACAGCCCTTTCAGAACGGGAAGCTGATGTCTACGCTCTCTTTAAAGCCACCAGACGAGAATGCTTTTAAATCTAACTCTAAATTGAGGATCAACTGAACTATAGTTGGTGAATGTTGGAAGAGTGACAGTGGAAAGACTTTGGTGAGTTTTATTTTGTTTCTTTCAGCTCCGACTGGCTTTGAGGCAGATTGAGTGAGAGCGGAGGACTGACGTGGATTTTTTTTTAGGATTAGTTCAGAGAATAAATTGTAATAAATGTCCGAGCATAACCACGGCGCCAAAAAGTAAAAACTGCAAATTCTTTGGGATATGATTTCTTCTCTTCTAAAAACATACACAGTTGAAACACCTTTGCAAAGTTGTCGTTTTGATGTTCAAGTTTAGTGAAAGTTAATTGCGATCATAGTAAATTGCCTGCCTCCATACCAACCTGCTAGGGCTAGTGTAGAGACTGTTCTGAACCTGGTTGGCTGGTGTTGCGGTGGTAGGGGCAGACTCGTACTCTGGTAGAACTGGTTCTGACCCAAACTGCAGCGCCCCAAACTGCAGATTGAGGCCTGAGATGTCGGTTGAGCCGGGCATCTCTACCGCCATCGCAGGAATCTGAGAAAGATTAAGGAAGAAGATTTTAGACTTTGCCCAAATGCACACAATACCTTTCAAGACCTTTTAAGAGGCTGTCCACCCATCATTTAATTTTTAAATGTTGTACCTTTGTTGTGATGGAGGTCCTCTTCTTCTGCTGTTTGAGTTTGTGCTGCTGCAAAGGCAGTGGACTCTGGGCATCTGAGGAACTTGGGGAAACTTGCTGCCCTAGAGAGGGAACTGCTGCCATTTTGGGAAGGGAGGAAGCAGGTGGAGGCACCACATGGGGTGAGGATGTTGTTTGTTGGGGTAAGGAAGAAGACGAGGAGGAAGGAGGCAGGCCTTTGTCCTGCAGGAAAACATCCAACATGGACGAGGTTGAGGTGGCGGCCTGGTAGGGCTGCCGCTTCGTAAAGGGCGTATGGACCGCAGACTCTGGCTGAGTCTTCATATCTGGAAAATGGAGAGAGAGAGAAAATGTAAGTAAAGAAAGAAACCCTGAGAACAGTAGATTGAAAAAAGATATATCTACATTTTATTAAATATACCAGTAGACATTATCCTCAACATATTCAAGGGGATTTAAGAAAAGTACTTCAACAAGGACATTTAGTTTGCTAATATATTTTAAAGTAATTACAATAGGATGTCATCTCACCGTATTGTGCCAGTGAGGCGGCACTGGTGTCCCAGGATGAAGGGTTTGTGTTGGGAGGACCAGTCTGGGGGTGCTGGGCTGCCAGCTGGGCCAGTGCCTGGGCTGTTTTATACTGCTCCAGGAACTGAGAGCCAGTGGTTCCTGTGCTCGCTCCTTTAGGGTCCCCCACATCCCCGAAACCCTTGCTCAGCATGCTGACCTGCAATGTTGGCAGATTATGACCCGCCGTTACCACAATAACGTAAATACTGGTGCTACATTAGTGTAATTGAGACATGATGTGAATGGTTCTATCCCTTTTCTGTGTATCAATTTAATACAATCCAAGGAGTCTCACCATGCTGTGCTGGGTGTAGGGGGTGCTTGAGGATGTTTGGGAAAGTGGCACCCCTTGCTTGGAGTTGCTGAAAACCAGTGACTGGGACAAGGAGGGGGGCTGGGTGGCCTCCATGGGGGGGTTTTCTGTCTCTGAGGAGGAGGACGGGGGAGTCTTCCCCAGGAGCACTGCAAGGTCGATCCTGTAGCAAAGCCAAAATATTAATTATGATATGAAAATATTTAAAATGCGATCTGTGTCAACTGAACCATTCACTAAGGCTACAACAAATGACTGCAACTACTTTTAAACATTACGTTTAGGATAGTGCAAGACAAGGAACCACATCGTGAATAAAGTTTTAAGTATCAAGTATCAAAATAATTGAGTTGGTGCCATTACATATTTACTAATCTAGACATTTCACTACAAAAGGAGTGATAATCTATGAATCAAATAATCAACCAATTGTTTCTGCCATCAACAAATTCATCATCTATCTATCTATTAATCATTTTAATAAATACGTGTGAAAATGACCCCATTTACAGTCATACTTGGGATTTGTTAGGGTGCACAGCACCGATCAATTTTCTGTTGACAAACAAATTAATAAGTAATTATCTAAAGTCAATATCTATCAAGTTAAATACCAGGCTGACAATGATAAGTTAAGTCCATTAAATGTGTCCTGCTGAACAAGTGAACAGTGGAACCAAGCAAATGTAAGCTCTCAACCGGTTCAGAGAAAAGCAATTTGCCGGAAAGCATTAGTCAGGCTAATAAAGTGCATCAGTGACCTCTGTCCTTTAGTGATGGTAACATTCTCCTGAGGCAGAGGCATGGACGCCACACTGGAAGCTGTGAATATCTTGGTCTCCGAGAGCTGCAGAGGAAGAAATTGTACATGTTAAAAAAAAACAAAAGTAAACATCTGAATTCAAAAGTAAGTCAAGTTTAAAGGAAGATCCAGTCACCAGTGAAACTGTGGTCAAATCTGATTCAACTTTGGGTTTAACCTCATGCTGTAGCTCTAAATATAAAATTAACACTTCTAAAGAAAAATACAGAGACACTCACATCCTCATTCCAGTCCTCAGTGCCCCACTCCTCTGTGGCAGTCCTCCAAGCACCTATGAGTCAAAGAGAAGCAGTTCAATACTACTGTGATGGGCAAAGAGAGCTTCAAACAGAATAATGGATGCATAAAAACATCAGAGAAGTGAAGGCAGGTTTACCAGGAGCAGAGTCAAACTTCGGCGGGTAATTTGTTCCCTCTCCTGCAGAGTATTCCAACCCTGGAGACAAAGGCAGAGGTGAGGAGATCAAAGATGAATGTAAAGAAAAGATTATCCTTTAGTCTTCTGAACACACAGACGGTCTGGATGTAAAGAGCTGAGACAATATGTCTGGGATTCGGGTATTTGTAAAACGCGCATGCTTGATGACGAAAGCATCGACGCAGGGCATCAAAAAGCGAGTAACCTTTGAATGAAAGTGAACCTTCCTTTCATCTTTTCCTGCAGGGGCTTCTTAGAAATGCTGAAGTTGATTTTTTAAAATTCTTTAGATGGTAAACAGATGCATCATTGATAAGATTACCGTCTCTTATCGGAGGGCAACCATACTTAATAAATTAACTTACTAGCTCCCTCCTCCAGCTCCACGCTTCCTGTGTTGTTCCAGGTGCTGCCTCCCCCATAGTTTTCTTCTGTCTGGGCTGGCTCTGCATAGTCAGCAGGGTTGAATGTTCTGGAAAAAGAGATGGATGAGTTGAGAACTGAGTGTGCGTACTCACCAACAGCTGGAGGGCTGTCGGCACTACCGAGCCACAGCTGGGTGCCCACACACAAACATCTGGGGTCGGGTTTTGAACTTACCTACTACAGGTCAAAGTTTTGAAAATGTTAAGCAGAAGCAGACCCCAGTGCAGTTCTTAACAGCATCAAACCACAAGTGATCTAGTTAGGTTTGTGCCTGCACATTGCATGAGTACTGTCCTCAGTGCTGCTGTTATCATAATTAGGCTTTTTAGCCAATAGAAACACTTGACTGAGGTTGTAGCAAGAAGACAGGAAGAGGAAATGATAAGAGGCTGAAGCAAAACATTTGCTGTCTTCAAGACTGTGTGCAGTCCTGACATGTATATAAGTAGGTGTAACCAATTAACACGTTTTTTGTTGTTCAGCTGGTGCAAAGTAGCAACATGATTAAATACAACACTTCTCTCCTGAGTCAAGCAAAGCAGCTTTCATTATGTGTCTAACATCCTTCCTGTGAAAATCTAAAAAGGCATTTAAAGCTTGCGTGAGCTGATTTAAACATCAAATTTCAGGAAGAGCATATCTATTTCACATCCTATTAATAGAATGGGGAGTAACACTTTCTATTTTGATAATGTCTTCTGATTTATGGCACTCATAAGTCTCCCTACAGAAAGCAAGAATAACAGACACACCAGAGGCGATGCACTCACCTCTCACCTCCTGCAATATCATATCTGGGCCCCTTATCAATCTGGCTTTAGAGGAAAAATAATGGCAACAATTACAAGAAGCACAACAAAATCAAAGTAGATGATCAAGCTTTTGTTTTTTAGACCACAATCCAGAGCAACAGCGTAAGCAAAATGCCTCCGATCTGCCTGTGACGGTATGGTAACAAACACTATACCTGTCAGTCACTCTACAATGCAAGGCAAGCCGGTGTGCTTTTAGTCATAGTGGGTAAATACACAGTCCAAGAATCCCAAAGTCATCACAAGTATACACAATGCAGCCACAAACACAGAAACTGTTGCTAGATGAGAGCAGTTATGCAAGAGTAAATGCAGTAATCTTTTCATTGAAGCTCGAACAATCTCAGGATTTTCAATAGTACCTTCTATCGTACAGCGGCATCGTCTCAAAGCTATTATTACTGAACAGCCATACAAGATGTTGTTGTGAATGCATCAGTCAGAACTCAATATCTCCTCCACTGAAAGAAATCTCCATCTTAAGTCAACTAGTTTTATTTGATCTCACTGGAAGGCTGAAAATGACACACGCTTGTTGATAAACCCGGACAAGCTTCAAACTGAAGTGATTCAATTCAGATAAAAATCCGTCTGAACCACAACAAAACTACACGTAGGAGTGTAGCTGTGTCCTATAATGTCAACCATTTTCAGGGGGGGAGGGGTTGTATATACCCGCCTGTATGGATACAACAAACCGGGACTCCATCTTCATCTCCTTCCTTGGTTTCTTTCATTCAAACACAAAGGCAGCTAACAGTTGGCCCAAAGAGGAAGCACTGTCAATGAGCCAACTAATGCTGCGGTAGAAGTGAATACAACTGGCTACATAATGAATGCATATCCTTTACACCGGGCAACATCAGCGATGGCGGAGGTTGATATATGCAACAATGTTATAGCCAACACCACGCTGGATGCTTTATCCACATTACTGCATGTGCCACAATCTGAAGGACACACACACACACACACACACATCTATCCTCATTTCCCTCAGTTAAGAGACTAAAAACAATATTTCCATTACTTCAGTAACTATTATGACACGACACCATACACTGAAGACTTCCTGAAACAATGTTGTCAAACTGGAGAACAGCCCTACACATCAAGATTGAACAACATATTGCAAACGCATGAATGTGTCTGAGATTCTTGATTTCCACGTCAAACACCACGTAAATCCATTCTGTGTAACAAAAATGCTGCTAGTGTCAATGTAGCCTTAGTAATAACAGTAGTAAGCAGCAACAACAACCTAGCTATATGGGTTATGCTTTGTTATCCAGCTAGCATTACCCATCAGACTCATTTCCGTATTCCTCCGAATCCCTCCAGTTGGCCACAGAATGACAGAGTGGGTGAGTTTGTGTCTGAGATTCTTGGCACTGTGAGCTTTTCTGCAGCTACCTCTGTTGTCTTTGTCTAAAAAACAACATTTGTGCATTTTGTGCAATACTGAATGAACTGATCAATATTCTTCCATCATCCTAATCATTTAAAGTCTCTTTGATCACCTTATTCATCAGTAATAAAGTGTAGTATTAATTTCTCTTGTTAGCTTGTAACATACATTTAGTTTAATTCAGTGCGTGCTGATGTTTTTAAACAGAATATGTGATGTGAATGTTACCTTGAATGCACTTGCATATGGTACCACAGATGTGCACACACAGATGCAAACCTGTCCACTATCATCTCATCACGCTGCAGTAAACTGATCAAAGACCTTATCTGCATTAAGACCACTTCATGTAAAGCCAACTTTCATTTGAGTCACTGTGTTTAACTGACACTGAAGCCAAGCTGGTAAACTGTATCCTCTAGCAGCAAGAAGCAAGAAGCAAGAAGCAAAAAGCAATCACTGAACTCTTGTGTGGTGTGAGGTGGGGGGGGTTAGGTAATGTGAAAACACCTCAGCTAGCATTGCGTGTGATTGCAGGTGGGAAGCCCCAGCACTCCGCTCACCAACAAGCGTGTATTCTAACCATATGAAAAACATATTGATGTGTTCCTTGAGATAGGCAAGTCAATATCCGTGTCTGCACTCTACAAATATACTTAAAATTGTCAGACATTTTCACAGCATCAGACAAACACAGACCATAAAGACACATGAGGTTTTGTAACCTTATAGTTATTGTGTGCGCCGCCACTTGAGCAAACATCTGTGAATCACACCATAACACTTTTAGTTTCATTCAGGTCAGGCCCACTTCTGAGTCGCTGTGCCTCAAATATATTTTTATGGCACATTCACAGTAGCTGTAAACTACACATTTAATACTTTGTTTTAGTAAGAGTTAAATTACATTCAGGTGTCTCTTGGGAGGACGCCACTCAGCCTTTGGCCTCGCTAAAGAAAGCAACGTGTCACATGTGCGACTTCAGCAGACCCCGAAAAGATTAAAAGATCCAGAAGTGCAGAGTGAAGTCACATCACACCTGAATGCTCATCATCAAAGCAGGAAAATCGCTATGACAACTGAAGTCCTAATACGATACCACCCATTAAATGTCAAGAATATCATCACAGTTGAGAAATACTTCCTCCGTCATAACACCTACTAGTCAAGCTGTCAGAAAAAGATGCTAACTCATCAACTGACATTAAACGCACAACACAGACACAAACTGACACAGAACAAGCAAAATATAACAATTATTCTACAGCCAAGGACCAGAGAGCAGAGACACTTTTGATCAATTCAGTCCCTGACACCTCACTAAGTGGATTTGTCAACATTTTACTCTAAATAAAATGTTTTAGACACTGTGCATTCTCTGAAGAGGGATACTCAGCCCACGCTGTTCCATCACATTGGCTTATATATGGTCTCCTTCCTTTGGATTAAGGCTAAACAATAGGCTGGGGTCCTGCTCTCTGGTGACCATGGCAACAGGTAAAAGTGGAACAAAGGCCTTCTGGTTTTAGGCAACGTAGGTGTTCCCTTACCCCATGCCTTGCGCCGAAAATCTGCCTCCTCGCCGTCCAGATACTCCTGGTGAGACAACAAGGGCCTACTTCAGTTTCTTAGTTATCTAACTATTGTCACAGGAAAGAATGGCAGCTGTTGAAGTAGAAATCCCCTTGTTTTTTTTTTAAATATTTTTTTTTTGGCCTTTTTGAGCTTTATTTGATAGAGACAGCTGAAGAGTGACAGGAATGTGGGGAGAGAGAGATGGGGAATGACATGCGGGAAAGAACCCTGGGCCGCCGTGGCAAGGACTGAGCCTTTGTACATGGGGCGGATGCTCTACCAACTGAGCTAAACGACCCCCCCCTCCCGTTTTGATTAGCTGCATTTCCTACTAACTATAGAGGATTACAGCCACTCACCCACGGTCCCCCTTCCTCTGCCTCTTCCCCTTCGTCCTCGCTCTGCACCTCTTCCAGCTAGTCCAGCCTTGCCTCCGTCCAAGCCATTCTCCTGACCACGGACTTGAGTTAAGAGGAGAGAGAGAGAATGGCATCAGATTTAGACATAATGCTGCATGCAGATGTCAAAAGAATTATTTAAAGTAAAATATGTAAAAGTTTATAAAGAAACAATGTGTGGTACTAGACGAGATGGCTATCATTTACTGTGGCACACAATGTCACCCCTTCGAGGCCATGTGTGATGCACCATAAGAAACATGCAAGAGCTTCAACACAAAACGCTATTAAATAACTGCAACCTTGTACCCTTTTTAGTAGCCCTTGAAGAGTATACTTTAGCTGCAGGGGATAATAGAGCTGACCTACGAGATGCTGATCTCCACTTTAAAACCAAGATGTGTTACTCTCATTACTTGAATGGGCTTCAGGTCAATAACCTGCTATTTTCAGTCATTCTGCGGCTCCTATGCAACATTTCTACTCTTAACTTACTCTAACAAATAGGAGCTCCCCTGTTGCACAAGTTAACAAACACTTTCTACTACTGCTGCTTCTCCAAGAAGTACAGCGTATTGGACTAATTACTGTCAATCACAAACAGCACATAAATGTGATAGTCGTCCGGGGTTATCATATGCTGACGCATGAGTGTTTGTTTTTATTAGAGAAACATGTCAAAATTCACAGGAGAGGTAATGACCTCATGTTGTAAATCGTAACATGCATGTTGTAAATTTGATGAAATAGGATTGTGGCTTCAGACTGTGATATGCTCACTAAAACATACGACGTTTATGTATTACTTGCTAGGAATAGGGGGAAAAAAGAGTAGCGTGTCAATAACATGAAATAACTGTTGTATGGGGAAGTGCTCATTGTGCATGCATGTGCATAGAGTGTCCAGAACACAGAGCTCTCTCACAGAAATTTGACTAAACAAATATTCATAATCTAAAAGATACCTCAAACACAACAGCAAAACAAAATAGTGAAGCCGCAGTAAAGGAACCGTTAACACTTACACTCTCGTCCCCTGCTGGCTCCACGACCTTTGCGTGGCGCACCACCTCGGCGACGTGCTACATCTTTCTCTCCTCCTTTCTCCCTGTTCTCTTTTCCTTCCTCTCCGGTCTCTGCCTGGCTAGTCTCCTTCTGGCCTGACACCCCTTTCTTCTTCCCCACCATTTCCCAAGAGTCCTTAGAAAAACAAAAAAAAAAACATTACACTGTGGTTCCTTTAAATCGATGTAGTGCTGGACTTTTCATGACTTTGCACCAAGTAATGAAGCCAGAAAACAATTTAACAGTATCTGTAGAACACTGCCATAACAACAGGGCAGGACGCCCCACCATATGATGAAAACTACAAGAAAACAGGTTGGATGTTGAGTGCTGCCTGGTGATCAGTATGGCAGTGACTTGAAAAAAATTGGTCAGGCAGTGAGTTATAAAAAATTGTTTTTGATGGTCTTCCTCACCACGTGGTAAAGTCTACATCTGACTACTTCCAAGTTGGCAGCAGCTCCTTTAAATTACAAAGTCAAAAACAAAAACAAATTCTGCTCCTCATGTCTGTAATTTCCCAGCAAGCCATATTGAACTCGCTCACTTTAAAGTCCCTCCACTGAGACTGTATCTTGACTATCGAAGTAGCTGACAACCCCTTATCAGGTCTGATTAAATGTGCTGGCAAGTCGAAGTTCCACTCTTTCTGGTTTAACTGTCCCCTGTGCTGTAGTAGTTAGTGATATCAAAGCTTGTACATGATTTGTTTTCATACATTGCAAATTCTAATAATTAGCCCTGTGTGTCATTATCAGTCAATTCACTTCCTGTCAAATAATTTCATTTTTTAAATTGTGACACTAATAAATGTGAGAAAGAATCTATTTTTCTTAGTGGCTTATTTACATGCAGCTTTATCTAAACTAGGAAAACTCTGCCCATGTTCATACCATGCTAACCTTTCACAAGAGCCATAATCCTTAACTGTTAGTCCAGTATCATAGTTGTCTAAGCCAGTGTGGCACTGATTTCTCCAGAATCTGGCCCCCGCAACGCTAAGCCCTCACACAAAGCCAATACTCACAGTGTCTGGGCTACCCTCCAGCAACACGTTAATGGCTCTGTAGACATCCCCGTTGCAATCGTGCAGTGCGATCATAGACTCATCCTGGTCCTTGCCTGTGATGTCAATCAGCTGGAAAAGGTGAAGTGGCATGATGAGACAGATGTGACCCCTGGCATCTCATTTATAAAAGGCTCTTATGTAAACTCATGCATCCATACATCAGAACACAGGGTTAGCTACAGAACAGCACGTCTGCTACCAGCATGGACTCACTAACTTTTAAAAGACTGTGACACAATGTCCTCTTTTCTTGTCTTTGAAGTTATTACACTCTAAACTAGCATATGCAAGAGATATGACATGCTCTTATCAAAAGGTCTTCATGACCTGTTTACAGAACTTTCTGACCTTGGATGCCATTCTAGGGTCGTGCTTTTTTAACTTTGACTTAATCATTAATGTGGACAGACCACATAATGTAATGCCGGCTTCTGTATAACACCACTGAAAAGGAATTTAAAGCTACGTGGGTAAGTTTAAAACCGGTTTACAAGTTTGCCAAAAAAAAAAAAAAGGAAACTGCTGAGATTAATTTAATAACAGCAGGCAGTAATATCCAGGGTGACACCTCTGATTTTTAACCTTTAAGCAGAAAGGAAGCAATTAACCAAAACCTCTCCTTTGCTCAGATCCCTTTTAACAGAGACAAATTGAGAGTTGTGCTTTTATAAATAGTTCAAGCAAGTTTTAAGGCTATTCACAGAATAACAAGATCCACCAACATCGCAGCCTTAATATAATGCACTGAATGCTGGGACTCTGCTTGATGACAAACCTATTTTATTTTATTTATTGGTTTTATTTTACCAATATAATATGCTGCAATTCTAAAAACACAAAGTAGTGCTACTTGACCATTCACAAAAAGAGCAAGAAAGAAAGAAAAAAAAAAAAAAAAAACAACACACGAAAGTAGCGAAAGTAGGACAGAAGTATGTGCATTCCCTCACCTGTTTGACCTTCTCTTCAAAGTCTGCATCATTGTGGTCTGAAATCATCTGCGCGAGTCGGATCTGCTCTGCAGTAGCCTGTCAAAACAGGAGTGAAACATGCAATATATGTAACAAACAGAAAAACGAGTATTCTTGTAAAAACAGAAAAGACAAACTCACATTTCTCTACATGTAGCACTAAAATAATTATTAGCTGGCAAAATTTAACAACTACTAACAGCATGACAGACTGCTGTTTTGTCATGTGTCCACTGAAGGCTTACTCAACTAAAAACTACTGTGCTTCACCGTCATTGTACTTATTTTCTGTGTATGCTGTATCTGTTCACTGTAGCACTGAAGAAACACAATGTTGTGTCTCTCTACAGTTTGTGTTGCTTGCACAAACAGCTGTGTATCCCACACAGCTGTCCCATATACATTCTTCAGACTAGCTTCACTGTCTGTGGCATAAATATGTGAACAGTAGAGGATCACAGAAGCACTATGCACTAAAAAACAAATGATCTTGCAGACAGAGGAAGCTTAAATGACTAACATTTTATGGGAAATAATGGGATCTAATACAATCCAGTATTTAATGTTATGGCCTTTGACTTCCTAAATGAATGAAAAGTGACTACAAAATATTTATGAATCAGGCAAAAAATGCAAAAGACCACAACGAACAAGAAATGAAAATGTGCTAGAGACACACACACAATCAAAATAGTGCATTGCTAGTTTTAGCGTAGGAATCAAAATGCTATCACATCCTGTCACAGAGCATATCATGTTGTGGGATGCATATGGTATTTTAAGTTATACTGATTTAATAATACTGTCCCAAATGTTGTTGGTGTGTGTGCACTATGTAGCAAGTAGAAACTTTGTGTCTAGCAAAGCAAGTAACATTAAGTAATATACTTGATTGGCCTATATAAAGCCTTTGGGCAGGGTGACCGGTGGTGAGAGTACCTGAGGCCTTTGCTTGTGCTGTGTCTGACTCTGTGTCTGGCCCTGTGTCTGCTCCCAGCTGCTCCGGGCTCGGTTCCCGCCCATGGACGTCATCATTTACAGTATATACAAATAACAGTATTTACAAAGGAATAACACCTGAGGAGAGATGGACGAGAGAGAGAGAGAGAGAGGTTACAGATATGTGACTATGACCCACTTATATCATGTATATGTCTGGTACACTTGAATACGACTTCCTCAAACTGCCTGGTGGCTTACTGCCTAGTGGGGGGTGGGGGGTGAGCTAGCAGCGGTATCAAGAAGACACCATCAGCTTTGTTTTCCAGAGACGCCTGGAAAACGTTGACAAAGGGCTTTTTCAGCCCCATTCTTAGGCAAAGTCTAAAACCAAAGCTAGCCGCGGGTTTGACCCGGGAAGCAAGAGTGCCACGGTGCACTGGGCGCTGCTGCACTTCCAGGCTTACAAGTGCACAACGTCTGCCAACTTATTCACCTCACCAGAACATTATGACACGGCTTCTCTATCAAAATAGCCTCGACGGTATTTAATTAACCTATATTGTGAAGCGGCAGCATATGATCACAAAGCCCACGATAGACTCTGTATCGAATGATACAAACACATTTAAGACAGTCAACTACATCTGTGTTTGATGGCAAACTGTTAACCTTGCTATCGACAGCGACTTCTTAATCTTGCACACGTTACGTAAAACCCTGTTTGGACTAGCCCACAAACAAGCCTAAAGCCAGGGCCCGTCGAACATATCCTATTCCACTAGCCAGCCACATGGCCAAAATGCTAACCAACCAGCTAATAGTTGAGAGGAAAGCATCCAGCGTTGAAGTCTCGGAGGGCTTCCGCCTCTCACGGCTTCGCCTCATGGCGACAACGAGGCTATCTTTAACAGCCGTTAGCTAACCAGCTAACCGAGTGCCGATAACCGCCTGTACAACGCGGAGTTGTTAGCGTTAGCTGACTTAGCTTCGTAGCCAACAAGTTACTGAGCTAATCAGCTAACTAGCAGTGAAGCTTTCATGTTCGACCAAACCAAAAAACGCCCATGCCACTCGGCTGCCACTAGTTGTCTGCTAACGGCTGCTAGCCATGCTAACGTAACGAACTACCATTACCATTTCGCCTAGCTAGGCGGCGTTAGCCAGTTAGCTACGTTAGCGAAGTAGCAGCTTCATAAACTGCACAACCGAACTATTGCATTCACAATTATACCCCAGTATAACCTAATGGCCGGGCTCTCGACACAGAAATCACCGAGGCTAAAGGTAGGCCTGCAGGCCGCTAAAATGAAAATAAATAACAGGCGATACTGACCAGAAACCCGGCTCAATATTTAGACACGGCTACACAACCGACCGACAAGTGGTCTCGTTGTCGACCTTCTAGTCGGATTTAGGAGAGGATATAATTCCCGAACCCTAATTTGATACTATTAAATTGGGAAAATATAACGAACCGACTCGCTCACACAATAAGCGAGAGACTGAATTTACCTGTTTCTTTTCCACTCTGACACCACGGAGAGCTGCGTCACGTGGTTTTACAGAGCGCTTCGAGGAAACTGGACCCACAACATGTGATCACACACTAAAATACTTTTAATATTATCAACGTAATCATGACATGCCAGTGGCGGGGATGCACAGCACCGATAATAAACTTTGGCAAACACTCAGTAATGAGGCGTGTTATGGAATTAATTTATCTAATAAGAAACATAACTGAACTCCAGAGTGTTACAGCCATGAATATGAAATAAATAAAATGAATACATGAAAGAAAGCACGCTGTATCAATCACGTATACAGTACATTTTATACATTACATTCTAATACATTTATAAATTACAAATACAATGTAAGCATGAATTGTGCAAATAATTGTTTAAATGTGTCCAATTGTGCAGCTCTCTGAAATCACTGAGGTGAAGACTGATGTAAAAACAAAAGTACCCATACTATATATACTACTATGAATAATAAATATAATATACATCAAAAAGTATTAAAGTAAACGGGTGGATATGCAGTATATCTACACTATAATGATAATAATATCTAATACATACATGTATAATACAACCAAATACACAATATAGGTCATATAAATTGTGTAACTCTTTATAATATAGTGCTCAATATGATACCTCTACTACTATTACCAGTATTAATATGACAATAATAATGTAAAATATAAAATCTAGTACAGGGTGCTATTATATTGGTGTAACGTGTTTCATTATGCAAAATATTCTCAGTGTTTATTTCCAATTTACTACCAAATGAAACGTTATACATGTTTTTATATTGCATAAAATGTCATTTAAACTCTAGGTATGTTGTTTGACCTGACCAGTCATCCTTACACAGTTATTACGGTAATTTGGAGCGTCGCAAATCAGCTGTCACTGTCGCTGTCATTGCTTTTAGCTAAACTGCGTACTTCATGTCGCTGAACAAGAAGAATGGTATCATTATGGACGCTGCATAGTTTGGCTTTTCTAGAAAAACGTCCTGTCATAGCTGCTACATGATAAACAATTCCTCGTCCGTGATGCAGTGGCTATTCCGACTGTTAGCCACCAAGCTAATGTAGCAACACAACGTTTAGATTCATAGCTAGTTAGCTCGTTAGCTTATCGACTGGTGAATAAAGTGTACACACTGACTGACAGCATGGCAGAGTCGTCGCCGCTGTCAGGGGTTAATGTTGTTCTGGTTATGGCCTATGGCAGCTTGGTGAGTATGTTACCGTGTGGGGGTTTCTAGTTAGCTCGTATGTGATGGTGCTGATTAAAGCCTGTCCTGTCACGCTCGGTTTCGTTCTCAGGTGTTTGTGCTGCTGTTCATCTTCGTGAAGAGGCAGATCATGCGCTTTGCAATGAGATCCCGCCGAGGTCCTCACGCACCTATTGGCCACAATGCACCTAAGGTAAAGTGGATCTCCTCTCATATAAGATTGTTTACCTTTTCAATTGTCAGATAACAGCTGAATATGCAAAACTGCTGTTAGTGTAAGAGTTCACGTGTCTGTGTGTTTCCTTCATGAATTCATTTGCAGGGTTTGAGGGAGGAGATCGACTCCAGACTGACCAAGGTCCAGGAGATCCGCTTTGAACCTCGACTCCTGTCAGAGGAAGACGACAGGCTGAAGCAAGGATCTCAGATTAGTCAGTCACTTTATCAGCTTCCCACCTGAATCTTCATAATGTTCTTTTTGTGCATTGTAACAAGAACATGTCTGTTTTTCAAAGGTTGCTACAACTACCTGTACAGAATGAAAGCTCTGGATGCCATCCGTGACTCAGGTGAGAGATCAAATTTGATGATCAGACTTAACTGATCATGGAGCTGCAGCCATTATTCTTATCAGCATCACATCACATAAATCGATCCATTATTCTGACGCTCATCGTCCCTCGAATTCACTTCAATGCTCACCTCTTTTGGAGAAGCAGCAGTTCAAACATCTCATCTGTATGAAGGATATTCGTGTGTTTGTTTCCTTTCCGTTCTCCTTTTGTTTTTGTAACTGTATAATATGATCTATTGAGTTTCATCTTTATCTAACTTTGACTTTGTGTTCCTTCCTGTTTGGACCTCAGGTATTCCTCTGCAGGAGATAAGCCGCAGTCCCAGTGCGTTCACCGGACGCAACTTCAGGAACTGGCTGCTGGAGCTGCGTAACTCCCACTCACTGATTAAGAGCAGCCGCAGCGCACTCATTGACCGTTTGCTTGAAGGCTATGACAGTGCTCGCCACGGGACTGGGGTGTGTACATGTGTTTTTGTGTGGGACTGGTGGGTTACGATGTTGTAACATGGTACTGATCTGACTTCTCATCTGACTCTATTTCAGGTGTTTGGAGAGGCAGAGTTTCTTGAATACCAGCAAGCTCTCAGTGAACTAGCTGATGTGTAAGTGCTGTTATACTGGTTGACTTGAAACTGGACTTGAAATTGTTAGTCTCATAACATTGCTGATATTGGATATTCATCAGGCTGTACATATACAATAAAATGTATTTGTGCACTGCCATCCACCTTACGTAGTAACTCTTTTTGTGTAATAATCCCCCTTATCTCTGCATCTCCTTCTCTTTACCTCCCTCAGGGTGAAGGCCTATTCCAGCACCACCAGCCTGGACCAGCATCACCAGTCTGCAGCCAAAGACCTAACAGGTTCTCCTGTGAGGAGCACTCCCTCCACCATCCAGGTCACCTACCTGCCCTCCACTGGCCAGCGCAGCAAGAGGCCCAAACATTTTCTGGAGCTCAAAAGTTTCAAAGACAACTACAACACACTGGAGAGCACCCTGTGAGAGACTGCTGCCACTGACTGACAGAAAATGTTTGTGTGCTGTGTGAGCGTGTGTGCACAATGCTGCAAAAGATGTGTATCATACTGTGACTTTGTTTTCAAGTTGAGCTTTTAAATTCATTTAGAAAACTTGACAATAAGTTTAGAGAGGTCTATGTCTCTTCTGAGCATGATATTACATGACAGTCACAATACTTTTGCTCTCATTAAGTGAATTACACTTGTGCACTAAGGCCTGTTCTTATTTTGGACCTAATAAGTGTGTTCAGAGGACATGTGATTGTAGCCAACTCGGCAAGGTTTTCATAGCAAATCAAGTTAAGAGCAAATCAGCTGGATTTCATCTGTAAATATGAGTGTACATTTTGATTTATTGAGTGTTTGTACAGATGTAAGATATTTATATGGACAATGATAATTTATTTGATACTGTTTGGTTCGTTTTTAAAGTAAGGTGGTTTTGTTTTTTGCGATAAAGCCTTACAGCTCACTTTCTCACAACTCAGTGTGTTTAATATCACCACTAGGTGGCAGCACAAGGACATGGAGTAAAGATGCAACAACAGACCAAAGTTAGAATAGTAAAAGTCAACAAAGTACAAGAAATAAGACAGATAAACCAGGTATTACATATATTTGACAAGATCTACAATAAAAGGACAAACTGAACTTCAACATATTGATCTACAGTGTTCACAGTAAAGGGTCACTCTGAAAATTAAATGTTCAGCCTGGATTGCAAACAAAAGTATTTTACAGAAAAAAACAAAAACAATACACAATGTAAAGGGACGTATGTTTCAGTTAAGTCAGAATTATTATTATTATTATTATTAAATATGCAACCTCTTAGCACAAAACAAGATATATAATATAAAGAAGGGTGTTGAGGAAGCACTTGGCAGCATAGATGAGAATTAAAATATCAACAAGCTTCCATCTCCACAAGTAGCCTCTAATAGGCATCTTCCAGCATAACTAAAATAGAACTCAAAATTCTAATATATAAAACAGCATTATCACATGCATATTCAACCCACTCTAATGTCAGAGAAAAACATTTAAGTTAAACATAAATCATATTTCAACGTTGACATAGCCAACTGCATGCCTGCCATTGGCAATGAGGTGCAAAGCACTGAGGAATGTGACCCTGAACCCTGCTGCTTAGGATTGTGGCTGTGTAGGCCGAACCGCAAACACTCAACACAATGTGACTATTTGTACATTTTGTCCAAATTAATGTGCAACAGACAATTTACAATAACACAGCAGTTTTTAACCGTAACCCACCTTTTTACATTTACCTGTTTGAACAGCTTATATCAGATTCTGCATGGGGGAGAAACAGAGCTGGAAAACTACAACACAGAGAACTTTACTGAACTCTTTTTACTGCCGCTGCATCTTGAAAACTTTCCCAAGTACGCACAGCACAAATTTGTGTCTATGTATATCCCAGAAGTTCAGTAAAATTCTTTGCATTGCACAGCTCCTTCCTGGTTTCCTTTTTAGGATTCCTTCTATCATTGCATCCTAATTTGAACTCCTCTTTACTTTGCTATTTTAGGTTCTGTGTGAAACTGAGAGAGTCAGTGAAGGTGTGCAGAACAGCCTCAACAGTAACTGTGAGGTACTAACAAAAGACCAATGTGCTTTGTCACCATGAGGTCTGTTAAGCCAGCCTTTTTTAAATCTCTGCAGACCTACATTTAATATACTGGTATGTGGTTAAATATATATTTACACGGTATTTTACTTCTGGTCATTCCTTTGGTTGACACTCCATTCAGGACTTGATCTCAATGACTTTGATGAATGGCAGAGCCTTGTTGGTCTGTGTCGTCGGTGTTAGTGGTTTACTGTACAGAGGGGGAGAATGATAATTCAAAAATCAGTGTCATGACTTGACATTTGACTTTAGTATGACTGGTAGACAGACACACTGTCATCTCTTCTCAACTCACTGTGAATGAGAAAATGAGTAGAAATAGAAACCGGTAAGAGGTTACTCACCTGTAAACAACCTCTGGCTTGTTCTCTGTGGGTGCGAGTGGTGGAGGGTCCTGGCCTGCCAGGAAGTACTCCATGTGGTCATGCATTTCTCTGTTCTGCAGACAGTAAAGGGTTAAAAACATTAAATTGTGTATCCTCTTTTGTTTAGTTTCATATTGTAACTGCAGTTTAATAAGTTTCCTAACCTCAGCCTCCAGGAAAGCCACCTTCTCCTCCAGGTCCCTGATGACTCGATCTCTCTCTTGGATGACCGTTCGTGAGTTCTGCAGCTGTATTGATGACAAAACAAACATACACAAACAAATATATGAGATGCTCAGGGGAAACGCAGCCCACTTTGCCAACAGGAGCAAACGCAGCATCACTTATTCATGACAAATGAGTTTTGTTTCGCCGTACGTTTCCGCTTGGCTCCACTCCCTCAAATCAATTACACTTTATGTGTCCGCCTCCTCAAAATCTAATTTCCTTATTAATGGCTTCCTGTGCATTTGTGGGCACTGGAGACTTTATTTGCATTGTGTGTGTGTGTGTGTGTGTGTGTGTGTGTGTGAGAGAGAGAGAGAGCACTTTGCATTACTAGTTAACCTGCGTGTGTGCATAAATACCTGTTCGATCATGTGGCGGACTTTCCTCTGCTGACTCTTTAACATGTCGTCAAGGTGATGGATCTTTTCCTTCAGTTTGGCTAGCTCTTTCTCCAGCTCTGCACACCTGCAAATACACAGACATATGAGAAAACGGTCAAACTATTAACAAATTGATTCATATAAAGTATAAAGCCATACACTATGCATGTTATTTCATAATTCTGACTAGAGGAGGTCATGTTATTCTATGATCTGGATTTTACATACTAGGAAGCAAGTTGTTTAAATAATCAAACTGACAAATTCACATTTAGGGATTTATTCTCTCACATTAGATGATATAAAAATGAATAAATCCATCTATATTCACAGGCCATCTTATAAAAAAATTATTTGGTACAGTGTATTGAGTTGGTACAAACTCTGTCTTGTTATTCAGACCAGTGGTTGTACTTTGGCTTTGTTTCTTGCCTCACCTCTGCCCATTCTCCACCCCTTCCTCCCTGTCTGCTTTGAGCTGCAGCAGCTCTATCTCCCCTGCCGCCATCTTGTCTTTGAGGATGCCGCTCTCAATCTCCATGCTTCCTAGCAGCCTCTGCAACTCCTCCACCTGCTGACCCCTCTCCTCCGACAACTCCTCCACCTTCTGCAGCCGCGCAGACTGCTCAGCCAGATGAACGGCGTACTCATTTGACTCAGCCTGTGAGTGGAGCACAGAGAAAGAACTCAGTAAACAGTGATTGATGCACTATTAAAGCCTCTGCACACCAAAACTCATGACTGATAAGAGATCTGCTCAGGTTGAAGGTATTTGCAGCAAAACAGGGAATTATGCAACAAGATGTTGTCCCATCCCACAAAACCAACACAAGGGTGAAGGAGATGTCAGTGAACCACACTGTCCTTAAGAGGTCTAATTAGGCAAGACACATTTATTACCAGTTATAAGAACATTTTACTCAATTAAGTACCAGCTGAGTCAACAGTATCCAATGGGGCAAGAGACAATGTTTCAAAACAAGCTAGATTATCTGAACCACGTCACTGGGAGGTAAAAACGAAAGTGTGTGCGCCTGAGATGTTGGTATGATTTCTATTTGTACAACAGCAAGTACAGTCATAAAAGTTATACCAGGGAAGACTGTAAACTGTAACAGATAGTTTGACTGATAGTGTTTTCATTCTCCCTTACTTTCTCTTCTGAACATGTTTGGCTAACCTGGAACTCAAAACTGTGCTTCAGTGACACACCCCTCAGTCTCTGTTTAGTTTTTTTTTTTCTTTTTTCATATTATGACAAGATAATGTTCCCCTTTAATTTCCTTATTAATACATGAACAGTGTCCCAAGTCCTTACTTGATACTAGTTTGAAGCAGGTTTTTAGCATGAAGTGTGTCCACACTGAAAAAGTAACTAAACAAAGTAAACTCAAAGCTAAACTATATTCCCACATTGCAATGCAAAGAGGAAAGAGAGGAAGTCTGTGTGCAGCGTCCCTACATGACCTGACAGATGAATGCACTGTAGACTCAAACAGTTAGGGGATCACCAGATGAGGGATGAAATCCAAAGATAAAACCAACACATAATGAGGGTGATTAAAGGAACGACAGAGCAGCAGAGCAGTGAGTCATCGCTGCAGACAGGAAATCGTGTCATGTTACTCATCTCGTGAGACAGACCTGCAGTCTCTCCCTCTCCTCCTGATGCCTCTTCTCCATCTCCTTCAGCTGTGCGTACAGACGCTTGGTCGCCTCCCTGAGCTTCACACTCTCCTGCTGATTATCCTCGACCTGAAGTGTGCAAGCAGACACAAAGTGACGTGCTCAATTAGGCTTAATCTGGCAAACTACTTGAACCTGAGGGCAAGGCAGGAGCTAACAGACATACAAAAGAAGCTGCTGATAGGCTGATTTGCTACATGTTTAAAAGGCTGTTTAGTCTTGCCTGAGGTCAGAAAAGCCATTAGCTGAACGTCTGTTAAATTGTGCAGACTGAGATCATCTCTTATCTCTGAGCGAGCAAAATACATTTTCCAGACGAACAATGCGCTTTGCATGCTCTATAATATGACACCAGTTAGAATGGAGGGCAGCATAAATGGTCCCACGCCTACATACATGCCACACATACAGGTCACTGCGTATGGGTGGCCACAATACCTGCTCTGACTACTTCCTCTGTAGATAATGGTGTTGTGTTACAAGAGATGTTATGTGTGTGTGTGTGTGTGTGTGTGTGTGTGTGTGTGTGTGTGTGTGTGTGTGTGTGTGTGTGTGCGTGCGAGCGTGTGCCTGGCACCATTTTCTCTGGGGCAGCAGGCAGTTGGCTGGTGTGAGTGGGAAACAGCTGGAGGGCCAGACATTTTTGTTCCATTATGAATGTTATGGCTGTTATTTAAATACAGATTTGAATGCATTCACACTAATTCCCCCTAAAATCTCCCCTGGTTCATTCACATTAAACTGATGACTAATCACATCATCAAAGCCACAGCAAACACTCCTCTGAAGGGGTTAGAGAAAACTGAACTGTGATTAGCTTACATGAGCATCTGACTCAATGAGCATAGTGTTGCCATTGGTGACAGCTGGTTGGCTGCTGGGCGAGTTGACGCTGAAGCCATTGACGGGATACTGAGGAAGAGAGCAGCGGCTGGTTAGTGGAGTTAGAGCTTTAGTTCTTCTTTCACTTGTAAGATGTACAAATACTAGAGAGGCTGAGAAAGATCAATGCAACAGAGCAGATGAAGGAAAGCATGTTCATCTTTGAAACAGTTCTACACAGTTACTACTTTAATGTCTCTTGTTTGCATCAAGCAGTCATAGCATGGCTACAATGAGTTAGTTAGTTTTGCAGCATGATTACTATCTCAGACTTCACAGCGTCCTCATATCGTCCTGGTGCTGGTTTTGTTAAACTGCCTTCCTGTTAAAATTATTTAATTCAGTGTTTTAAATCTCTTTGTTCATTCTTAAAAGGGTATTATATTGTTGTTCCTTGCTCTGATTTGTCCTTACACTTCAACAGTTTTCTCATATTTGATTTAAAAAAAAATTGTAACCATAAAGCACTTTATAATCCTTCATAGTCCTGTTTTGAAAACGCTATATGAATAAAGTTTTACTCAGTTACAACAAAAAGTTCCACTAAAATGGGTGCAGAGGGTGTGTACCTTGTTGTTGTTACTGTTCTGCCTGGCTGCCATCTGCTCCCTCAGAGTCTTCAGACAGTACCTCACCTACGAACAAAATAAACATGTGGTATTCAACCCAGTCACTAAACATCAACCTAGAAAAAACTACACACACTGTGATGTTCTTCACTAGCGGTTGAACGTTGACTCATTGTCTAAAAGTAGCTGTCTCACACTGACCTCCTGAATCTGCGACACCTCGTCCGTCAGCATCCTGACACTCCCTCCTGTCACTGGTCGGGCTTCAAGAAAAACCTGGTATGTTAGAAAATACTTCAGATAAGTGTGAAGGGGCGGACTGACTCGCACACGCGCACACAACTATACAACCCAACACAACAAACACTTAAAGAAGCTCTCAAACCTTAATGACTTCAACTTTTTCTTCAGTGGGAGTGATGAGTTTAAGTGTTTCTTCCTGCTCTTTTGGTTTTTGTGGTAGCACTACTGCTATGCTGCTCTCCTACAGTCAAAAAAGAAGTTCAGTAAATGTCCCATCCCATACTTCCTTTAAATGACATGAAAAAACAGTTCTCCTCTTTGATAATATAGAATAATATTGTACCTTGTTGCTGTGGCGCTCCGAGCTGCAGCCTGACCGATCCTGATCTTGTAGAGTGAGTCCAAGCCGCCTGCAACACTCCTGAAATGAAAGATGAGAGGATAAGAGGAACTAGATGACTAAATGGAGTGGGGAGGATTATGAGAGAAAAGGAAGCACTGAAGAGGACGAGGGGCTCAAAATGAAAGTCATCAGTGAGAGAAAGGGAGGAGCCAAGAAAGAAAAGGGTACTGTTAGCTATAAAACTTCCCCATACTGGAGTTCCTCCGTGGATGCCACGCGGTTAAACAGCAAAGCCTAGCAACCGACACTGAGGAAACATTTCCATTGCATCCTCAGGGCAAGGTCTGGTGATTATGACCATACACTGTACTCACTGGAGAAAATGAAGAAGTCCAATCCAGTAGGGGCCAAAAATACCAACACTCAAAACAATTGTGGCTGCTGAGTCACTCTCAACTCAACCTTGTTACCTTAGCAACAAAAAACGATTATGTGAAAACTGTAGTTTTGACAACTTCACTTTAAAACAAAGTATTAGTATAGTTTAGAGGACATAGTCTGGTCAACAACACATTAAGACAGAAAAAGTGCTTTAGATATGTGTATTCTATTCTGTGTCAGTGACGTTGGAGGAGAATCAGAGATGTTGTTTTTGTAGTTTCCAGTTTTGTTTCAGTAGATTTCGATGCTGTTTACCAGCCTCAGCTTTAATGTTGGTTATTTCTTCCAGATCCACTCTGACTCGTCGTGTCTTGTGTTTTTGTAAAGTCAGCCTTTACTGTGTCCTTTGCTTGGATCGGGACTCCTTTATATCATGAGCTGACAGGATGCCAGCTTCTCCAGTATGATTCAGTTAATTATGTATCATATTTTTCTGATAACGTGAGACTTTGAGCTTTCTCAGAAAGTGTATGATGTTCAATATTGATTATGTTTATTTAGTCAAAGGTCACATTATAATCAAGAGCTACTGATTTATATCATGTGTAGAACTTTGTTAGAGCTTGTTAGAGATCATGCACTGGCCTCATGTAGGCATCAGGAAGAGTATGTAACTTTTAAAATTGCAAAACACATTTCTATAATTGAAAGTGATATTCTGATTTTATGTTCCAGGGCCAAATGATTTAATAAATAGTGAATAATTAGACAGCTTAAGAAGGTAAAACATGTTAGGTTTAGTAGCGTGTAGAATAAACTGAGATGACAGCTGAAAACCCTCAAATTAAATCCCCTTTAACTCAGGTGACAAGATATTTTTACATCAAGTACAACCTTCCTCCAAAGAAAACAGAGTTACATAACCTAAGTAGACAACACCCAGTTAAGCAGGTGGAGGTATACCTCCACACAAATTGTGTTGCCTTTTCTCTCCATGTGCAAAGAAAACAAACCATTTGGCCCTTTGGCAAAGTCTATGGGCGAGTTATGTAACATGGTTGGCTTTTATCTTATCAGCAACCTAAATTATACTTAATCCTTTAAGCCTCTATGAGGTGACTGTATATATGCATTCATGTGTATATACTGTATATGCTCATATGCATGCCTGTGTATGTACAAAAAAGCCTGTACGGAGCACATTGAAGCTGTTGTGTGCAATGTGCCTCCACCCTAGAGTACACAAGGTACTGAAGACTGAATTGAGATTATCAGTCATTATTAGGGGCGGATGCCTATACTGATTTTTTGTTTTGTGGTGATGTTGTGGGTGCAATCATCTGTGGCCTCAATTAAACTTTGTGTGGGCATCAGCTAACGTAAATTAGCAATCAGAGTAAAAGCCAAGTTCTGCAAATGGCACATAACTTAAGACCAAAAGGCAAAACAAGCAAAATGTCCTGTGGAAGTCTGGACTGTAATTATGACTTCATCTGTAGGGCATCACCCAAACTATTATTATGTGCAAAATATATACTAACAATATACCAATACATACTCAGTTAGTTAAATGATAAAACAGAGGCGAGAAAAGATTTCATAAGTGACCATAATGTTGCATGTTGATTTGTTTTTCCTCTAGAGATCATGGCTGTGCTGCAGAAAAGTGTTTATAGCGAATGCTCACTGTTGTCACACTGGAAGAAGCTGAAACTTCACTCATAAAAAGGTGTTTTGCAGGACTGGCTTTTTTATTTTAAGCCGAAGGTATTTTTTACAAGTTTCACAGGCAGGTGGTTCTCGGAAACAGATGTTACTCCCCCATCTTAAATCAAAAGAAAGTCACAGTTCTTTAATGTCACCTGCATATTTTGTATTCACAGCCTTCGAGCAGTTGCTTTACAATATCACGTTTTAATGTACCCTTGTTTGGTTGCTATCGCTGCAGGAACATTTTGTCGTGCCACACAGTGACGCGTTTTACACAGCATACCTGCTGTACACTGTGAGAAAGATGCTTGTGGCTACAGTGCATAAAAACACAGTGACACATTCTCTGCATACCGCAGTCTGTTGTGAGCTTTCAAGTGTGAAGACCATACTGCAGTTATAATGTCAGTACTCACATGATTTAGTGACCCTGCCAACCTGACACCTGTAGTTTATGACTTCAAAGTCAATCAAAATACAAGAGATGCATACCAACCGGAATAATACATTTTGCAATTGTTCCTGAAAGGTTTAGCTTCACATTCAAAAGCTAAGACCGACCAGACAAATTCCACAAGCTTCATTAATTCAACCACTCCCTCTTTTCTGGGAAAAGCCCTTCTCTGTATCTGGCCTCCATGGCAGTGCAGTCGTCTGGATGCACATTAAGTGTCCCATCAGTCATTGGGCCACACTAAGAAAGGAACTCATCAGGCAATGTGGCTGAATGTTACAGCTCTATGTGACAACTTGGTATAACAACAACAACCCAGCCACAAAGACCCAGAGGCCAACTGGGTGATACCTGGTGTCTGCAGGTCATGATCAGTCACCAGACAGGTGCAGAATGGTATCAATACTGCTTTTATCATCAAAAATCAAAAAGGTATCAGCATGGCAGTAAGTAGGACTCTGAAAATGACTGAAATGGACACATGCTGAAGATGATAGGACACATGCTTTAGTTTTTTTCTTTTGGAGGTGTGTGTGTGTGTGTGTGTGTGCCACTGTGACACATAAAATAAACCTGCGTGTGAATGGGTGGGGACACTTCATGGTTTCAGAGTGTGTGTGAACACGCCTCCCATAAGTCATGTCAATGCACATACAGTTCAGTAATCTATGGCTCAAGAACAAAGAAGGGCAACCCGGCACGTCACATGTGGCTAACATATTTGGTTACTTACGTAAGCAACCAGTTCTCTGCTTTGCAAGTGAAATGGCGGCTAAATGCTTTAGACTGAATGGCAGGTCTTTGTGTGTAATTGCTGCTTCTGAAAACCATCAGAGCCGTGGCAGTGACAGGCAGTGCTGAGATCTGAGGGAGAGAAAGCTTGAGGGCTTCTCTGGAGAAGAGGATTGTGGGACAGACACACCCTGGGTGGTGCTTACAGTAGAAAAGCAATGTTCTGCTCCTCACCACATGCGATTCTATTGTACATCTTTGGATGGCGCGTTTTCTGTTTCAGGCATTCTGATACTCATCCAGAGCTTTCAAAAAACAATCAAATCTTTTTCATAAAGGTAAATCATAGATAAGTATCTGCAAATTAATTCTAAAGAGTGCCCGCCGGCGTGTGCCAAGCTGCTGTGCTGAATGCCTGTAAGGAGTTTCCTTCTTCCCTGGGAAAAGACTACAATGTTGCTCTTGAAATATTGTGGTGTTGTGGGTGCACACCAAAGAACTCTCTGCATATTATCAAAGCCTCACCAGATTCACGGTTACCTCAAAATCCTTGATTGCTCACGTTGCAGTCGAGTGCACAGCACCATAAAAACAATGCCAACAAATGATTATAGGTGAGCAAAAGGTTGATCAGGAACCACTCCTACAATATGTGCTTATTACAGGCCAAATGGCCTGTACATATGAGTGTGTTCCAAGCCGTAATTAAACACTGAATCACTGCATACCTTTGCGGTCCTGGGCTGTCTAATTAATATATGAGCAACTGTTAACTGTTGTTAAGTCCTGATATAACAGTTCATACATTCGTGTATTGACAAGCAAAAAAAAAAACAGACGTGAGTCAGAACCTGTGCGCAATGACGAATATGAAGATATGAGGGTGTTGAGTCTGAGCAAACAGGTTATACTGCAGCATCACGTCAACTTAAGGTTATATTGAAAGGTTTATTTGCGACTCAGAGGAGTATCATTAAAACTGCTGTTGGTTTATTCCTTTAAAACATGGGGTTTATGTGTTTTTTCAAATAAACTCCTCTAGGTATATTCCCATTTCCAATGTAATCAAAATGTGATCAGCCCCTTCGTAACCCGTAATAACTATCTGCCTCCAGTGTTGAGGCAAAGAGAGAGAAACTTCTAAGTGCTGCTCCACAAGACTTGTCTGTGCAGCTCAGAGAACACTTAATTTGCACATTTCCCTTCCAGGAGGAGTAACCCAGAATATACTTAGAAAACAAAGAAAATAAAGGCTGAAAGGTTAAGTGGTATCCTTGTATTTCCCATATTTCTATGACATGACTGTTATGTTTACACCTGTATAAACCCATGTCATAATAAAGTCAATCTCCAGGTTAAATAGATCTAATTAAAATGAGATTATATATATTAGAGATAATATCAACAGCAGTCATTTAGCCAGCTGTTGTTGTTTCATTACAGTTGACTGATTCTCCCTCGGAGGCATGAATCTACATCATGAGTTTAATCAGATCCAAAAACTTCCAGTGAAATGCTCCGCATGTCTTGCATAACAATTTGCATAAAGCCTCTTACTGGGAAAACCTTGCAACGTCTATTGGATTTATTTACATAAAGGCATTCCAGTAAGGTAATGACTAAGGTCCCATGGAGATACGATATCTCTTCTGCCAGGGAGTCCTGGAGTCAAGATGGGCAGTAAAATGAGTAAATAAAAAGACACCTAATACAAGCGTCCAAATAAAATCAAATTGATTTGACGTTGTTTGGTGTGAAACTATAAAGAAAGGGGAAAACGTAAAGAGGAAATATTAAAAAGGGTTCAAAAAAACATTCAGGTAAATGATCCCTACTGGAGGCATCTACTCAGTGTCTTTTCAGAGCACTGCTCTTTAGCTGCAGCAGCGATCCCTGAGGGAGAATCTGTTTTCTGTCTCTAGTATCCTGCTTTTGTCATGACAGATAATGGAGCGGGACGACTGAGCAGAGCTATAGCTTCTTTACACTTTGCTTTCCTCTGCAACTCTTATGTACAGGTTCTGAGATGAGAGCACCATTAAGGAATTTAAAGTGCCATACAGTACAAATCAATGAGTTAGGTTAAGTACAGTAAGGCTGGACCCAACTATTTTCATTGTTTTTTTGTTTTTTTTTGTTTGTTTTTTTTGTCATTGTTTACATTGTTTTCTTGATTGATTTCACCTATATATGCCAGAAGTGGTGAAAGTGGTGGTGAAAAGCCATAATTACTTCCTAAAACTCAAAGTAACATCTTCAAATGTCTTGTTTTCAACCAAAAGTCAAAAATCCAAAGATGTTTGCTATTCCAAAAGACAAAGATAACCCTCATGATTGACAGGCTGGAACTTGGTATGTTTGGTATTTTGCTTGAGAAATTACTTCACCGATAACATAGTTATCAAAATATGACTCATACCTTTATGCTGACTGATTAATCATTATTTTAACTATTAATTATTGTTTCGGCTCTGAAGTAGAAGGATTTTAGAGGAGCCTTCAATACTGCTTTGCAGTAGAGCAGAGTGAAGTAGAGCACAGTAGAGGAGAGGACTTATTATCTCTGACATTCAACAACAGTGTGGATCAGATCATCTGCCCAACATGACTCATGTTTACTGATATGGTCACTGTCTACAAGAGCATCATCATACAGTCAGTGACCTCCCACAATCAATACAGGACCATCCAGTCCCAGTCATCAAGCTACAAACTCCCCCATGACTGTTGTTTGCAGGTTTGGAGATGACATCACTGCCGTACTCAGTGGTATAGAAGGACAACAATGAGTACATAACTATAAATATATGTACTAAATCATTCTAAGGTCAGAAAGGAAGATTTTGTGTGCATTCACAGATAGTAGATAAATATTTGCACCAACACCAGGATCTAAACTCCCATTCCAAATGCCAAGAGAAATCACAGCAAAGTGTGGAAACACATTCACCTCAGAGTGCAGTCAAAACAAAGCAGTTTTATTGCCAAGCAACACAACTCCACACACTATGAACGATAAGAAAAAGCATAAAATACTTAATAACAACATAAAACAACACGGTAACTGGTGGAAGTCCTGCGCCAAACACACGTCACACGTGGTACTGTAATTATAAAAACGTCTTCTCTTCTGATTAATTCCAACAGCATGTGTCATCAATATAACAGAAACTGAATCAGTTTTCCATAGCACAAGAAGTAACTGACAAATGGGAGGTGACACTAAAAAGTGTTAAAGTTGCTTCTCGTCTCAACTCTGTGACAATGTTTGCATTCAGCTGGTCTGTAAATAAAATACATAAAATATAATGAAGATGAACTCACACAGACTCAGACTGAACTAAATTTGTCTCTGGCTTTTCGTGCTAAATACACCATGCTACTCTGAGCATGGTAAATAATGTCTATTTCTGTATATAACATTCTTAAGTATCTCTTTTTGGATCTGTGTGTGGGAAACTCGCTCCAACCTATCACATGTATGACATGAATGAATGGGTATGAATACATACCCAAATGAATTATGTAAACAAACACTTCACCTCACTGTAATTCATAAAGCATTCAAAACTACAAGTACTATTATGCACTTCACATCGTACGACCCCCTATTCCAAACAATACTTTATCTCACACAGGATCAGTCTGATATCTACCTGAGCAGGCGAAGCTGTCCGGGTCTCTTCCAGATGATGCAGCTGTGATCTAAACTGTCTGTGTCTCTGTGACTAAGTGCGTGGGAAGTCACGGCTGTCTTGCCTTACATGGCTGGGTGAGGCTCCACCAGCTGCCCAACCCTTTTTTCCTCCAGATTGCTCTCCAGTCAGAGAGCTACAGTGCCAGTCCAAGGAGACACATAGTCATTAGCCTCCCCTGCAGGACAGTGATGCCAAATACAAAATGGAAAGAACGGAAGGAATGGAAGGAAGCTGTGTCTGATTAGATTATACACAGTCCAAACAAAAAAAGTTTGTGGAGGGTGAATCAAAACTGCGTGACATTTTGGAAGCCACGTATTCTCCTTAGAAAAGAAACCCGGACTGAACAGGCTTTTTTATTTTTACATTTTACAACAGTTCAGAGGAACCTTGTTCATGAAACAATCTCTGTATTTTTTCGTTTTTCGACCTGTTAGTGCATTCGTTTAAGGTAGATCTCAATGTTGTACCCTAAATGAATGCACTAACAGGTCTCTTTGGACAATAAGTGACTAATAGATACAACTGTGGAATGAAGAAGGCTTTATTTATCGGCTGCATGGTGACAGTGGTAGGTCGCAGCACTCTGAGGAATGTGCGCTGCGAGTTATATAAGAGAGATTAATGAAGGCTCCCTGGCACAGTGAGTGTGTGCAGTGTAAACAAAACTGTGCAAACAGAAGTCAAATGCCACTGTCCAAATATGTTCATGCTTATGTCCGAGTGTCCAACTATCCAAACTTTATGTGTCAAACTTTGGCACTAAATTCATCTAATAGTTCATTAGTCAATATGTTTTCATAACTGTTTACAGGGCTGCAACTTTGGCTAGAGCTGGAACAATTCAATTAGTCAAAATTCAGCTTCCAGTTTGTCAAATGTGTTTATTTAATGATTTCCATCATCTTTTATAATAATAAACTGCATTTCTTTGTGTGTCTGTGTTGTGTTGGACTGTTGGTTGGTAAATACAAGACATCTGAAGATGTCACCTTGGGCTTTTTTCTTATAGACCAAGGGATTAATTGATTAATAAAAAGAATAATCAACAGATTCATTCATAATGGAGAAAACAAACATGCTCATCAGTATTTCACAAAACTCATGGGGATGCCTTTAAATTGCTTGTGTTGTTACATGTTGAATTTACAAAGACATAAACTCGATAACAGGTAGGAACCATCGTCAATGATCATTTCTGCTGTGCTGATATTCAGTATAACAACACGAGTGTGATATTGCTTTTAGACAACAGTTCTACAAGCGCCATTTATTTAACAGATTATTTGTTTGTTTATTAAATTATCTAGATCTATTTAATGGACTAGGACTGCAATGGCGCCAAGCAACACATCAACATATTTCTTAACAGTAGCTTGCTAGCTTTGTTTAAGTCTACATGTTACCACAGCCCAGTCAATGTTAATTGACGTAAGCAGTTTAAAGCCCACGTTGTTTGCCTCAGCTTGGTTTTTGCTCTTCTCTAATTTGTCTATGTCCACTGATGTCATATGAGCACACCTGGAGGTTACCTGTGGGTAAGTATCCAGGCTTCTTTCCTTCCCTTTGTCCAACAGGCAAATGTTATTTGTGTAAATATGCAGTGCAAAGTTCATTACAATTTAAAATAGATAACGACTGCTAATGAAATTAATTTAGAACTCCTACATTTAGTTAAAGGTCCCAGTGCTGTTGTGCTCTATATCAGCACTCATGAAACGGCTCTTATCCAATCAAATTGCTTGGTTGGAACTAACTGTTGTATAATTGACATTTTACAAATAAACAACTTAAAGGTGTAACTCATTAGTAAAATGGTTACTGATTAAGTTTGTCAGTGCACCTTGCATGTTTCTATATCTTTCACAAAAAGAGCAGACTTCCAGTTTGTACACGTGTACTAAACACTGTGTTACTTCACAAGCTATTTGTATATAGTTGCTTATCCTTTTGCTGTTATGTGAGCAGTACAAACATGCCATTTAACAATGTCGTGTCTCACACAAAAGACTCAGAGTACATCTCTCTTATGAAGCCATTAAGTAAAAAGTAGAGCTGACAAAAAAAAAGTTCACAACAATCCAGCTAAGCTATTTTAATTATATCCTTGCGTGGACCATTCTCGCACTTGCCAACATGCTCTCACGCCATGACAGAACACACAGCGAGTCGAGCAAAACAATTAAACTGCAAAATGTGCTGAGGTGTGATGAAACAGGTTTCCCAGTGGAAACAAGGGTTAGCAGCACAGGATGTAAACAAGGTCAAAGCTCATGTTTACAGTAAAGTCACAGGACGCACAAAAAAAAACATCAACCAGCGAGCAAAAAGTGCCACTTAGCAATCTCCCAGAGAGTGTCCTTGCTGTGTGACAGATAGATAATAAATTCTCCAAACTGTGAAGCCAGTAAAAGGTCTGACAGCCCTCCTCTAAGCATTTATTCTATTTTGTTTTTATCACATATAGAGTCCATCAAAGTTGGCAGCCCTCACAGATTCATTTAAAATGTGTGTATCAGTCCAGGCATGAGTATGTACGTCTCCTTCTCCTGCCAGCTACGTGTATAAACAAATGATCTGTTCATTCATGTCACCGTCCTGGCACATGTGTGCCATTATGATGCAAGAGAATACTTATTAACTCAACGCTTTAGGTCTGTGACTTCTTTTAACCACGATAAAAAGTGATGTAATGTTTAACCTTTCATTTGACTAATTCTTATTCAGGTCACTTTGGCGAGTTGCCATCACACACTGGTATCTCTGAGGAAGTGTGTAATGACAACACTGTGCAATAAGATGTGACAGAGCAGGTTTTGCACATGAGACACTGAAAACAGATCTGGGCAGAAGAAAAAACATTATGTGAGTGCCAATGAGCATACTATGCTTTTATTTAACTACCCAACCAACAAGTGTTGGGACGTTGTCAGTGAGTTCTTCATCATGTAATTCTCTGCAAATTGTACATTTTGAAATGTCAGATAGATTGTTTTCTCACCAGAGCGATAACAATGGATTCATTTAATCAACTTCTAGAATCAAACAAGCAATCGCACATGGCTAGAGGGCGTGATAATATCATTCACATTTAATGTTTGAAGTAGGCCACTTGTTTTAACATATCGATTTGTTGTTATAACAAGTTGCAGTGCACTGTGAGAAAGAACAACCACTGCAGTATGCTGGCTTTTCTTTCCTGTGTGAACACATTAAACATAATCTGATATGAGCTCCATGTTAATTCTCCAAAGGCAAAAAGCAGGTTTACGTTCCAGTGAAAACGCAATGTACACACTGACACATAAAGGTGTCTCTGTGGGAAAAGTTAATAATAAACATACAGTAAGTGACGTTCAACTTATATGCAAAAAGTAGCAGAGTAATCCAGTGTGATGTTTTTGTACATACAAATAAGAGCTATTAAAAACCAGCGACCCTTTGGCATTACTTTTATCTCTTTTAGGAGGATAAGGGGTATCAAGTAAGTTACTTTGGTTTTTCAGTCGCAGTCGTCTCATTTAAGCGGCCATGTCTACAAGATATTACAAGACTAAATGATGTCACAGTCATCAGACTGATATACAGCAGCCTAAAGCTACTGCCAGCCTCACAAAGCTGGCTGTTTGCCATGATCATCTTGCTATGATCATTAAAACATGGTTTTGAACACACACACACACACACACACACACACACATTTGCGTTAATGCACAATCGCACAACATGTGTCACATGACAGTGTCTGCATTCACATGTAACACTAAACTCTTCAGAAGATGATATATGTGAATTTCAGGCATATTTGCTTTTTGGACACATTTAATTTAATTTAATTTCATTAATTATTTCCACAATATATATTTTTAAGTGTTTGGAAAAGTTATTTTCTGTTTTTAATGTCACGATGACCTTATTTAAAATGTCTATTAATGAAATAAAATGTGCCCAAAATTCCGTAAAATAGAGTCTGAATACTCGGCTACAGAATTAGCCAATATCTTTAGCTTAGCAATTAACGTAACTTTTCACAGCTGTGAAACTCATTATTGATTTCTTATTTATTGTAATGAAGTCCAGTGGCGCCACAGGATATATAAAGTGAGATTCAATCACTATAACCGTATTATTAAGTACCACAGACACGTTTCATTTATGTTTTACCTGACTGGGATTAGATTTGTGTCTCTTTGACTGAAAACATTTAAGCTCATTTTATTCATCACTCACCTTAGCTTTGTTGTCTTCTCCATTTCCCAGAGTCTGCATCACGCCGCTGCTCATCTTCTTCAGTTCGCAAAGTGAAGCCGAGACATGAAAAAATGGACAAAGAAATTGTCGACAGTTTTTCTTCCCTGCCTGTCAGTGTTTCAAACTTTACATCTCCTCCTGCTCCTCTCAAACTGTTAAAGTGAGACACCTGGAGTCCTGGAGTTTGTCCCTCCCTCTGCCTGCCTGCCGGTCTGTCCAGGTAGTAAAGTTAAAGCCTGCAGGTCTCCAACATGCCCGCGCCTCATTTAAATGGAATGTTATGAATCATAAATCACGAAACACAAGCCATTGTGGACACTGTGTTTGATTCCAGATGTCTAGATGTACAGTAGGTCTTTCTCATTCAAGATTCAGAATCAAAAACTGACTCAGATTCAAACTAAAAAATTGTCTATTAATACAGGCAGTAATGGAAATGTGTCTTTCAGTGGTGCATAGCATTTACTTGAAACATTCAATTGAATATTTTGTTATCATTTTAATATCTTGTAACTGTTCTGCCATGTCTGAGAGGGGTTCTTCTTTTTAATTTACCCTTCAATATACATATTTATATCTACAGTAAATATGCATTTATATACATATAAAGCCTATATATAATACAGAATATTTATGCAACTGGTCCTGGTTAAGGTACTGGATAGCTGTAACTTATGATTAACATTTTTTATTTTTTCACATTTTTATTATGTATCCATTTCTTACCTGCCTCCATGATCATTTTCTTGTGCTGCTGAAATGCTAACATCAATTAAATCTTATCTTATACTGACTCATCGTCTTATTTTATTGTTTATGTTGTTGTATTATTTAATTAGACATGGACACTTTGTATTAAAAACAAAAAAACAAAAGAACATAAAGCTATTTTTACATATCTGGACCAGACTGGCAATTTATGGTTATTGAGAATATAGCCTAAATGCTTCATATTATTATTATTATTATACATCACAAGTGACATTAAGGGCAGAGAGCAAGATGAATAAATTGAAATTAAATGTTCATATTTATCCTGGGGATCTATAGGAATGCTAATGACCTGATTTACTAATGGTGATTTACTTGAGCTGAAACAAACTGTCTGACCTCGGAGAAGTTGATGTCGCCTCCATCTGGCAGACATTTGGTGTGAGTGCTGCTGAGCCACAGCATTTTGTCCTCAGTGACCCGCCTGATCTTCTTCCAGATTGATCCCATATGCTGTCTCTCTTCATCTGTCCTCACTCAACAAATTTTGTTCAACTTCTTCCCCATTTTCCAGCAATATCTTTGTCAGGAGCAGTGTAGCACTGGGAAACCTCCAGGAACTGTGACATCACCTTCCATGCACTGCAGCTAATTCTGTGTCAGACCTGCAAATTGGATATAGTGTTTGATAACAGTCCTGTCACATGTCAGGTGACTCTGTTGCCACTTATACTTACCTATTCCACTGTTAGGCCTATGGCTGAACTCATTTACATTCAGTGCCATATGGCTTGAAACGTACCAGAGAAAGTGTCCTACTTTCAGGATTTGACAACATTGCTGTGACAGTGTGAGAACATTGTGATCTTTGCTGAATAATGAATCAAAACAGGAAGAAATAGGTAGTGCACTAGCAAAGTTTTGGTAGAGGAAACATGTAATACTTTATTTATTTTATTTGTCAGATTTTTATAACCTTAATCAACAGTTACTCATCAGTTTGTTATGAGTATTAATTCATACCAAAGCTGACGAAGAAACTTCCAGACATGCAGTACTAAGTTAACCATAGTGATGATAGACTGCATTTTCCTGTTGGTACTTGCTTTACAGTTTTATGCAGGTGTGGCATAAAAGCCAATGAAAGGATGTTACCACAGAAAGACAAGAATCTAATCCCTACCAGACTGTATTATTTGACTTCCTCTGTTTGGCATCATGTGATTATGATTTACATCATGGTTTCAGACATAACATGTTCCGTTACACCCTAATAAGTATTCACTTTGTACATGTCACTGAAATACAATGACCCGCTGTAAAAATATCACATCTGTTATGTGTGAGGCACCCATATGGTAAATAGACTACTGTATGAATGACACAAATATAAAAGGTAGCTCATTTTGAAAAGCCCAGCCCTAAGTAAACATGCGCTGGTTTTATACATTAATAGTATGACCTTTGTTAGATCAGTAGCCACCTTTGTATGCCGTATAATGTAAAGTGTGCTTGTTATTTTAAAGCCATTTTTTCCATTGAGTGGGTTTAATGTCATGAAGTCGTGGTAAATCATGCAAAATTCCTCCGTCATACAGCGACAAGGAAAGTGTTGATAAATCTGTATGTTCTGAGCTAATTTAATCCTCTGGGTTCAGAGCAACGCCCACAGTTACACAAGAAATCTACAGGATCATTGATAGGACCCCAGATTGTTAAGCTTATTTGCATATATGTTGGAGCATGACACGACAGCATTGTCACTGTAATTCAAAACCAGAACCACGAACAATGCGATCACCCAAGTTGTAAAAGCCACTGCTCACTTTCTCACGCATCATGGATGTATTTTCATACCACTAATGCTCCAAGTGCTGCAATTACAACAATGTGCTACAGAAAAAGATCCATGATTTATAAACTAAACTACAAATTTAGATCTAATTAGACACATGGTGGTTCTGGTGAATGGAAATTTGTGGACATCACATTAAAACATATTCACGCATGTGTCAACAATGTAGCTGTTCAAGAAAATAAAAGTGAATAGGAACTTTTAGGGAAGGAAAAGGAAGTCCTAACCTCAGGCAGACAAAAGTGAAGGTGAGCTAAGGGGAAAGACGTGGAGGCTGGATGAGGTGGAGTCATGATTACAGCTTGATGTCTTCTGTAATTAGAGTAAACCAACTAAGGATTAAAGACTCTGAGGGGGGAACATTCAGCCAGAGCTATTAGAGCATGCTGACTGACTTATCTGAATGATCTGACTTATTCTACTGGTGTCAGTTCGTTTGATGTACCTTGACTTAAGGACTGCTTGAGGCTGTGCGTCCACTAATCTGGATAGTCGCCCCATAATAAGCCACCAAAAAGTCTATGAGGATTATATCATATTACAATAAGCTGAAAAGTGGAGATAACTCACTTTCTCAGCTACAGGTAAGATACACAGTTCAGTTTTTTCTTAAACATCCACTGTACATTTGGCACATTTGTTTTATTTGTTTCCTTGACACCATGCTTCCTGACAATCTATGAAATTCTCTTTGACAGTAAACCATCAGACTGGCTGAGTTGGTTAGCAGTGTTAAGAGGAGGAGCTATGAAACCTGCAGCATAGACAGAACAGCAGGACAGCTGCGGGCCTTGATCTTGTATTCTCTGTAAAGGCATGAACCTGCCTCAGGTTTATTGATGTTTTAAACTGGCTTCTGTTGTAAATGCAAGCTACTTGTCAGGCCTGCTGTCAATCCCTGCACCTTTGATATCTAATACCCAGATGCAACATTTACAGGCATACCGCCTTTATCTCTGTACGAGAGTTCTTGACCATCACTTTTCCAATACTGTTAAAGTGCCTCCATTATATCCTGCAGCAACCATTAGCTCCTGAAAAAAAGAAAGGAAATGAGACAAAACCTCCTGAGCTCCATCTGCAAGATTATCAAGTTCCTGACTGATTTAGTGGACCTAATCCACTAAATAAACTTGGGCGAGCATTTTTAGTCTTACATTCACAGATGGTAGATGGTCATAGGTGTGTTTTGTATTTGTCATGAGGAAAATTATGTTGGCGAGGCCATTTTAGGTATAAACCTCTCTTTGATTGAACTCCCACTTTTGACACAGAGTAATGGAAGCCAATTCATCAGTACTACGTTCAGGCCTGCCACTATAACTAGCACACCTCCCTCAGAGACACGTACACAAGGTAAGCAGGGATGACGAAATGGCCGCACCCCTGGGATATGATGGTTTATGTGTGAGCCTTCCTTAGAATTCAAAGAAGTTTCAAATGTCCAGCTTGCATATGTGTCATTTAGGAAATCACTGAATCATGCTAACTGTTGCGCTCCTCCTTTTATAGAAGAGTAATCTTAGTTTCATACTGAGAAAATTGGGAAATACGAATTTGTGAACTAAAAGGAAACTAGGCTGCTCCAATAGCATGAAGGTTTAAAGGATAGGTTCACAATTTTTCAAGACTGTGTAAAACTAAAATCTTTACATATCAGATATTCAGATACTCACATAGTGAACACACACACACACACACACACACACACACACACACACACACAGACACACTACAAATTTCCCATCTTTGGTTTCCTTGTTGAGCTGCACTGGAAACATGTTAACAAAAAGAGCATTTTGTATTAAAACAGTGACTTTGGGAGTCTGCTAAAACCTCTTATCAATTTCAGATAAACTCCTGAATCCCTGTCTGCCATAGTATCAGGAGGTGTACCCAGTACGGAAAGTGATGGATCTAAAGTAAAGTTAATACCCAAAACTTGTTTAATTTCCTTTAGAATATTCTAAGATCATTGAGTAATAAGAAGTATGAACAAGAGGAATTATTACAGTAAGAACAAACATTTCAAATTTTCAAAGAATGTTGGAACTGATGTTAACGCATCTCTTACACTGACCATGAATCGCAATGTCCCCAGTTGAAGTCTGATTGCATATCTCTCTGTCTCATTTCCTGTCATCTCTCTGCTGTCTATAAAAAAGGCCTAAAATGTCCCATAAATACTGATATAAATGTATCTTGTACAGTATTGAATATTAAGATATCAAAGAAGTGTGAAAACAAGGAAAAACTATAATATATCTCTTTTTATTGTACACACAGTCCAAAATTTTATTTAAAATATCTGTCAAAAATTTGGGGACTTACAAAGCTCTGCACCGCATCTCAGCAGCAGCTTAATAAACATAATCTACATTTAACAGCATCCTTACTTGTGATTGCCCAAATAGAACTTTTAAAAGTGACATGTTTTAAAATGTAATAACACCATCAGAATGTCATTAGGAGATCAAAATCAACATTCATGTCCAACAAAGAGAAATGGAACGCTTCCAAATGATTCTTCTTTCAGCAGGAAAACACAGAGAGGAGATGCAAGCACAGGCAAGCATATGAAATACTATTCAAATCATTAGAGCAGCAGTGTATAAACAAAGGACATGCAGAGACAACGTGAAGTGAAAATAAAGACATGAAGCTAAATTTTTAAGGCATTTGAGTTGAAACATGCACAGGAATCGAGCTGAATACGTATATTATATATTAATATATTAATATATTAAACCACATCAGAAATATGGTTGTTAAAGTAGAAAACTTTAGAGGGAGGGGATAAAACTCTGAGGACACACAGTCCTACTGTACGTATATATTTGATTGTCTTGAGTAACAGGAATGCACAGCTAATACAGTGTAAAAATACAGGCTCACTTTAAATGGCCCGTTATTGTCACATTCAAAGGTAAAAAAACAACAACAAATAATCACTTTCAATACACAAAGAAACACTTTGAGCTGCTATCAACACTGACAGAAGTAACTTACCATGCATAAGGAAACACAGAGAGAAGACCGGAACAATAGGAAAACTATACAAGTTATTTTTTGGTTTAAAAAGCATTTGAATGTTCAAGTCTACAGTATGACCTCTGATCATAAACCATGCCACAGTCATGTGCTACCACAGTAGTGTACAGTCAACACAAAGAATACACAGCAAAGAGCCTTCTATGTCCGAATACATGACGTAAAACCTTCTCGCCAACATAAATGATAAAACATGACAGTACTGAAGCGATCATAATCACGGCTGAAGGCTCCAAAATGCAATCTAATTATCCTGACAACCTGTCTCTGCTGGACTGCCCATGCTAAAAATAAAACCCAAAGAACAACTGCAAGGCAAATGTGTAGTGCATGGCAACCGAGTTCTTCACACAAGCGAATCCTTGATGCCCTGAGTACCTTTCTCTGACAAAATCTTACAAGTGTTTGCACTGGAGAGGGAGAGAGAGAGAGAGAGAGACAGAGGGAGAGAGCAAAATCTTTTTATAGCTCTCTTTATTCATGCTGCCATGTTCCTTCAGCAGTTGGTGGTCTGTAGGTGGCTCTCGTTCAGGATGGAGGAGATGTTGGTGTCATAGAAACCGTCCTCATCCTCGGAGCTTAAAGTGGAGGAGCCCAGAGCTGTACGATGTGTCTGCTGTGACTTCCGCCTGAGATGAAGCAAACAGCAGAAAGTCCAAAAACATTGACTCAACTCTTCTACTTTCATACAATGCAGCTCAGTGAACACAGACATGTGTCCAGCTAGTTATAGAGTGCCACCTAGTGTAGAGGACACATCGTATCATAATAATATTTACTTGTCACATACTGAGAGTTACAGAAGTTGTCCTGTATGTTTTACTTTTTGTGACTGGACTTCATATAAAAATCAGCATTATATAGTTGGGCCAATAACTAACTTTAGTTCAGTCTCCAGCGCTATGACTTTGGCATGCAGTGCCTCCTGGAGCTCCTGCTGCTCCTCCAAATCTCTGAGAACCTTCCGGCGGACTCCCTCCAAGCGCTCCACCTCCCCCTCGCTCTCGTCCACCTGCCGTTTCAGGGCCTTCACACGCAGAGACAGCTGGGGACGGGGAAAGAGAGAAGGAGAGGCAGGGGGTTAGAGGGGAACAGAGGAGGTCACAGGTGAAGACGTGGACCCGCGAGGGAGCGGAGGGGATGAAGCAAGACAGAAAGGGGTTAAAGGCAAGGGGTCTGACACGTGTGTGGGTTTGTATGGGAGCAGCTTCGTAAAAAAAGGCTAAGGCAGCAGAAAGATGATAGGGAAAAGGAGGTCAGGGAGTGTTCTGGTGACCGAGTGAGGTTGGGTTTAGGTCAGGAAGGAGTGCAAATGAGATTAGTCTTCTGTAAAGGAAGCAATTACACTCTGTTTGAACTGCGTTACTGATTAAGCAGCATGTGTAGGACAAACAGTATACTGATAATTCTTACTACATAATTTAAACTGCATCGAGCCAGTAAAGCGGTGCAAACACATAGTCAGGAAACCTGAGACACATAAAAGAAAGTATTTGACACAAGACCGGAAATGTAAGTTTAAAATAATAATTTGGAAAATATACTTCTTTGAATTCTTGCTGAGAGTTCGATGAACAGATTGATACCTCTCCTGAACGTGTACGCTAAATGTGAAGCTAGAGCCAGCAGCCTGTTAGCTTAGCATAAAGACTGAAAACAGAAGGAAACGAATGCCTGGTACCTCCAAAGCTCACTCATGTTATATCTGATTTGACTAATGCACATGAAAACTACATATATTCTGTTGAATAATGAGCTTTAAAGTGGTCAGGATTAAGTGAACCTGATGCTTGAGGAAGTTCAAATTGTACTTTTCTGACTTAATCTTGACAACCCTTTCTCTTTTACTGATGTATCATTTCTTCCCTCTCTAGGCACATGCACTGCAGCACTGAATGTTCTTTTAGTTCTTTTTTTAAAAGGGATACACTCCCAACTTTGGACAATATCGACCTCTTGCTGCTACATAGTTTGAATTACTTTAAGTCTCTTTGAACAAAAAACAAACGGATGTGAGTAAAATTCAAGAAACAGACTCAGTGGTGTCAATCTTTTAGTCTAACTCTTGGCAAGAAAGTGAATAAATATCAAACTATTCCTTTAATTGGTTTGATCAAGATTGAGCATCAACATTTTGTCTACAAAAAAGAAACAAGCCCTGATTATGATGATGATTTTGGATGCAAGTCTTGATATTTACCTGATCTCTCTGCTCGACGTGTTGGCTTCTCTCCTGGTCTAACGTGGCGTTTAGATCCTTCAGCTTTCTCTCCATTCGTCGTAGAGAAGCCTGGATGCTGGTCTTCTCTCTGCATGGACAAATTCAAAATTCACACACTGAATACTGCAGTATAATTCCAGGTGTTTTTCTTTACGGACAGCTGAATGCTTGGCTTGTTCTTTGTGACTATGTACGGTGTACATACAGTAGATGCAGGCTTGTTGTCATTTGTTATATGAAATGTCTGATGAATGTTGCTTTACCAAAAAGCGGCATCACAGTAGATTTAACAGTGTTGACAGTGTGTAGGAGCTGACGTTTGTTACTCTATTTTTTACCCATCGTGTGTGTCCAGTCGTACCTTTCTTCACTGCGTAGTCTCTCCTCCAACTCTTGAATTTTGTTTTCCAGCAGGGTGATTCCAGCTGTGGGTCGAGGCTGTCCCTCCATGTCTGCCACACGAGACTTCAGCTCCTTCATCTGAGAGGGGAGTGGGACAGTGAGGTGAATAAACAAATAACCAAAAAAAAAAAAACCTGTTCTAACTGTATTTGTGTGAATTGTGTTTGCGTGTGCTGGATGAATGAACAGCACCTGTCTCTCGAGCGCGCTCTTGTCCATTTCCAGGTCATGTCTTGCCGAGCGTTCCTGCATCAGCTCCGAACGAAGCTGGTCCACCTGAGAAGAGAGAGTGAGGTGGCACAGAAGAATGAACAGGCAGTGTTGGTGATCAGATTACAAGAAATGCCTCCTGCTTATTTGCATGTGTATTCAAATACTTCTATGTGGTACCTGATCTCTGCTACGTGCAATACGGTCGTTCTGAAGCTCCACGCTGCTCCTCTCCTCATCCAGTTCAATCTCTAGTGTCTTAATCTTATCCTGTAAACAAACAGATTAATAAATAAATACATCTTGTAACTACATATTGTAGCTACTTGAGCTCCCTGACTCCATTTGCTGACACTGTATCCCTCATTTACTCACACCCGACTTTAGTTTCCCCATTTCATGACCTTTGACCTCAAAGACTCACCTCCAGGCCTCTGATTTCCCTGGTGCGGTCAGTGTAGGTGCTCTTCTCCGTTTCAAGTTCGCTCTCGAAGTGTTTGAGACGGTTGTTGAGGAGGTCTCTCTCCAACTGGGCACTGTCTCTCTCTTCGCTGCACACCAGCAGCTCCTTCTTCAGACGGGAAACCTGGAAACAAGATGGAGGAGGTGACCATAATGCATCCATTTTATGCAGTTTCTTTCCCCCCAAAGCTCCCAAACGATGCAAATATTTTTAAAGGGCTTTAGAAAAAAATGGCTTTTGTTCTAAATATGCAGCTTCACCCTCTTACTTCACCCGTCTTTTGTATTTTTCAACATGTTTGTCCTCACCTCGTCCTGCTGGACCTTGAGGTTGCTCTGAGCCCTCTGCAGCTCAGCCAGCCTGTCCTTGCTGTTGCGCTGCGCTTCCAGCAGATCTTTCCTCGAGCGCTCCCGGTACTCGTCCAGCTGCGTTTGCAGGGAGGCCACCAACTGACGGGAATCTCCCATCATCACCTCCATCTGACAGAAAGAGAGAAACGGCGGTGAATGTCTGAATATCTCCACATGTTAGCAAACCCAAAGAAGATGCTCCTCACACACACCTCTTTGTTAATCTTCTCCAAGGCTCGGTCCAGCAGCCTCTTCTGCTCCTCCAGGTCACTCTTGCCCCTCCTCAGTGCCTCCCTCTCCTGGTCCCTCTCTTCCAGCCGCCGGGTCAGCTCGTCCCTCTCCTTGCTCAGGCGGGTGGTTCCTCTCTTGGCCTCCTCCAGCTGAGTCTTCAGGGAGCGGTTCTCATTTTCCAGAGCTTCCACCGCCTCCTCTGTGTCCGGGCTCCGAGGCATGCTGGAGTGAAGCCTCGTCTGGAGAATGAACCACACAGAAAACCCATTTGTATTTTTCCAGTATTTCATAACTTGTCCTTGGTCACTGCATACAAACTCCCATCCAAAATGTAACTCTGTATCCTCGACATACAGAATGTTTATTTGCATCGCTTTGCACATATACTGGTTTGTGTATAACTATGCCCTACACATGATCATTTCACACCAAAAGTAACATGATTATAGCACTTAAAACAGCTGTAATATGCTGATGTCCCAACGTATATTGAGCACAATGTGCATCTTATGCAAATTCATCTCGGAGGGATCATTTTTTGAGCTTACATGTTTGACTTTTTTATTCGGATCCAATTTATTTCACATCTCTCGGTTGTGGAGTGTGTGTGGGAGGCCGTTTGTTTTCTTCTTGTACAGTTTGTCTGTTTAGATTATTGTACATGCTTGTGTGTGTTCATCTGTGGCGCTTTTTTGTGTGCCGTACCATGCGGGACAGTCTCTCTCTGAGGCGAGTGTTCGCTTCCTGGAGCTCCAGGCTGGTGCTGTGGTCCACCACAGTCTTTCCTATAGACCCAACTGGTGACTGTAAAGATGAGTGGAGACATGCAGGATTTACTGACTGTGCATACAATATTATAAACACTACTGATCTATATGAAAGCTATAATCCCCAGTTTTCTACATTTTAAACAACCCCTTCGCGGATATAAATTCACCTCCTTCGCCTTCTCCAGCTTCCTTTCCAGCTCGGCCTTATCTTTCTGCGACTGCTCCTTCAACCTGCTGATCTCAGACAGTAGCTCGGCCTCTTTCTCCTCGCTCGCCTTCTTCAGGGCCTGAAGTGCCTCCCTCTTCTCGTCTAACTCGGCCTTTTGTTTGTTCAGATCTGCGCGAGCCCGCTTCAGATCATCATGGCAACGCTGGAGCTCCTTGGGATAAGCAAATCAGAGACGAATAACGCGTGTGTGAGGGAGAGAAATGTGCCAGGGCACATGACAATGTGTTAACATGGGCACGAGGCATGCAAGTGTGTATTTGTGTGTGTGTGAGTGGAGGGAAAAATTAATACAATTACTGAAGCTTCAGCCACAAGAAAACCCAACTGCTCTGACAGATTAAAACAGAAGTGATGAGCTCCTGCTTTTCACCCACACAGCGAGCATAATCTGTGTTCTGCCTCATGACTGACACGTGAATTACCTCTGCTGTGGAACGGTTATCGTTAGGCGCAGACATTTGTTTCTTCATGGCAAGCAGTGAATCCTGAAGCTCCTTCAGCTCGCCTTCGAATTCCTCCTTCTCCAAACGGGATTTCAGCAACCTGAGGTGGGAAAGGAGATGTTAAAGGAAACACAGCGGTAACAGAGGCTCTATAAACTAAACACACACACACGCAAACACACTGCAAGGCCATAAGCACACCTGTGTTTACACCAAAGGTAACGCTGACAATGACAAAGAAAGCACAAGGGAGGAAAACTACTGCGCTAAATGATGCATCACTTACTTATTCAGTCAAAATCAATTCAGTTAAATCAGAAAATGTGTTGTTTTGATTGGATTATAGAAAAAGAATCAATAAAACAATTATAAATCAATGTAACAAGATCAATAGAGTCAATTTCTGAATGCTGATTGGGTTGTAGGATTGACATGATTGGGTTATTATCAGCGGATTAATGGTGGTGAGGGGTTCATTGATCTGATGATCCAAACAGATGTCATCAGACACAAAATCCACTCTGAGCTTTTCAAGTGAATTTCCAGGGAACGTTAGCTCGTGTTTCAGATTTGCTGATTTAAAACTAGACTAAACCTACTCAAACCAAAAACACGGTGAGATAGATTTTCTCTCTCACATTTGACTGGTGACGTGCTCCCCGCTCCTGCCAAGTGAAAAGTCAAGTGAAAGAGTGCAAGCATTAAAAATAGCTCGAGAGGAATGTGATATTGAACCAAAAACAGCATCTTCAGTGTGTCCGCGTAGTTTTCAGAGAGTTCTTTGAATAAATTCTTCTAACCACCGGTTCAAAACAATAAAAGAAATGTTCCCAGCGAGGCTGCTGATGTGTTTGTTTGTCTTTTTATGGCTCCATAATCAGTTTAGTTCAGCGTGAGAGCTCAGAAATATGAGCTTCCATCTGAGATCTTTAAAAAGAGCAATGATTTATCCACATATTCATGGTCTTACTAGTGTTACTTCATGCTTAAACTGTCTTTTTAATCCTTTGAAGTTAGATACTGAAAAATGATTGTGTGTGTTCTGATGAGAGTAGCATCTGGGTCGTAAATGTGGGCGTTCATCTGTCATCAGTTCGTATGTGGTGACATAAAGGACATAACATATGACTTATAGACACTCACTCCTCCGTGGTGCTGTGCAGCTCCTGTGTGGTGGCTTCCAGCTGCGTCTTCCACTGCTCCCCTTGATCCCTGCTGCTCTCCAGCTCATCCTCCAGGCTCTGTATGGAGGCGTTCACCCTCTGCCTCTCCTCTTCTATCTCATCCTGGGACTGAAAGGTGACCACACACAAACGCACAAAGATTACATAGAGTAGTGGGAGTCTTAACACCACATTCTCATACCCAAATATATCACATTTTCTGTTAGCTCCTTCTTCTTTCTTTTAGTTTCTTTTCCAAGCAGCACAAGCGAACAAAAAAATAGACCTCTTTTGGTCTCACGCCTTCATCAGCGTGGTTACAACCTCTAACAGATATGTCTACGTAAGAAATAACACCAGAAAATTTCAGACAAGACAGAGCACCGATCCGACTACTTTAATCCTCCTCTCGCCAAATAAATCACCACATCAGAAGCAGCTGCCAACCTGTCTGCTTATTTCCAGCTCTCAGGCTGCATGATACTTTCTGCCTGACGCTGCTGTTACCGTTTCCAAAATTCAAAATGAATAATAATCTATTCCTGCATGTAGCTATATGCTTCTTATTTCCTCTACACCACATCCTACAATGCAGCGCCACAAAAATAGTCCACTTTCAGAAACAGAAACTCTACAACAGAAATTCAACTGGAAAAGTTTGACACTGCGATCACATGAAGGAGAATTCTCTTTTCTAACTCTGTGCACTGGGTTTAGTCTGACCTGAAGATACCCTGACAGTGCTTGAACACTGACTGCATGAATCAGAGTGACAACACAAAGCCTGGATGGATGACTGGGGTGGATCATCATCAAAGCATTTAATATCGCCCTAATAATTATTAATATAATGATGCACAAACTGCCTGACAGGTAAAACCTGACTGCTCTCACATTACACCAATACAAACAGAAACATGTTCAGAATGTTTCTGTGTCAAGAGTTCATTAGGAAACCACAAAAATAACTTTGTAAAATTACAAAGAGGTTTTAAATCCTTCCTTGTAATTTGACAAAAAATAATATTATAAGGACAATCACATGAAAAAACGTGAAAATGTTTGTTAGTGTGCAAGTTTACGTTGAATTGTAACACAAATATCAAAAGCTCCAATTAAAAAGCAGATCACCTCCTATTATAGCCAAAATGATTAAGAAATAAATGATCAGAAGCACTTGTCTGCAAGACTTTCTGCAGTGCAATAACTTTGTAGTAAAGAGAGAAAAAGAAGAGATGAAATGAATTTTATTAAAAACACATAAAACTGAGCTACAGCTTCTTTTAGAGTGATATTTATTTGTGTCTTCTTTGTTCTTTGTTCAGTTTATCAAGCCACTGAAACTAGGATCTATTTTCTGTGGCTCATCTGGTTTAAAACATCCTGCATTAAAGTAACAGCATTTCTGAGGCAGCTGATGATCACACAGAGATCCATTAACTCTGTCTTCAGTGTTTATTAATCATTTTTGCTAATGAGTTAAGCCTGAACTCTCAAATAATGACAACTACAGATGAATCCATTTTAAAAATCCTGTTTTTGCTGTGCTACAGTTCAAAACCTGCAAGATCTGTTCAGAAAAATCTAAAAATCTGGAAACTGGGGCTGCAGCACTGTCAAGTTTTTATGGATCGACTCGATGCACGCAATGCAAAAGATAGTGCCCTCCACCTCTGTGACCTGCTCCAGGGTCCTTCTCAGGCTCTCCATGTCCTGGCCATACTGCTCCCTCAGGGCCTCCATCTCTCTGTCATGGCACTCCACTTCTTCTTTCAGTGCCCCCTTCAGAGCCGTCAGCTCCCGCTCCCGCATGCGTAGGGTCTCCTCCTGGCGCTGACGTAGCATGGTGGCCTCAGCCAGGTCAGCCTGCAGGTTCATCACATCCTGTGGAAAGAGATATTCAGATGAACAGATGAGAAAAGACGCAGTAATGTTTGATTCTGTGTGTGTGTGAGCTATATGTGTGTTAATGTGTACCGTCTGCAGTGACTCAGAGCCAGGTGAGTTTTCAGAAACCCTCCTCAGCTCCTCCTGAAGCTCAGCCAGCTGATCCTCCTGTAGGCGCAGACGGCACTCCGCCATCTCTCTGGACATACGCTCCTCAGCAAGTCTGCACACACACACACATTGGCATACAGGTTATTAATATTGCAAAGCCAAACTCATTAACAAGCCCATCAATCAGGAAATGGTGAAATGATCCTTTGATGAAAAAGCCACAGGAGCAATAACTGTTGCCTGTTAAGTGCACACACTGTGCATGCAAAACCACACACACACGCTCTTACTCATCATGGGCATTCTGCAGGTCTTTCTTGCAGCGATTGAGTTGCTCCTGAAGCTCCTCGAGGTTCCCCTTTTTGAAGCTCCCATCAGATCCTCCGTTCTGTACAAAAATACAAATCAGACACACACACACAAACAGAAAGTGTGTGAGGGTGAGACAGAAAAAAAAAAGGGACAAAGAAAGAGCACATGGAGAGAAGGACTGGAAACTTCGCAACACAGTGTCACTGTCGACCAAATAACTATCATTGGAAACTTTAAAACAAAACAAAAAAGATTGCCTTGGATTCCTTGCCCTAGTTTCTGACAGTCAAAAGATCTTTAGCAGAACAGGCCCTGCCAGTGCACTTAGACATCGTCAAATAAGACAGCCACATTAACAACTCTTTCTGACAGCTGCAGGAGAGCAGAGCCGGAGCGGTGTGGGCGACGCCGCTCCGGCTCTTCGTCAAGGCTCCCTGTTGCTGAAAAGGAGATATAAGCGCAGCCTCTGCCCATGAAGCCTCTCTTATCCTCCTACACACTCATTATAGGGATGCATGCTCAGAAACAGAAGCGAGAGCAAGACAAAGCGGGAATCATGGACAATTGTGATCCTCACGTTGCTGTTACTTATCAGTGATGGATTATGAAGATGTGCTCTGTTCAGATTTGTTTCATTTTCTTCTCGTTCCCTGCACAGTTTGCAGATAATCCACTTCTGGGACATTTCAGCTTGTCGCTGCCCTCACAAAGAAATAATTAACAGAAGATAACATAACTGAGAATATGTGTAACCACTTTGTGTGAATTGCATCAGCTGTACCCAGCTGTGTGTGTATTAATCCTCCACAATAAAAGACTCTCCCCTGCTCTGCTGAATGCATTAGTAGTCTTAGCATAAATACTAGAGGATGGTGTAATTATATAATGCAAAGAAGATTCAATTAAAGCCTAAAATAATGATCTAAAATAAAAGCTGACTTGTTCTTGATAGTCTCTAGTCCAGTGGTTCCAAACATAGGGGTCAGGACCCACCCAAGGGGTCGCTAGATAAATCTGAGATGTTCAAAGCAACTTTTCTACCATAAAATAACAAGTGTAAAATCAGTTCTATGCTACACTGATATATTATCAGGTGTGATCTGCGCCCCGTACGTCTGTGTATATAACTTTTTTTCACACACCACAAACTATTTCACTGATTCTGACTGCGCTGGGCTTCTTGCTGTTGCTGTTGGTCAGTAATATGAGCTGGTTGCTATGCCTTGTGCTGTTAGTCTTCTTTAGTGTTTGGTTGTGGTTACATGTGAACAACTGTATTTATAACAGTGGTATTACACTCTGAAACTGGGGCTGAAAATACAGATTTCTCTGCAAAGTTTCTTTAAAAAACAGTGAAGCAGAAAATATATTTTATTAAACAAAATTTGGTTCATGTTATTAGACTTTCTTCTTACTTTTGCTTTTTTGTTTTCATGAATTACTGAATCATTTCATGACTTCAGGCCACTAAAAAGTAGAGACTTGAAAAGTGAGAGGAGAAGCTGGTTTCTCAAAAGTGTTTTCACTTTTTGTTAATCCTATTTCAAATTTTTCTATAAAAAATAAGATAACATAGAAACACAGCACTCTCCCAGCTAATGTAGCAGCCAGATAGGACTATGTTCGGCAATAACTTTGAATTATCTCAACTTTAATTCAGAGAAATTATGTTTTGTTCGTCAGCTTTGCTCTGGCTGATGGGTTTAAATACTAAAATACCAATGAGCCTACACTGATATGGAGAAGAAACCAGTCAGAGACATGAATCACAAATTTCTTGCAAAAACGTTTCCCCTCAAGTCTTCATGTACTTTCAACCTATTTATCAAAGAACCAGATATTCTCAACAAGATAACTGTTGAACTTTTGTACCGATAATTCAACAGGGTGACTTTCATGCTGATCCAAGCTGCTTCAAGCTTGCTCTTTGTCTTTGGGAAAAGAAATGTGACTTTTATTAGCTTTAATAGGTCCTAATAGTTACTCACTGGTAACCATCTGTAAACAAGTGCAATCTGAAGAGGGGTCGCAAGAAGACATGGCATTGTTTTTCAGGTTGTGAAGCAGTCTGTCATTTTGAACAAACAACAGTGATCGGAAACACACACATACACATCGATATGTTGCACTAAGGTAACCCGACACTCCAGCATCTGATCCTCAATTAACCAGGGGGACAAACAGGGTGTCAGCGCATTAACTCCATCACTCTCCCACTGACACATATTAACTGGTAACACTGCATTAAACCAGTCAAAACACACTGCGAGCACTTAGAGAGAGCCTCAGACATTAGCGGTACAGAGGGAATGTGAGGCCAGTTTTACATTACTTGTGAGTCAATACGTGCCAAAATGCAAACAAAAGACTAAGAATGTGTCAGCAGATTCATCCGGACATTTGTTCTATCACAAAAGCTGTTTGAGCCCTTTATAACACACACTCATCTTATCCTGCTCTGATCTTGTGTTTTGGCTTCAGTAAAATGTTTAGAGGCAGAGCTGGAGAATAAATAGCCTCAGGCAAAAGAAGGAAATCCTTCAAACCCTTCATCTTACAGTTTGATACTGGCTGTGGATGTCTCAGTAGCTGTTATCGCTTCTGAAGAGCCTGAGATGACTGCTGGAGAAGAAATCAGCCGCCTAATCGACCAAAGTGGACTGCATGGTCACCGCCATGAAAAACACAGCGTTTTTTTTTTTGTTTTTTGTTTTTTTGCACAACAAAACCTCTCCGAGAAGGATCTGTCCCATCCAGCAAGCCAACCCCCAGCTGGTGCAGGGTTCCAGTCCAACTCAATTATTGATGCCTCTCAATGACTGCGTCTCCAACACACACTGAGCCCTCAACAGCTTTCCTCTGCAGGTGCATCGTTGCCAAGAGACAAGACGGGCAAATGATTCACAGGCAGCCATGGTCACAAGTACATAACAAGGGATCATACATAATGAAGTGCATATAATATAAGAAGGCGAGGACACAAAGGAATAACTTCTGCATGTAGATTTATGCAAAAGGATGCAAATTTAAAGGAAGTAGTGTGCTTGTGCTCATAAAAAAACACGGCAATCTATTTTAATAAGGTGTCACAGGAGCACAAAGGAGCAAAGATGGCACTGAAATTGACAGAGGAATACTCAGCATGCTGCTTAAATTTCGCATTTTTGGCCTGCCAAAACAGGATCCTTGGAGACAAAGTGAATGAAATAGAAAACTTCATATCCTCAGAAAAGAGGACATGCTGCCAACCATCTGTTAGCTCCATTACAAGAACTGCTCTGTTGAGAAGAAGACGCTCTCCCAGACGCCGCTGCTTTCCAACCATTTGTTTGACCAACACGCTGACAATACGGTCCACAAAAACTAATTGGTTTACGTGTTATTATAAATTTGTGCAACGTCTTCATTTTCTATATATATATATATATATTTGTTTTTCCAAACTTTTTTGTAAATTGGCAAGCTTTAAGTTAGATGTCTGCAAAAAAAAAACCCAAAACAAAACAAATGACTTGTTCTGCTAGTACTTTTAAAGGAACCACAATGACACCACAAATTGTCTATTATCAGCATTCAGGTCCTTTAAATCATTTTATTTAAACAATAATAAGAGTCAGCTTTGCTAGCCAGCTGCTTCTCTTACAGCTTCTTGATGATATAATAGAGAAAATCAAAATCAACTGTCATGTCTCTATGGTAAATATGTAACTACAATTCAGTAGCAGTTAGCTTAGCTTAGCACAAAGACTGTTAAGAGGCTGTGGTAGGCAGAAATTGCTTTTTTTGAATCAGGCTAGTGGCAACCTCTGTGGCTATGAAGTGAAGCCATTGCAGAAAAACCAAAAACTGTTATTCTCAAGCGGCCCTTGAGGCTGGCTACAGAATGAGTCAATCTCCATAAGCCCCCATGTTAAAATGTCCAACTTCACAGCAGAAATAAACGTTTACAGCCTGGTACAAAAAACGTTTGGTCTCTATAGCTAATTTACCCGTTCATGGCAACTGTACTGAGGGTGATTGTTTTTCACTTACCTGTTCAAATTATATTAAGTTTTAAAGTTATGCATAAGTGACAGTGTGGCCGCTATGATTGACAGGTAGGTACCGTTACAGATGGCTTGTTTAAGCATCCGGGGGTCATTCGGCCCGCCTCAGGTAGATTAGCCGGGAGGCAGAAGAGGCAGGACATCCAACATGGTGGCGGCCAGCACCGCATATTTTCAGCTTCAAAACTGCGCTTCGGAAACCGTTAAGCAAAGCTAAGCTACCAGGCTGCCATCAGGCAGTATCATGTGATTTAAGTAACACTGCTAGTTCTGTTTGCTGATGAAGATGATGGTTGAGAGCTATGAAAAGGCTAATAAATGAACCGTAGAGTTGACTTATGTGGTCAAACAAACCATGGACTTTAATGTTTAGTCGTACCTTAAATCCACCGGTTGTCTCATAGACGAGGTTGACCTTTCTTTTGAGGGATCCTTCACTCTCACTGGTGCTGATCAGGAAACAGTGGACAGAGGATTAGATTAGAAAAACACGTGTACACATACAGTAACAATGGCTTTTGCCATTCAGTATATCACGCTTGTAGTTTATTTACCCTTCTTTAAGGATGTTGAAAATAGTTTGCTTAACTTGAGCTTCTTCCCCATTGATGACCTCTTTGCTTTGATTCAGGGTCCTCGGAGGTATCTCCTTAAAATAGAGAGTAAACAAAGTCAGACACAAAACACAGAGACAATTTAATACCTCCAAATAACTCCTAACCTCACAAATGCTGCTACTTACAGGCTTCTTTGCCACAGCTGGAGTGGTGTCCTTGGCAACAAACGTCCGTGGTGACTTAAAGCTCGGCTTGGGGGCCTCGAGTGCTGTCACCTTGGCAACTGATGCAGGACTCCTTCCCAGGCTGCTGCTCGCTGGGGCAGATGACGTCAACAAATTGGAGGAGGTAGACAGAGGAACGGCGTAGGGATTCAATGTTGGGGAAGGGGGAGAGGGAAGGGAGACCTCAGGCTGAACATCTTTTCTAGCATCAAGACTTCTGGATCTCCTGCGCTCATCAAACCTGAGCCGCTGCCTCGCTCCGGAGCGGCCTCTTGCCTGTGGGGCACTGCCTGGCGTCCCGCTGTTGAACTTACTGATGAGTTTGTTGATGGGAGCCAGGGAGTTGGTGTCGATTGCTGGGATGGGCTCATTATTAGTTGATGCTGGAGGTTCTGACTGAGAAGGGGAATCTTTCCTCTGGTTTTTCCCACTGTATCTCCCCAAAGAACCAGTGAAACCAGAGCCAGTTTGCTTGGCCCCTCTGGGCCCCACACCATTTAATTTTACAGGTTTCAGTCCTGCTTCGTTATACTCGTCCTCAGTAGTCCAATCTGAGTTTTTCTCTACTTCGCTGGCTGGTGCTTTGAGTTGGGGTTCGGCTTTCTGCCTCTCTGCCTGTCCTTCTCGTCCAGCACCACCCTCCTCCTCCACTTGTGTTCCTGCTTGACCATCCCCTGGAGGTCTTTTTAGAGGGCTCCCAAAAATCTCTCCATCCTCATCCTCTCCTGCAGAAACAGGGGAGCGAGCTGAATTTGTAGCGGGGCTGTAGGGGTTTGTGATTTCTGGTGGTTCTTTATTCATTCTTGGGAGGCTGTTAGAAGGTGAAGGTTGCCCTGAGCTGGGGGTGGGAGTGTTTAGCTGAACTCCATAAGAGTCACCTTTCTCGCCATCTTTCAGGACTACGTAAGGATGCCCAGAGATTCCCTGAACCCGCACAGCCACCCCATACTTATTGGTAGGAGGTGTCGCGGTGTTGTTTACTTTGGATTTATCAGGATAACCTCCGCCTGTGTCATGGAGATCTTTGATGAAGCGGATCTGAACGCCATAATCCACAAGAGGCTTCCTGTCAGTGGAGAGAGTGCTCATGTTGACTTCCTGGTTTCTGTGCAAACAGCCTGGACGAACAGAGTGGGGGAAACAGCAGAAATGTAAATCAGTGGAACAAGTTTGGAAAGCAAAGAGAACACTGAACAGGAAAGTGTAGGTGCTGCCCTTATTTTTTTTATCCGTTCCACAATAGAGACCCGCAGAGGATTACATTCACAGACCCTTTTGTTTAAGATGTGCCTCAGCTCTTTTAGCTTTTGTCTGTTTCATGCTTTACAACATTGAATTAGTCACTCCTCAACACGGCTTTCTTTGCTTTTGTGTAAATTTCCTACTTCTTCTTCCCAGGTGGAGTTACCCTGACTCGACTAACGTATCACATTACTGGTATAGCTTGATAAAGGAGACATTTTCTCCGGCTGCTCTACAGGTTTCATTTCTTCTCAACGGGAATGAATTGTTTCCATGCCATGTCAAATATGCTACCGGGGCACTGAGAACCTCTTTGTATGGGCTGAGGCCGACCTTTTTTCCAGAGGGTGTGCTCGGAAGGTAAGGAAAGCAGAGAGTAGGAGGGCGAGTGGGTGTGCTCGAGACACACAAACACACAAAATAATCATAATCATAATAATATGTTGCCTCTAATTTACATAGGCAGGCTGGTGTGTTGACGTTTTCATCCAATCATTCTTTAAAAGAGTTTTTGATACGTTTTATGTATTCAAATATCTGATATTTACACTACCGGAGGCCCAAGTAGATACTGACAGTTTGTGTTTTAATGGTAAACACAAAAACAACGTCTCATATTGTGTTAAAGGGGAATTCCACTGATTTGACAAATGTAGGTCAGTTCATTCTTCATGAGGAGCACGACTCGGTCTGTGTCTTCTGTGGCTTTGTGGGAATGTATAGAAGAAAGTCTGCATTACAAACTGGAGACATGGAGTCTGAAAGATGTTGAGCGTTTACTAGGCAAGGAAGCTCAAACAAAATGATATTCTTTGCATGATGGGAAATATTGGATCCTGAATTTTTGGAGCTTGATGCTTCATTAAACTCAGATCAATTTCATCATTCTCAAAATTTTGTCTCTTAGGAGTCCTCCAAATATATGGAAGGGTGTTATTTAATCTCTGCAGTACCCCAATAAATGAAATTGAATCTTTATTAGTGTTATAAAAGTAATTAAATCTGCAACTAACATTATTTTTCTTAGCGATTGTTCTCACATTATTTCTTGATTATAGCTGGAACCAAATGTGGAAGCTGGAGCCAGTTTGTGACTGAAAGCATCAATCTATTATTATTATTATTATCAAATATTTGCAGATTAATTTGCGGTTTAAAGACTAAATGTAACCAACTCAGTCAGCTGCAGTGTTAGCAGTATAACCTTAGCATGTCCACCTCATATGCTCTGAAAATGAGCTTGGTGATGAACACTATGAGAAGGTGGATACTCGTCTTATTGTCCAGGCTCTGTGGAGCATTAAACACTGGGGACTATGTCAGGAATGGGCCTCCCCACTCTCCCTCTCTCTCTCTGCCTTTGCCAGAGTCTCCCCAGTCACCAGACTTCAGAGTAGAGTCACTCAGGCGTAGACTGTTTACTTTGAGCTGTGCAGTCACACACACACTCACCGCAGCTCGAGCGTATGCACATACACAAACATATGCAAGGGGTGTGCACAGACATACGTGGAAACCTGCTGTGCATTCCCCATCTGGTAGCATGTAGTGGATCTTATAAACAGCGCCCCTTTATAAGTCTCAAAAAAGTACTAAGTAATGTGGACACTGCTGTCACATTATCACATAAAAGCATTTTTCATGTGTTTAAGTAAAGCTGGTTTTTGCTTTACAAAGCTCACCATCATACTTCAACCCCAGCCTGTCCTCTTTGTCCACACCTACAGACCTCACAGATGTGATTCTCACAGGAATTAAAATGTAACCAACTCTTACCGGCTCCTGGTTATAGTGTAACACAAAGCACCTCGCCTGTCAATGAGGTTAGATTGGTGAATCAAAGTCGGCCTTTGTCTTTCCTAAAAAACATTCTTAGGATTCCAGACGTTCCCTTTACTCTCAGCATTGCGCGTGGTTTGCATTTGTATTAATAAGGACAGATTAAGAGGAAACTGAGAACTAGGGCAGCGGTAACTGTAAAGCCTTCATATGCAGAAAACAGTCCACACAGGCGGTAAATAAAAAGAGCAGAGACTAATTAAAAGGAGACAAACTGGAGACTAAAAATACAAAACCAAATTAATTCCCCTCTCCTAACATATCAACAAGCAGCCAGGGCTGCAGACCATGCTGGACACTGGACATCAAAAGAAGGATCTAAAGGTTAAGACATGGCCTTCTCCTGGAAAAACCCTTTTTTTAAAAAAGGATGACACTATCGTCTGTTCTACTTCTTTTCAAGGTGCTCGGATCTCGAGCAGCTGATCACTGGTCACACAGAAAGCTCCCAGGTGTAAACATGTCCCTCGGGTCAGTTTCAACAAAGGCTCAGTTGTTGTACACGTTCAGCAACCAGTAGCCAAGCACTGCTCGGTGACAACTGGTTCACCTTCTCTCTCTCTGTCTTGTCACAAGGAATGGCTGTGTCAACAGAGACAGGAATGTCACCAAACGGGCCGATCTGCCACCACTCTTGTTTTTTCTCCTCTCTCAGCAGGCAACACATCTGAACTTTAACTTTCAGTTTCTGTCGCCTTTGGGTATCTGAACAAGACGATACTTTGATACAGGCTATGATACAATGACTGCTGGGTTTTTTTTGTAGAAATGAATGCCAACTGAAACTATTAGTTGTTGTAATTTAGTTAATCCATAGACAGAGAAGTAACTGGAAACAGTTAATTATAGTTATTTTTCAAGAAAAATCTCAAATCTTTCATGGTTTCAGCCTCTAAAAATTTTGATTTCTTGCTTTTCTCTGTTTTATATGCACATAAACTGAATATCTTTGAGATTTTGGACAAAACAAATGCCAACAAACACCAACTGAGCTCTGTGTTAAGCATTTTCTGACATAAATCGTTAATGAAAATAATCACAAGTTGTCACCTTAATGAATATGTTCCTGAAAACAATTCACAAATCATAATATGTCAGATATATACACAAGCATGTGGTACAATCAAATTGATCCAACGCAATGAACTGTGTTTGACTATTATGCATTACACATGTGCAAAAGAATCCTTAAGGAACTAACTGTTCTTAAATTTTAATTTGCTTGGAATAAATAATTCAAATTCAAGAGAAATTTGTTAAATAATCACATTAAAGTCAGTGAATTATAATATTTGACACCAAAAACAGGTCATTTCAATAGCTAGTGTCAGTTTTTGGGTGTGTACAGTACATTTCTACAACACACTGTGTAAACTCCTGTCGTTATCACACTGGCCTGTGTTGTGGAGGTATGTCTCTTGTGTAAAATAACAACAACAAGGTACCACGAGTCCCCCATTAAAAGGTACATGTTTACCCAAACACCTCAGAGTGAACTTAAAGTGTGGCCCAGAGCAAGATGAGGGGACAGCAAACACCTTCCAACAGCTGGTGACTTACATCCAGACACGCACGTCCAACCCAAAACAAAGCCTGCATTGTGTTTTATTGGCAGGCGTGAGGTTATTTACACAGCCTGGATGATAAATGAAATAATATTCCTTTCATGTTCATATCAATATGTCAAATAAAGATAAAGCTGCACACCATCAGAGCCCCCTGAGCACCTGTCTGCTCCTGGATTCATTGCGTCACACCCACCTCTCCGCTCCGCTCAGTATCGGTGCGTGCGCGTCGAAACCACCGGGTTGTTTACTCAGATGCCAAGCGGGACCACGAGCACAGCAACAATGTAAACAACCGTCCTAACGACGCATCCTATTTGAAGCCCTCACCTGCTATAATAACCTCTCATATCCTCTTTACGCAGCGCGGTCAGATCCAATTATAAGACGGCGGCGGAGAGAGAGCTGCAACCAAACCTCTGAAAACATGTAAGCGGACTACAAAAGCGTTTTCCCACCTCCACCTGCTCCAGATGATGATTGTTACCGGTTGTTATCATGAGCAGGAACAAGTGAGCATGAGAGGAGCTCTGCCAGATCCAGCCCGAGCGCCACAGGTGTCCATCTCTGCTTATCCAAATGTTATTAACGCCCGCTCAGCAAAACGAGGCTTACACTGTTACTGCTCAGCACTTTCCCCACTAAAGAAGGTGTACAGTAAATAAACAGCAGCTGTGTAAATAGTCCCACACGGATACTCACTCTGCTACACCTGTAAAAGATGATCCGGATCCAGAACTGTTCCTCCCTTCTGTGTCAATCCTTACAGAAGCTCCGCACTGTCGGTGGGATGAGGAAGATGTTACTCAATGAACTGAGGAGGACATCGGGAAATTTCCCTCCTCCTCCTCCCCTCCCTCCTCCCCGCCACCCCGGTACCAGTGCAACCTGTTGCCAACACGTCGTCCCGCCTCAAGAGCGACTCCATTGGTGGGAGGTTTCCCCGAGAGGCGGCGCCTGCTGCGGGCTCTCTGTCCGTACACACGCGTTAATGCACAGTGTGTGTGTCATTTTCACAGCAGTGTGATGGGAGATAATTAGTCAATTCAATTGAAAATGTTTGCATGAAAGTATTGTTCTATAATAACCAATAAGAATGGCAGAAAAACTGACGACTGCTGAGGGAAAAAAGGCTGCTCCGAATACTTTGTATAGTGACACTGTAGCTTATATATCCACTAAATTTAATATATAACTATAAATATGATATAACTGACCTGGCTTTAAAAGGTGTGTGTAGAATCATGTTATTCATTGTCAGAATAATTTGAACTTACTCAGCTTTCAAGATTTTTTTGCTCTTTTTGTCACAGAAACCATCTCAACTCACCTGTATACATCAAAAGGATAATCATAATGTAGAATATCACCATTAAAATGGATTTATCTGTGATATGTTTATGTGAAAACCTTCACACAACCATCTTAAATCCCAAAAGGTTTCTGGAAAGAACTAATTTGTCATTAATCATACAGGCAAACTTGAAGCCATGTTGAGTTTAAAAGCAGTTTTTGATTTCTTTGAAAGGTCGGCCTGTTTTAATCCAAAGTAAATGATTATTTATCATTAACTTATGGCTGGAAATGTTACTTTTTTTGTTGGTTGAATTGCTCTTTCTTGTGCTATCTTGGCATTTCATTGGATGAATATGAAGCATACCAACAGCAGCCATTTGGACATGAAATAGTAGTGTAAACACAGGTGTTACCAAGGTTCAGTTCCATTCAGGTCAAACAGAGTCAGGGTGCTGCTGTGCTGCCTGCTGGCTCACTGGAAAGTCTCTGCTGCACTAAAAGGAACAGAACCTGAATTAATATCATAGGAAACACCTGCGTTGACCCTATTATTTTATGTCAAGACGGCTGCTGTGGAAAAAGGTCCACTGAACACTATTTTAACGATGTTGTGCTAAATTACATACATGAAAAAATGATATATTTCCATCCATAAAACAAAGTTTGACTTTTTTTTTCTTGTTATAAGTTAACAATAGTATTATGAATCACCATTGGGCCAAATATTGTCCACTAATAAAGCCATCACAAAATAATCTAGTCTAATATTTGAAATTAATTTCACAATAAGCCGAGAAAAAAAAAAACTTCTGATGGTGATTTAACACAGTGAAGAAAAACTAACTGTAAATAGTTAATAAAAAGGTAAAGTAACTAACTGAGCATTATGACAAAGAAAATTACATTATTGTTATCCGTTTCATTGGGTTTTCCAACCCTCATTTTAATACAACAATTAGCAAACAAATTAAAAAATGTGAATAAAAACAGACATGGACAAGTACAAAAAAATCTGTCTTTACTTCAGAGTTCAGTACCTTTCCCTTCCCCACCTGGTGTGGGACTCACTGGTTCCTCCGGGTTCCACCAGGAGGCACCAGAGCAAAGCAAAGAGCACAGCACAAATAACCAGTACAAAAAATCAAAAAGGAACAGCTGAGAGAGCAAGAACAGAAAGGCAACTCGGACATTGAGTAAAGAAAACGAAGGAAAGAGAGAAGGAAGAATAGTTATAAACACCTTATACCGTGACAGAAATGTGAAAAATGGGTATTTTTCGCTCTTTAAGTTATTTGGTCTACTTCAAGGCCTCTTTCAAGGCAGAGGCCAGAATATAAACATAAACAGATCAGACAGTTACTGCATTGGTTCACATGCACCCCCCTCCCTTGTTTTTTTTCCTCTTCTTTTTTCTTAAAAAAAAAAAAAAAAAAAAAGGACTATGCACATCTGATATGACATGATGTCACTACTTGCTATGCCAACACCATCCAAAAAGCACTGATTTCACAATTCATGTGTACTGCAGAGAGAGAGCGAGAGAAAAATGATCGACTCAAATGTACGGTATAAAAACCCAAAACGTCATACTGTATACAACCAAGACACACGAGTCCAACTTATTATTTTGTTCATTGGTCAACTCTCTGGCGAGTTCACACAACTGATGGGAGTTCCAGACAAATGTTATGTCCTCATCATATTTACAAATATTTTGGTGGTAGAATCCTCTCTGCGAGGAGGTACGGATGAAATCTCAGCCCGGCTCTCTCCCTTTGGATTAATCAGCACTGGGTACAAAATGACAGATAGAAGTAGTACAGGGTCAAAGTGTGTCTGTCTGTGTGTGTGTGTGTGTGTGTGCAGGTTTATGTCTTGACGAAAGAATAAAATTTCATTTCTTTCCCCGTTGATCTATGTTTTACGATATACTGATGTGTTTTTCCATTTTCTATCGCTTGCTTTGCAGTAAAAAGGCTAAAAGTGTGGCAGGGCAGTGCTAGAATGGAGCGTTTCGATGGCAAATAAAGCTGTGAATCGATCGATGAAACCCTTTTTTTTTTTTTTTTAGATTTTCAGGCACTCTTTCAATTATTTTTTCACATCCTAAGATCTGATGCATCATTTCTGTTTCAATTCAAGCCGTGACAAAAATCCTTTGAGCCAATCGGTTGATACACAACGGGGCCTAACGTGGCTTTTTGTTGTGTGTGTGTGTGTGTGTGTGTGTGTGTGTGTGAGAGTGTGTATGTGTGTGTGTGTTTGAAATATCATCCCACTTGTGTGGGGCGTGAGTGTGGCGAGTCAATCACAGTCAGTCAGTGCGGGAGCCTCCGTGCCAGTCAGTCACAAAGTGTGTGAGGTAGTGTGTTGGTGTCAGTGCTTTGCTGGTTGGCAGGCTAGATGTCTGAAGGACTGTGTAGTTTAACATTCATCATGAGTTTCTCCTTTAGGGGGGAGGGAGGGAGGAAAAAGCATTTGTCTAGAGTCACTCAAAGTGCTATATATAAGCATGAATGTCAATGAGTGTGTTTCTCTGTGTAGTGAACAAGTAAAGGGCTAGTCAAGAGAAAGTTGGGCAAGTAGCTGGCATGACACACAGGTCATTCAATTACACCAGAGCAAAGAATATCTCTATTTGTCCTCATGCGTAGCACCTCCACGCTGCTCCTCTGTCATCCACTCCTCAACTCTCATTAGCTGCCACCAGCTGGCCTAATCCCTGGCGCACAAACACAGCCTGGATGTCCTTGGTCTTGATGCAGAAGTCACAGGCCCAAACAGCAGCGCTCTCTCGAGTCAGCAGCCCGTACGCCGGCTCCGTCAGGCCCGTGCAGTCGCGGTGGAACCAGCGTTGGCACGATGCCTCGCACAGGATGGCATCTTGATCGTCGTGCACCTCCGCCAAACAGAGCCCGCAAGGGAACACCATCCCGGGGCCACCGAGTTTTCCAGGGCCAGAACCAGGCCCGGTCGAGGGGGCAGCGGGGCCAGGGGGCAGTGGAGACTGGGTGTTCGGGGTGGAGGTGGAGTTAGAGGGGGGATTTGGGTTGCTGCCAGGAGTGTTGCCTCCATTGTTGTTGGTCATGTTGTTCTGACCTGAATTGGAGGCTGCATTTGGCATGGGACCACCAGCACCGGAAGTGTTATTCTGCTGGTTGTAAGGGGTGGAGCCAGGGGCGGAGTTAGGTGGAGTGGATTGTTGCTGCTGCTGCTGCTGCTGCTGGGTAGAGTTGTTTGAGTTGGGGGTGTTTGTATTGCTGGGCGGTTGTAGCTGACTGGGTGGTGGATGCTGGGGCTGGCCTGATCCATTCAGGGGACCAGTAGGAGAAGAGTTGGGGTTAGGCTGGGGCGGTGCTGAGGGAGGCTGACCAGGTGTGTTGGCGTTGGGCTGCTGGACGTCAGGGTGGCCAGGGAAGCCTCCACCTGGCTGTGGGGGGCCAGAGTTGGGAGGAGGGCCAGGAGTGGCATTATTAGGAGGGGGGCCGTTGGGATTTAGGTTAAGCTGCTGTTGTTGCTGTTGCTGCTGTTGCTGCTGTTGCTGCTGCTGCTGCTGCTGCTGCTGCTGCTGAGGCCCGGGCGGTGCCCCTCCACCACCAAAGTTCTTTCCATCCTCGTTGCCTGGTCCTGGTGGACTGGGGCCAGGGTAGGGGCCATCCTGTGAGGGAGGGAACTGTCCTTGAGGGGGCATACCTGGCAAGCCTCCCACCATGTTGCCTCCAGGACCACCACCCATTCCACCCATCATGTTCATCCCAGGACCCATGCCTCCTCCCATGGGAGGCAGTGGGCCATGTGGGGGCCCTCTAGGGCCTCCGCCACCAGGCAAGGGTGGGCTGTTGAATGGGTGTCCACCCTGTCCGTGCTGCTGCTGTGGAGGCATGCCAAACCGAGGGTGGGGTGGCCCCCCTCCTCCGGGACCTCCCATAGCCCCTGGAGACAACATGGGATTGAAACCTGGCCCCGGGTGCATGGGGGGGCTGAAGTTTGGTGGCATATTGAACTGAGCAGGGCCACCAGGGGGGAATCCACCGCCTCCGCCTCCTCCCCCGCCGCCTCCCCCGCCACCACCTCCGAAGCCAGGCATTCCTCCAAAGCCTAGCTGGTGGTGAGGTCCAGCGTTGGATGGAGGGCCGAACGGTGGCCTCCGTCCGGGCTGGCCTCCGCCTGGTCCTCCGGGGCCTCCCATGAAGCCCATGCCTCCGGCCATTCTGCCGCTGCCTCCATACCCACCTCCTCCGCCCGCGCCTGGGCTGGGAAGAAACGGAGCGCTAGCTGGTCCAGCTGCCCCACTAGGTCGGGGTGATGAGTAGTCATCGTCAAAGGGGTTGGAGGCGACCAGGTGGTCCACCATGGGGGTGGGAGGGGGTGCAAACTCAGTGAGGTGGGAGAACCCCGCCGCCTAGAACAAAAGGAGGAGAAACCACAGATTTTATGACAAACTCTCACTTTAGCAGCCTTCAGGGTCCACAGGTCACACACCAAAAACACTTGTTACCTGAGTGGTGGATTTCCTCGCCTTCTTCTTCTCCGGGCTCTTCATCTGTGAAGCTGAAATAGCAAAATATGGAGGGAAGGGGCGGAAAGGGGGGAAACATAATATTAGCGACAATAAAAATAGGCCCGCACGTCTCATGCTATTGGTCCACCACCAATCAAGTGCAGCATCACATTTGGATTGGCCAATACCCCTTAGTGACAGAGTGGAGCAGCTTTAGACCTAGGGCCTGTTTGTTTTCAAGTCCAACAGTTGGGATGGATTCAATGATGAAACATAGACTGGCATGAGGACAAGATGCTGAACATCCAGGCGTTATCATCACCAAGGTTATGAAGCCTTGAATCGCAAATGACCCAGGCAAGACCAAAAAAAATGACCCAGGCGAGAGGGAGAGAGGCCGCAAACAGAGGCAGAAGAGGTAAGGTCAATGAGGGAGGACAGGAAAAGACGAAGACATGAGAACGAGGAAACGGGAGTTGAAGGTACATTGATAGCAAGATAGACATGAACCCCGTTCACAGATCCACTCTGTGAGGAAACAGCCACCACCGGAGACAGTCGTGAAGTTTACATATGGGGGAGGCGAGAAGGGATTTGCTAACAGCACCAGTGCAGCCCATTTGCAGCGCAGTAATGGATGATTCCGATCTGATTGGGAGATGGGTGAAATTAATTCCTACCTTTGCTTCGTTTTCCTTGTCCCGCCAGTAGTCTCCCCGATTCGGCAGCCATTAGCTAATATGACTGTCGGTGAAGTGGCATATCACCGTTCATATGCAAGAAAAAAAAAGTTAAAAATGACGACGTCTTGAAGGCTATGAGCCGAGTAGGTGGAATCTGCCTTCAGGTCATGTCAATAACGCTAAAATGCTTTTCATCACAGCAATGACTAACACGTATTATTAACTAGATCGGCCCAGGTCTGCAAACTCCTTTTCCAGCTGCAAATCTTTCGGTGTCTGTCACGCCGGGATTTGGTCACCAAATAAGAGTCAGGTTAAAAAAAAAAAAACAAAAAAAAAAAAAAAAACGGAGCTGGTTCACGTTATTTAGCAGAAGTTCGCCTCGTTTGCAAGCCAGTTTCTACTAGCTGATGTGAAACTGATTGCTCGCTACCTGGCTTTGACTGCCAAGTACACACAAGTTACAGAGCACCCCACCTCCCTCCCTAAAAAATGATCACTTACAGATGTGTAGCGAGAAGAACTCGACCAGCTAGCTAACGCGAGCTAGTTACTACCGTGGCTAACTAGCTAGCCACGTTACTCAATGTGGCTCGCTAGCAGCGTTTGAGATTTCACCCGGAACATTTAACCCAAACTGTGACGTACCTCGCTACGTTCATGTGTGAAAATGTGCACTCAATTTCACTTATCACAGCATTTATGAGGCAAAGCAGTCGACCATGTTTTTGAAAAACTGTTGTTTACTATGCTAACATTAGCTTGCTAGCTAACGTTAGCATGCCACTGAAGATAGCTAGCCATCTTGCAGACTGTCTTGGAAGCAAACTGTACCCTTTCTTTCTCCGTTGCTCGCTCTGCTGTCCTTTAAATTGAAACTCTCTGGTGTGTCATTGCCAGCAAACCAGTCCTCACTCGGTGTATGCTTGTTGATCCACCATTCAACTATAATTCATTCAAAAACGCAAATTTTTGCCATAATTATCATGGCCTTCTGTCGCCACCGGACAAAGAGGGACAAGCGAGAGTATCGCGCACCGCGGAACGTTACAACTCATCCGCCAAAACGGGGGTGTCGATAAGTACGCTTCATGAAAACAAGGTGCGTTTTTAAAAACAGTGTTTGAGAAACAGCTTGTATTTTACGACGTATGAAAGTATAGTATTACACTTTAACAAACTAACCACATTCCCGTCGTCCACAGCGTTTTGTTTAATTCGTAGAATTAGTGTCACACCTTTCTCTGGTATATATGGAGCAGCTCAGAACGGACCATTTCCCAACCATACCCTGTACAATTAAACAAGGGGTGGACAGTAATTAGACAGCCAATTAAGCACATTACCAAATGACATAATGATTAATATTGAATTAATATCCGACATCAAAATACTAATAAAACTGTCAACTTCGATTTAAGACGCTATTTGGAAAAAAAAACTTTCGTATGAATGAATGTTGGCTATTGTGTACAAATGTCTGTTCATGCGTCAGAGCATAATCCAAATTCATTGAGGTAAAAGAATTAAGGGGGTCTATATGTTTTTTTTTCTTCCTCAGCAGCCATTTTGATTTGAATGGAATTATTATAATGTATAAAACAGCTCAAACTGCTTTAATCATAAAGTCAATAAATAATAAAGATGTCACTGTCCTTACCTGTGCATAGATCAGAACTAGACTGCAGAACTCTCAGACTGGTTATTCCATGCTGTCTATAATTAAAAGCTTATCACCGCCCACCCGGTCCTGCCTCCCCCTCTTAACTTCAGACACCCCCCTCGCCTCCCCTCTATACTCCAGGCGCAGTCAGCAGCCTCATTGCGACTGTGAAAGGTTGTGAAAGACCAAGATAAGCCACTCTGGGAATGGGACCACAAATCAGAAGTAAGAAGAACTTTGCCTTCTTTCGGATCTTCCCACTCCGAAGACATCTCTTCATCCAAAGGGAATAAACTTTTCCTCTGAGCAGAAGAAGGAGCAGGTGTAAGGAGAACACAAATGGGATAAAGTGCTGCTATTTTTTTCTCTTTGCCAAACAGGCATGCATCCTGTATTTTGTTTTTACCTACAATTATTTTTTAAAGTTGGAGCTTTGAGAACAGAGGCACAGACTTTTGAAAGTATTTATGACATGCTTTAAAGTGAGGTGTGGAGATCCTGCAGTCTCTATCCTAGAATAAAGCAACGGAAGTCTTTTGTTAGAAAGGCTGTGATTTCTAAAGGTGCGTCTCTGGGGCCCTGGTGTATGGCGCTAAAAGGTGTCGGAGCAGGCAGAGAGGTTTATTGGTTTCCATCTGAGTTACAATGGCAAAGTGGTTCAAGGAGTTCCCCATCAATCTGAAGAATGGTACCGACAGGATCCGCTCAGCCTCCGAATCAGGCTCACAACCAAGAGCCAATAAAGCCGGGCTGGTGGCCAGCATTGGTACCAAAACATCAGGCTCCAAAGCGAGCCTCCGCAAAAACTCCTCTTCTGACAGCACCGGTGGAGGAGGTGGAGGAGTGGGCTCTCTCCTGTCCGGAAGAAACCGTAAGAATTCGGCCACAGAGTTGGGTAAAAACGGCGTGAGCTCCCTGAAAGATGGAAAAGTTTGGGACAACCTCCTGTCTGGGAAAAGTCGCAAGAACTCCAAAGCGGAGCCGGTGTTTGAGGAGCAGCACAGACCTCTGAAAAGTTCTCCATCTGCCAACGCTTACATCAACCGGCTGATCAGAGTGGACAAACAGGACAAAAGCCCCAACTTCAACAGCAGCACCATCACCAATCAAGTGGTACCTGAAGCAGAGAAACCAGCCCAGTGCAAGACAGAAACAGTGAGTGACTGACACAATGTAACTTGAACTGTCGAGCCAAAAATGTAACTTTTCTCATATTTTTATTCATATTTTACATATTTGTAGTTTGAGTGGTCATCCTTAAGAAGCTGATATAGTTTTATTAGCCTTGTTCCTATAACAAGGAACCAAATATAATTTGTGTCCCTATGGTCTGTCATAGAAAGTAACTAAGTACATTTAAAACTACTTTATAATGAAGTATATTTCAGAGGTAAATACTGCACTTTTCCTTCCTTACTTCTCAGAGTTACAAAGAACACCTCTGACTCTGCCTCTTACTCTGCCAAACAGTAATAGTTAAAATGAGTTTTACCTCAATCAGCTACAAGATGAAACCACTGCTTACATATTAATACACCAGTGAACATCAGAGGTGAAATGTAACTAAGTACATTTACTCAAGTACTGCACTAAAGTACAGTTTTGATCTACTTTAACTGTGTGTTTCCAGTTTCTACTTCAACTCCTCTACATCTCAGAAGGCAGTATTGTACTTTGTACTCCACTACTTCACTTTATTTGACAGCTGGAGTTACTGGGTTACTTTATTAGATTAAGATTAATAATCAACTAATAGATTATGTATTAGATTAAGATCCAGTGCAGTGTACAAAGTAATAAAAATTAGCCACTTCTTTATCTTAGGTGTAGTTTGATGATCATACTTTTGCACTTTTACTTTAGTAAAAGCAGGACTTCTACTTGTAACAGAGTAGTTTTAGATTGCAGTATTGCCTTACTTAAGTAAAAAATCTGAGTACTTCTTCCATCACTGGGAAGTATAATCTGTAAATATAATATAATTATAAGTAAAGCTAGAGTATTTCTATAGTGTGGTGTTGCTACTTTTATGAAGTGAACCACTGCTGATGGGTCTTTAATCTGATGGCATTTGAAATTAAACAGAATAAATGTAATCTGTGTCAGCTCTGTCTATTTCTAGCAGCAGTGTAACACCCTCTACTCCAGCAAAAATAACATGTGGTGTCATCAATACTGTTGACAATGAAGTAGCAATGACCCAGTCCAAGCACTGAAAATTGATATTATTGTTTCAGTTTCTCACTCCCCTTTTGTCTCCACTCTACCCATTGTGTCCACTCCTCCCAGTCTGTCTTTCTATCTCTCGCTCTCTTCCTCTCCACCCCTCGCCCTTACACCCACCTTCCCTGCCTCGAATACAAAGCTGTGGTCAGACATGAGGCCTTTACCTTCCTCTCCTGTGTGTAATCTGGCTCAGTATTCCCCTTCTCTCACTCCCCCCCTCCCTTCACCTCATCCCTCTCTTTCACTAGATTCAGGCCCCCTGGTGAAGGCTATCATGTTATAAAAAGCATCGTGTTATTTGACACTCAGGCGCTATCCCAAGTCCCCTCCAGCTTGGCTTTGAAAAAAAAGGGAGAAAGATAGTGAAGTGAAGGGATAGTGATAGTGGAGAGATGGTGAGAAAAAAGACAGATAAAAGAGAGATAGAATAAAATGGGAGTGTTGTATTTCAGAGAGGGAGTAAATCCCCTTTCTTGATCTCAGATTCACTGAGTTACTGCATGTCTACCTCTGAAGGTGAAGGTGTAACACAGTGTGTGTGTGTCTGTGTATCAGTGTTGTAGTCTGCATCTGTTCCACTCAACACCTCAACAACCCTCTTGAGTTTCAGCCTGTCAAACATCTGCTACTTTATTCAAACACCAACAAATGCCAACATTTCTTTGGCAGGAGGACACAACTGGAAGTGATTAGAGAGACAGCTTTATTTTACGGCTTACCGTTGTCTCCTAGCCAGCAGCTCGTAAAATAAACAAGAAAATAAATGGCACTGATAAGGCGACAAGACAGTCGAGCATGACTGTTGTCATAGAACAGAGAGATATGAAGGTGGAGAGCGTGGGTTTTGGTGTCTTGTAGTTTACTGTAGGCACCATCTGTTTTGTCTGACACACACAGACACCACCCATCATGTTCAAATCTGTTTTTTTTTTGTATTGATTTTATATTAGAGCTGCAAAAACAGTAAGCACCTTTCCTAGTGTGCACAACAAAAAATGTGATTTATGAAAATAACAAAACAAAGCAAAATGGAAATATCTGTTGTGCTTCAGAACAACCTTAAAACCTGTTTCACTGATATTTCCTGGAGTTCACATATGTAGGAAAATAAATAAAAATTGAGTTTTTGTATCTGTTTTTGCAAATGAATCCTTCAGTTAATCTCAAACTATTTTTTTAAGCAAAAAAACAAAAACAAAACAACAAACTTTTGCCAGTTCCTGCTCCTCATATATGGAATTTGCTGGCTTTCTTTGTCATATATGACAGTAAACTGAAAATACTTTCACAATATTTGTTTTTTTTTAACTCTTTTTCTCTATTTTCTGGTATCTTATAGACAAAACGCTAAATTGATTAATCAAGAAAGTATCTAATAATTAAAACAATTGTTAGTTAAAGCTCTATTTTAAATTGGATGATATAAAAGTGGATAATGTTGCATGATTTTGATTTCCCTGCATTTCTTGATCCAGGTGATCATCCTTGAGGATTACGCCGATCCCTTTGATGCTCAGAAGACCAGAGAGCAGAGGGAGGCAGAGAGGGTCGGGGAGAACGATGGTTACATGGAGCCTTACGATGCCCAGCAGATGATTACTGGTAAGATTTTCACCTGTTTACTGCTTTTTCCTGTCGCTGTCAGCTGTTACGGTAAGAGCTGTGATGTTTCATTCAGCTCTTACCGTCATTACTGAGTCTGTGCAGCTGCGTTCGACCTCCTACCCCCCATGTGTGAACGACAGGACTCCCATTTCCAGTCTCTCCAGGCCGAGTGAGAACATGAACTCGCTCCCTTAGTGCTCTCTGTACCCCGTGGGGTGGCCATGGCAACTGTGCTGCTGTTCGGACAATGGGTGCAGTTTCCTGCTCCTGCTTCCTCTTTCCTGTCTCTGTTTCCTGGTACTATTCTCCAAAAAGGAAGTTGGCCCTCAGTGCCCCCCCCTCCACCTCCTCTCGGACGCAGCTCTGTGTAACCCCCTATATGGACCTGTCCAACCATTTGTCAAAACTTCCCAGCATCTAGGAAGCCTGGTGGTCTGTTGTCCAATCACATGCTCTCCTGACCTTTCATTCCATCACTCCATTGTTTGAACTAAAAGGGTTACACAATAGCCTGCTGTGAACGTGAAAATGTTTTATTGCGGTGCTCTCTAGTAGATTTGACTTCAATCAGTGCCCGTGTTACTTCCAGGCCTCCTCAGAGAAGTCTACAGAGGATGTGATGATGTGACTGAGTCAATTTATGAGGTTTAAATCAAACTGAGGAAGTTAGCAAGCGTATGATGTCACTATGACTCAATAAGCATGGTTATGAGAGTATGGCAGGGTTATTATTCACAGCAGCTGACACCAGTTAACGGAATCAAACTCTGTGTCTGTCTGTGAAGAACATTTCCGTCGGTATCACAGTTCCACCGTGATTCAGACAAAGGGACAAAGTTATTAGAAAAAAACATTCAAATAAACACGATTCAGATGTGCAGCAGTTGCGAAAATGTATAAAATCTGACAAAAATGGTGTAAACTTTATCATAACTCAATACGATTTGCTTTTCTTGAACTTGGGGCAAATATTTCTAACACTGTCAGAACTGCCACTTCTACTGCTTCACATCATCATAGACCAAAAGTTATAGACGTAGCACTGTCTGATAAGCTACCTTTTATAAAGGGTTTAACTTTTATGATGAATGGCTTTGATAATGATGTTTTATTGATCAGTTTTGAGCCACCAATAAGAATCACATCTGGTCAGCTGGGTGTGATTGGACTGTATAACTATTTCTTGCCAAAAATCAATTCATTTTAAACTTATTTAGCTTTTATTATTGAGTTACCAACATTCACAACAGCATTTCTGACAAATATGAAGGATGAACACAATCTGGCAAACCCAAATTTATTTTGTAACTGAGGTGCCAAGTATTTATTAACCATTATAAACCCTTCATAATGTGGTATTATGGTTATTGAATCTTTCAATAAGCAGGTTTTTTTTTTTTTAATCTCTGAGTCTCTCTTTAATATTTAGTCCTTTGTCTTTTACTTGCAAGAGATTAGACGTCGGGGGTCCAAGGACCTGCTGAAGGTGCTGATGGAGACAAGCGAAGGAGCAGTGGAGGAAGGTCAGCCTGTACCCTTACAGATATACGATGTCCCATATGAGGGAGGCGGTGATGGCGACAAGGCAGCGGTCACGCGACCCGAGCTGGATTCTCGTCCCTCCACTGAGTACGAGCTACCCTGGGAGTGGAAGAAAGACCACATCGTCAGAACTCTGTCAGGTACATCAGACGGCTTCATCACAGACACAATGATATGTTTTGCACCATTTCTGGGGAAGCGAGACAAGCACTTCATTTTTTCTTATCCTTTATCTTTATACCTCAGACAGCAACATGACTTCAGGCCATCCTTTATTAGACTGTAGCAGTACCAGTTCAACTAGTAACCAGTAACATTTATCAAGTCCAGCACGGATCAGTCAGCACTGGTGGACTGATAGCTTGAGAGGTGCCACTTCACCTCCTGGGCACTGCAAAGGTGCCCTTACATCTCTTTGACACTGCATGTGTATAGGTCCTGTGTGTGCATGTGTGTATTTTGAGCCTGTGTGTGTGTGTGAAACAATGGAGTGAAAAACTTGAATTTCCCTCAAGGAGATTAAAAAGTTCTTCTTCTTCTTTAAAATTTTTAAGCCTGACTCTTCTCTGCCTTAGATCAATATGAAATATATTTGTTAAAAAAACGACTCGGCCCTGCTCTCACATTCATATTTTATATGCTGCATAGACCAACAGCATACTGAATAACATCTTGCATGAATCATCAAACTGCTGTCTTCTTATTTTATGTTTACTGGAGGCTTCTGCACATAGTTCAAACCCAGACACGGAGTTGTTCCTTTACATAAATTCATACCCTCTCTCGTCGCTCTTCTTCCCTCAGCACAGTTTGACAGCTCTGAACGCCCAGCCAAAGATGAGACATCTCACCCCACGCTCACCAGGCAGCCACAGCATCCATCAGCCCAGCTGCAGCAGCAGCATCAGCATCTGAGGCAGAAAAGCTGGACCCAGAAGATCCTGAGGTCCTCTCCTCCGACCCTGTCGCCCGGCAGCAACCCTGACACCGAGGCCTGCTGTGTGGACCCCTCCCTGCCACTGGAAAAACAAAGGTGAGACCATGAAGTGAGGAAACTCACTTAAAAGACTGGATTTCCCTGTAGGTCCATAAAACGTTGATATTTAATATTGTAATACTCAAACTATTTTAAAAGGCTTTCAAATGTTGTGCGTCAGAATTTTTCTGCATATGTTTCTTATTCTGTCAATAAACCTTGCTCCAGATTTTTAAGACATTTCACTGTTACGTAAGAGCGATGCTCATTTCCAAGGGGTTTGTATGAAATGAGGCTCTAGACTTAATCAATAGCAGACAGCAGTGTGTAATCCCCCCCTCGCCCCCCCCGCCCTCTCCTCTCAGCTGGTACCATGGCTGTGTGACCCGTCAGGAGGCGGAGTTTCAGCTGCAGTCCTGCAAAGAGGCCAGCTTCCTGGTCAGGAACAGCGAGTCGGACAACAGCAAGTACTCCATCGCCCTCAAGTGAGTGTAACCTGAAAGTGCACTGCCAGTGTCTCAGAAATACTTCTCATTGATCACACACTGTAGTGTATGAAAGCATCACTTTTAAAGGTTGTTAATATTTCATATTTTTCTTTTTGTCAACAAATTCCCGTTAAAAGACGAGAACAGACATCAGGATACGTTAGAGTAACATCACTTTTATTACAATAAACATGTAGTTTATTTGAGTCATTCCCGCATGCACACTCCTGCTTACATAAATACCCACTTAAGTGCGAACTGTGTATCAGTTCACAGCTAAAAGTAGTTCCTAACATATACATCATTTACTCTTTGACGGGTAATGTTTGTTAAAAACTACAGTGCCCAGGTGTTTAAGGAAATGATTTAGCTTTTTATAAAAAATTAAAGTATATATTTGTGACCAATTTTCAAAAGATTAACATCGTTGCATCGACAGACAAACCAACACACTGTTGGTTTTGGTCTTTTCATGAGATTTGTGGATCACAATAAATTGATGCAAGCTTCATCCTTTAACTTTTTTAATTCAAATGAATCAATATAATGCATGACAGTAAGTGAAATCAATATGATCAAACTTATATAATGCAAAATAAGATCCATATGCAACACGAATTTGTTTGTTTTTAGTATGTTTTAACATTACTTTTACTGTACTTTAAATAGATAATAGAACTATATATAACCATGCCAAACATTTAGAATTATACATTTGTGATAAACTTTATATCTCTGTAATACAAATTCACAGATCACAGAGAGCATCATTTTACCAACAGTCATACCAACAGAGACAATTAAATCAATTGACATAAATAAATAAATAAATAAATAGATGAAACCCTTGTCAATCGACCATTCAAAGTTACAGTGTCTGTCTGAATCCTAACAGTTTTTCTATAGCATAAGAAACTAAATATGAAGATGGTGATATGGTGGCATATTTCTTCATGTTTTAGATTCTGGTCTGATTGGAGTAGTTTATAACGAGTGACTGTCAAACTTTCCCTCCTGTCCTTTCACAGAGAATTTTATCTTCTCTAAATCTGAATGCATCATCACTTCTCTAATCCAGCTTGCATGAGTAGGGCCTGTTGCCTGTTTCCAGTTAAGCAATATTCATTTTCCTGCCAGCAGACAGACAAAACTTTGCACTCTGAACTAGTTTTCCCCACATCAGGATCTACAACACCAAAAACAGGCGTCAGAGAGTTTAAAACAACTTTTCTATTGAGGAAAAGAGAGTTTTAATTTCACAAAGACATTCTGTTTTCATGACACGTCTCCAAGGCTGATAACACAATATATTAACTTATATCAGCTTTGATTTGTGTGTAATTGTTGCTTAATTCTCGTGTCTCCCCTCCTCTGTGTGACTCAGGACGAGCCAAGGCTGCGTTCATATCATTGTCGCTCAGACCAAAGAAAACGGCTACACCCTGGACCAGAGCTGCTGCGTGTTCCCCAGCATCCCAGAGGTGGTGCACTATTACTGCACTCAGCGTCTCCCTTTCAACGGCGCCGAGCACATGACTCTGCTGCACCCGGTGCCTCGCATCCACTGACTCCACCGCAGCCCGGCTTTGGTATACAAAACAAACACACCTCTGGGGCCTGCGTGGACAAAATGTTTCCAGAAATCACCTCATGTTCAATCAATGTGTACTGCTCTGCCCTTCAGCAAGTCTCACTTTATAATTAAGACCCATGCTCTATGTGCTATTTTATATGAGAACAAATTCACAGCTCACTCTGTGTCTAGACACCCCTAATGTCTTTATTTAACTTTGACGTGCAGCTGATGCAAAACATCCAAGCTGCTGTTTTGCATGTGAACGAGGGGGAAGCACAGCTCAGACGATGAGGCACTTTTAATGATTAAATGCGACTTGGAGTCGGTTTGGGACTCATCCACAGATGTGATGTTTTAATCATCAGGTGTTGGCTCTATTAAAGCTACACATGATGTTTTTGTGATCAAGTGAAATGAGGCTCATTAGTTTGTGGCTCTCTTTCTCCCTCTGGTGGACGTGCTGGTACACTGCACCAACATGCCAACACAAAGAATTTCCTCAAAACTTCTGTTTGGTAAAAAAAAAAAAAAAAAAAAAAAAACATGCACAGATTTTACCATTCCACTTATCAAGATATGAACAAAGACCAGATATTTTATGTTTATGCTCGCAGCATATTTATAATTTATGTCCTTAAACTTGTTAGTCGCCTGTATCCACCGTCCCATGAGGATTTCCTCTGTTTTACTGTGAATGAGGGCGTTGTTTTCTACTGTATTATCTGCACTGTGAAGAGTGAGTGATTCACCCTGATACAATGTGCCCAAAGGACCACTGATTTAATAGTTAGTGCTTTTCATGACAAGAACTTAGACTACATTTCCATGTTTAGTTTTGGCCTGTTCATGGCTAATATCTTTAAAATAAACCTTCAAATCGTTGATTTGTGTTAAGAAAACACTGTAAATTGAATGTCTAATATCAAAAGGGGACAATTTACATATAATTAATGACAAATATTGAGATAAAGTAAACAAGAAAGTTTAAATATTAGCATTGAAAATGTCAGTCTTGTCAAAGCCTCTCTTTTTAATGTTCATTCAGAGCCCTGTTGCTAAAGACTAATGCTGTTCTCCCTCAGGGTCTAATGCCCCCTGGTGCTAAGAGGCAGAACACCAAATTGAGGGGTGGTAACTATATTATATTCACTCAAGTCTTCTTTTTCTTTGTGTATTCTAAATGTAACACAAACATGTTATGTGTACTCGTAATTTAGAGATATGCTGGAAATCATTCGGACAGCTCCAACCTGATGTTAGCCATCAGGATGACAATAAAATATGGTGTAGCTAAGGTTAAATGTTGTCTCATGTTTTATATTTAAGGAGCTCTGCCTTTTCCATGTACCTCCACAGATTAAAGGAAGGTCAGCTTGTAGTTTTTTTTGGCAGGGCACTGAAACTGAAGTTATACAAAGAGACACACCTGCTATACATTTTTCACCGTTGCCTTTTGACATGTGGAGACCTGCTGTTCAGACATTGTAAAACAGATTAGAATAAAAGGTTCTGAATCTCAGTGCTGAAGATCCTCTGTGTGTTTCTCTCTGATCCTGATAAATCAACAACACCAACAGCAAAATGTGAGGGCGTTTGTGTCAGCCATGTGCTCTCTGAATGGGAATGATCAAAGCATCAAACAGTCCCATCGTCCCACGAGGAGCCAGCCTCCTCACAGATGCTCGGATGACTGAATGGGGACATTTTTGAGCATAATAAATCTTTTAACTGCTCGATCTTGATTGCGGTTTCAGTGGTTTGCTAATTTGTCTGGAAGTTTAGTACTCCATTTCGTTAAAAGGGGAAAGATTATTATACCAGGCTAGAGTGAAAAGGTTAGGAGGAAAGGTCTAGTAGAGAGATTAGGTTTAGCAGAGGATCATGTTGAGGACAAACATCTTACGTAGCTGTAAGGAGCACCCCAGCCTATGCCGTGTGTAGATCTTAGGTAAATGCAGTACTAAAAACAGACAAAGAGTAAGAGTAGTATCATTACACCAATGTCAAGGACGTTTAATGTGAAGGAAAAAAAAGAGCAATTGACACCATCCCTCCATCCTTCCCTCCTTTTCTTACGTATCGTTCACCCCTCTCCTTTACCTTACTCACTCTGACGGTGTTATCCGAGGCTGATGTGTGTCTGTCACCCGTTTCTCCTTGACTCTCGGGGAGGACACTATCACTGTTTGCCTCTCCTTGGTGCCAAGAGTTTGTGTTTTAATTTATGAAGGCAAGTGACCCACAGGTTAGATTTCATTACTTTAAAACCAGAGATAACTTTCAGCCTTCTCACGTTGTGTTGTCTCACAGATAACTGTTTGCTGAGTCCTTCTGAGGCAGCTTACTGGTTGCAGGTGACTCACAAGACACTTTAACCTGCTTAGCAACAATAAATAAACCTGCTATCAGCGGTGGAAGAAGTATTAGGATCACTTAAAGAAGTAAAAGTACCGCTATGTAAAAATACTCAACTAGAAGTCCTGCATTCAAAGTTTCACTTGAGTAAAAATAGAAAAGTATTATCAGCAACATGTACTAAAAGTATCTAAAGTAAAAGTACTCAGGTCTCTGTGACTGATCTATTGTTGTATATGATATTAGCACTGATGCATCACTGTGTATGCAGCATTTTAGTGGGGGTGAAGCTACTTTACCGTTCAATCTGGGGCCGGCAACTCTAAAGGGTTACAAGATAAATCTGAAGATTGATGGCGATGATTAATGAGGTGAGGAATAGAAAACAATGTTCTGTTACACACAAAATTTGGACATTTATTTCAATGAATAAAATTTTTTGATTGTCTCTGGACTCACAGTCCAGAGCCAAAAAGATAAGAAACAACTGGTTTAATGTTAACACTGTGGTGTTTTTTCTTTAATGACTATATCTATCTATCTATCTATCTATCTATCTATCTATCTATCTATCTATCTATCTATCTATCTATCTATCTATCTACACTGTTGCCCATAAAGTTGGAATAAAATATGTTTACCTCTTCTCATGAAGTGATTGTAACAGTGTGATTTATTTTTCTCAAAACTTTATTGATCAATCTCTTCCAAACATCTCACAGTGAAAATGAAATCACACTTAACATGATGTGTATAAATAGGAATAAAAAGAGGACTGTGTCTGAAAACAAAATTATTCCAACTTTATTGGCAAAAGTGTAGTAATTACAGCTGACAGATAAATGTAGTGGAGCAAAAAGTACAACATTTCTCAAATATAAAGTAGCATAAAATGGAATTACTCAAATAAAGTACCTTGACTGTACTTAGGTTCAGTACTTGAGTAATGTGCCACTTTGCACCACTGCCTGTATATCACAGCATGTTCTTTATGAATTAGGCGTGCCAGGTTCTTGTAATTCATATGTCTCCTGACTCCTCTCTGGCAGTATGCTGCAGCCATAAGGTCTTCCTCCAGGCTTCTATCTAGATGGATTTCATGAACCTGAACGGGCCTTCTCAAATTCTATCCAAGAGACAGCAAGCTACACCTGGAAAAGAAATTAATCATCACATAATATAGACCTGGAGCCACCTATGCTACTGTATACCTGAATGAATAATTTCATTTTGTTCTCACATGTATGCCATCCTACTCTCATGCAATCGCTGCCACCTCTCAGGCTTGCATGACAGCCTGACGTGATCGCTGCCTCGCTCCATCTGATGGACATGTAGGCTTGACATCTGGGTGTCGCTTGACCTGCTCTGTTGGTAACCGAAGTGTTCCTGCCGTCCTTATCAGATACTTCAGGCCGGGTGCCAGTGTCATGGCCTGGCTTTGTGTTGCTCATCTCCTTCCCTCACACAGGCAGCACCTGCCATGTGTGATCCATCAGCAGAGAGTCTTACCTTTTACTTTGAATCGGCTCACCCGGTAAGGTCAGGCGTGTTTTTAGATACTGCTTGCAGGATGTCCTCTGACTATTGTTTGTCCCAGTGGATTGAATAGGCCATGTGACTGAGAATTAAGTAACTAAATCATGAAGGATGTCTGTCTCACCCCTGTTGACACCTGAAAATCCTGAGTTACAAGGCCAGAATTCATTGAGCAAACATCAACCCCCTCTCTTTTATAACATACAGAATCACTTTGGAACTTCATGGCATTTAATAAGAACAAAATCTGAATCCAAAACAAATGTGTATGCTAAAATGTGCACATGACGTACGTAGATGCAGCTGGACTTCAGAGGCTTCAAGTTATACGCTTGTGTCCGAACCCATCGTCCTGTGAGGAACTACTGGCAGCTATGGCATTAACTACAGCATAGTTTAGCCCTTGGTGTCTGTGTGACAGCAAGTGTGACAAGCAATCTTAGTACCCATTGGCTATCGTCTGGCCACGATTTAGCCTCTGAAGACCATGGCCTGGTGTTTCTAGGCTTCTGGCATTGCCAGAGGATATCCGGAAAACGGAGAACGGCAGATATCCGGGCCAAGACTTCCTCTGCAGTCCAAGTAGCAACTTGAGCCGCGAGAATGACAACAAAGACACATTTCTGGTGATCTCTTTGAACAGATACCTGCAGCTGGATGCAGAAATCTTTGAAAAAATGCTAACAAAAGATAGCTAATGGGTTCCACGACTACATTTCGGCTTCCCGTGCTCTCCACATGAACTGTTGCAACTGTTCAAAGATGATTGGTCAGTACCATTTAGATTCTAAAATCGTGGTCCCTTGCCTGCAGATGCTACATTCATGTAGAATAGATACAGGCAGTTTGCACGAAAGCAACGATGGCAGCTGCTAAAGAGGTTAGCGTAGAAGCTGCTAACGTCATTTATATCAAAACTGGAGAGTATTTCTATAACTAAAAGAGAGCAAAGAATGACACTGGAGGCTTTTATTGTTGGAAAAGATGGTTTCTGTAAGAAATTTGTCCATTATAGACAGACAGTTTCATCCAATGCCAAGTGGTTTTTGAGGCCTTCTACCCTTTTCCAAACAGTTTCCGACGAGGACTTCCCAGATTTTACAGAACATCTGGTTCAGTTGGGTTAGAAAAGTCTGGAAAATGAATGTAAATTTGTTTAGTTGTGTAGTTTGTGTTTCCTCTGTACACACCCTCAGATTTATCATGTGTCCCTTTGGAGAGGGCCTAACCCATAGCTCGGAAACCACTGGACTAAACTACTTCACTGTATGTAGAGTTGATTAGCTCCACCTCGACCAGCTACAGAATTAAAATGGTACTCATGAGGTCTAATATTATAAAACACACCTCACAGTGGCTAGTTTTACATTTTGCTGCAAGTACTGTACTTTTACTTAGTTTGAATACTGGACTTTTACACTGTAAAGGTGGAATTTTTCACAGGTATACTGTATGGACCCATTTTTTTTAAACCAGTGCACCTGCATCTGCCTTAAAAACTCTGGCATTGGCATTTAATCTCCTTTCTCCTTTTTTATGAGGTGTTTACATTATTTTGTCCACCCTCTTTTGTCCCACATGACAACAGCTGACTTGTTGGCCCTTTGGAACATGAAAGCAGGTAACTGCGTCTGTTAACAGGTTGTTTGTTTCCCCTCAGGCTCCAACAGGGTTAACAGTCATGGACACTCTTTTGTTTTGAATTGTTTACCTATCAACAGACAGAGCATGTTGAACTCAAATATTCAAACCACCCAATCAGAAGAGGCTGTTAGTGAACACAGCAGGGCTGAGGAATGAAAGCAGATAGGGGGGAACCACGCCCATACACGTCGGGCTGACCTGGAGTCAGTTTCTTAGGCGGTTAAGCTCATCAGTGTTCAAGCACAATTACACCCAGAAGTAAAGAAATCCCTCCGGTAGAAAGGCGAGGATCTGTGATTCAGCAGGTCAACATTTCTTCCTCCGTCATTTTTTAAGAGTGACGAGCAGCTGAGAAAGCCAATGGAGTGGAAGAGGACGTGTTGATTTGATCTGTGTGTGTGTGTGTGTGTGTGTGAGTGTGTGTTGGACACCGAGGGACAGTAAGTGTGCTAAGAGTCACAGCAACTTGAACATTCCTCTGTGATTATACCACTGCTTTCCAACTTACATACTTGACTAATGTACTCCATAAATTGGATTCACTCTATGCAGCCCTTCCTTCATTCACAAAGATACACACACGCACACACAAACACTTTATCTCCCCCACACACCCTCTCTCTTTCTCTTTCTTTCTCCCTCTCTTTCTCTCCTCCCTCCCTCCCTCCCTCTCTCTTTTGAAGAAGTTTTCCACGCAGATCCAAGTCAAACATCTGGGTCAGCTTATATCTAGTGGAACAAGACTTGCAGGATATTGTTGGCAGGATGTGTGAGCTGGAGCAGTTTACTCTGTGGGAATCCCCAATACACACACACACACACACACACACACACACACACACACACACAAACAGACACACGGAGAGCGACCTGGATGCTCGTGCACCGACACACACTCTCTCAAAGTTCGCTGACATTGTTTCTCTCTTCACCATTCAACTAGATTTCCAGGTGCAGCGATTCATGCCCGACATGTCGATGAATACTCGAGGGATTTTGAAGCATGTGAAAGCAAACACGCCACCACTGACAGTTGGTTAAATGCCATGTTTAATATTTTTGAAGAATGCATTGGTTATTACCAAAAAGGATTACAAAATAGGCGCAAAGAAAGGGGATAAATCATATTCTATTATTGAACACTGAGTACATACATTAATAGGATAATCTGTAACTTAATATACGTTCACAAATTATTCATGTGCAAGAAATGCTCCAACATCCTGCAAAATTCTGACTTCCTTTCTTACTTCCAGTGCCTTATTCCAAACTGCCTTGAACTGATTTGAAGTGAAACGAGTTGAAATATACCCTGCTCTGTGTGTAAAGTCGATCACTGCGATGTGAACAACTAGCTCCGGATATGCTGTGGTATGAAAAACAGTTGCAGTGGGAAAACACTACTCCTGCTGAACGCCCCGTGTTCTGTGAACCCACAAACTATCTGCCCCTCATGTGTAGTTGGGTTGTTTACAAATTGCATAAGACAAAAATCTCTCCTGATTTACAGCTCTTTCCCCTCCTTCTTCGTTTCCTCCCCCCCCCTTCTTCGCTACCTCTGTCCACCTCTCCCTCCCTCCAGCTTTTCTCCCCACCTCCCCGACCCCCTTTCTCTCTCTCTCTCTTGCACTGATTCAATCTGTCTTCTCCGCTCCTTCTTTCGCTTTGTCGTCTGATTTGAACTCCAGGAAGAAGTCGTTGCAGGCGACAGTCAGGGCGCCCATCAGGATGATGAACTCGGTGAAGTCCACCTCCCCGTCGTTGTTGGCGTCCAAGTCGTTCATCACCTTCTCAACTGCTTCATTATCTTTGGAGCTCTGACAGAAGGGGAACAGAGAGAGAGAGAGAGTTAAGAATGTGTTCTCTGTTATGTGTATGTGTATGTGTGTGTGTGGGCATACATCACTGCACAAGCTTGTCTGAACTTGCGTGTCTGAGTATGTGAGCGCATACCTGTCGCATATTTGCAAATTGCATTAGTGTACACACATATTAGCCTCTCCATCTCTTACCCCTAAGTAAGTCCCCAGCTCCTCTAGTAGCAGCTCCTTCAGTTCACCCCTGCTCAGTGTGTACTTGTCGCCCTCCTTCCCCGAGTACTTGTGGAAGGTCTTTATGAGCATCTGCATGGCACTCTCCAGGTTGGAACTGGGCTCCTTGGACATGCTGCGAAAGGTATCAGGTCAACAGGTCAGACGCCGCCACAAAATGCCCGCTCCAGCCTCGACTGCATGTGCGGTCACATAGCAATTGAGGGTGAAGCCACCTTCAAGACTAAGTGATAGTTGGACAGACAGAAAGATGGGTGGATGGATGGATGGATGAAAGGAAACCAAAGCAGGGAGATTTTCCTGTTTCTACACAACGGGTCGAATAACGCTCTGCGTGTAGCGCAGAGGCTATTACTGACCCTAATTTAAGTACTGTGGTCACTGTGTGTGTGTGTGACCTTACTGGGTTTTACATTTCAGAGGTTTGGATGGAAAGATGGAGGATAGCTTTTGGAAAAGCGTTTCGAACAATCTTACACACATTGTGTCCGGCATCTTGGAGCTTCTTGTGCTGGACTCGTGGAGAGACTGCGCACACATAGACACACATAAGTCACTGTCAATGATGCAGAGTTTGAGTGTGAAGACTTTCTATATCAACTTGTAAAGATAAACACTTCATGTCACCTCATATGCTGCATGAAAAGTAGAACATTTGAGCTGTTTTGATAGTCCACCTCTTGGGTTATCGCTCTTGTAAGCTGACTCGGTAATGCATGGAACAATTAAGACTGCGGTATCAGTGAGTTTCAGGGTAAATCATGTTCTCTGCCTGTTGATCGTGTAACAGCCTTATCACTCAAAATGGAAACCAGAAGTGAAACACAAAACTCACATTCAGACAGTAAAGAAAGGGGGGGTGAGTAACCTGAGTGGGAGCATATACACTAACTGTGCATACAGGTGAGGACACTCATCCACTTCCACTCTTGCTCAGTCACAATCAGGCTCAAGTTTAAAAGTTTTAAAGTCATAAAAATTAAAGTCAGCAGCATTATTTTGAAGCTATTCCATAACTATGCAGTGTGGACACAATCAATCCGTCAGTCTCCCCGTGCATGATTTATTAACTATCGGCTGTTACAAAAGGAGTCAGCTAATGTCAGTCACCCGTTATTGCTTCTCATCATGCCGCAGAGCAGCATTGTACCCAGAGAGGTCAGCGTTGGAGGCAGCAGAGACAAAAGAGGAGGTGAGTGGACACCAAGCTGCTGCCCGTAACACAATATTCAATATGGTCATAATGAACTATGCACAAACCTAAAGATGGGACAGTATCCATGTTGAAGTTAAAAATTTAGTTAAAAAAGGCAGGAAATATAGATCTAATGATGGTTTGACACGTGCGCCATGCTCCTGGTTGTTATTCATACATTTTACACTTTCTCCCACATTTCTTTGCCACTAATCCCTTTCAGCTTCACTTCTTTGATGTGTACATTTCCTGTTATCTCAGAGTTTTGCACATAAACACAAAGCAAACAATAGCTTTAGAGAAAAAAATTCAAATGACATGACAATTTTGTGCTCAAGTCTTCAGCTGAGCCCCCATTTACCCGGTGTCTCTTCTGCTATTCATTGCAGTTGCACAGCGGATAAACTTCAATTTACTTTACAAAGAAACCTTCATCAAATAGAGGAGAAAGTACAGCGAAGCAACCCCTCCAAGCTGTCTGTCTTACCTGAGTGCTGATGGAGGGCCTCCTTTGTCTTTGAAGAGGTGCAGGGGACTGAGCCAAGGCAGAGATGGATGGGAGAGAGAGTTTGCCAGTGGCTTAAATATCACCTGCCCCTCTCCCTCCTCCCCCTCTCCCTCCTTACCACCCTCACCCCCACCTCCCCCAAAACTACTTCACCCACTTACATAGTCTCTGCTTCTGTTTCTCTATCCTCCCTCTCTCTCTCTCTCTCTCTCTCTCCATCTCTCTCTCTCTTTCTTCGCAGGTGCTTTCTCTCCATCACACACACGCACGATAACCGGATTCGTGCAAGTAACCTCGCACACAGCTGGCCACGAGTAAAAGTATGCTATCGTCACAGTTTTATTCAATATTAAGCCATTACACATGTTACATAGAATAAGCAAAAATGATACAGCGTTACATATGAAGTTGAAATACTAGCAAAGTGGAGTTTACTGGACTGAGTCCAACTGATAAACGCACACACACACCCTCTAGTACTTGGCAGGAATTAAACAGAGTACATCAACGCACAGTGATGGAGGCCTGCACAGTATTCTGGGAATGGTCCCATGATCACAAACATTTTGACCCAATGAGCCTTTAAAGCACATCCATATACTTGTATGTACACTTAATATATCCACTGGGAGGATTCTTAACACAGGCTTTTATTTATCTATTGTGTCACAGAATGAATGAGACTTATTGTGTGGCAATGAAAATCTGGCTGCAAACACTCCCCGCTGCAAATCTGCTGTGTTTCGTTCCAGCATGTTCTTAATCTACACGGAGTTAAAGTTGGGTGGGGTTTAACATTAGGGGGATAGTAACAAAAATTACCGGTGCAGACAGTTCAAATTCTTTGAAAGAAAACTTAGCTCTCACAGTTCACTCACTCCATTTGCTATTCCAAATAGGTTAAAAAGAAAGCATTAGTTGCAATAAAATAATTTCCAGATGATGTTTAGCCCCGGTCTGTTCAGGAATCTGCTGCTAGTGCAAGCCAAGTCATTTTTAAAACATGCCTGTAAAGTGAATTTCGCTTCATCCGGTTTCTTCTTACCATATTTCTGCTCACAAACATGCACAAAACATGCTTGGCCACGGGGAATAGCAAATTTAGTGTGCAGCTTGCCTGTATATACAGTATATCATGTATACAAGATGCAAGTGCCTGAGGCCTGCGTACATGTTGAACAGAAAGCTGGCTGTAGATGGTGCAAGAGAGTGATATGTTTGCATTTTTCCATAGTACCATAGTTAGAAAATGTTTTGATATAAAAAGAATACAAGTTTTAATAAAAAGAAGTTATAAAATAGTCTAAATAGCCCCAAATATCCAATAAGTGTGTTAGTGATAGAGCATGCAGGAAACGAAGCGTACAATGGGTACAAAAGCTGAGCAGAGTGAGTGTAAGTAGAGAGTATTTGCAATGGGAGTGTCGCAGTGAGACAGGGTGACCACATGACTCAGGTTTATTTGTCTTGCCCATTTTGCTGCTGAGCAGTTTGAAGTGCCAGGTGCTGTTACAGTGCATAAGGTGCACATTTGGTAGCGTGCCCAAAATGTGTGTGCCTAAAGCACTGCGTGGCTGGCCAGGTAGACCTATAACATCGCAGGCCTGCAACACGAGCCTTTTTCTCATGGCTGCATTATTAATGATGAGACAATTTACAAATCATTAAATTGTAATTAACAAATTGCATATAATGTGACAACGAAGTAATGCTTTCAAGTGATCTCCATAGTGGTCCAAACAAGAAAGAGTAAAAAAAAAAGTTAAATATAAAGAAGCCATGTCAAACTTAAATATTTGGCCACAATAATCGAAAATACAATGGTAATACTAGCAAATAAGTTTCTGATAGCATGCAACATGTTATGTACTAGCCTGTTGTAAAAGATCACACCACAGATTCATATTGATGGCTCACAGTATTCTCGTTTTTGCTTAAACAAGCACAACCTCTGACAACAATCTCTCTGACAGTACCACCTCATCTGATGGGCAGGATCACTGGAGCCCGGGATTACTTTCATGTAATTGTTTGTGTCCCAGGGTGTGTTACCCATCAAATGCCTAATCCAGTAGTTTCCCAATGCCTGAGACTCAAAGATCCAGTTGCAGGTCAAACGGGGTCCTTAAACTGTAGGAGGGCGTGACCGACAAACAAACACGCAAGCCTGAACAAGCAAAGCTAAAACCAGCGGAAAACAACAGGCAACAATTAGCAATTTTAAATAGAGCCTCCAAAACAGAGGTCATGTTTCTGTCACTCCAATCCAGTACTAACCAGGGGATAATGTACCGTCCAGCACCTTTATGGATCAATGAGTAGAACCTGAACATTGAAATGCCATATGTTTTGGAAGACGCACATAAAAATGCACTAACTGAATCGAGTGACACCTGTCACAGGCTTTTTGGTCATTGTTACCTTGTTCTTCTCTACCAGTTCTAATCCAGGTGGATTAGGTTGCATGAACACCTTTTTTGACCTGCGGCTCTAGTCACCAAACCCACTCCCATGGGACTATTTTAGGCTCCCTTTTGACCGTAAGGGTCCTTTGGTGTGGATTCCATTCTTCAACCTTAATTATTTAGCCAATGGCCACACCTGATCATCCAGTTCCCCAATCCATGGCTGACTCTGAGTGAAGCTAATACACTGTAGGACCCACACATGAAGTGAACCTCTCTGGGAATTACAGAAAAAAAAAGAGATAGAGAGCTCATAAAGCAGAGAAAGAGAGAAAAGAGGGTGTGATGGGGCATGAATGACTACACAATCGAGATAAGCTGAATTAATGCAAAGCTCCAGCAAAACAATTTGTTTATTGTCATGCCAAATCAGCTCCATAGCACTGTGAGTTAAAAAATGAGGATGTAAAAAAAAAGCATATAGTGTTTTGACAGATTTTCATGCAGTCACATTAGGAATAGTTTGACATTTTTGGGAAATGATTTCCCCTTCTTGCTGAGAGTTAGATGGGATGATTTATACCAGTCTAGTTTGTGTGTGAAGCTACACACCACCACACACACGTAGCCAATTAGCTTAGCTTAGCATAAACACTGGAAACCTATACAGGTAACAAATTAACATGTTTTGTTTGTTTCATATGCACATACGTGCTTGTAGATTTGGACAGAGACTAACTGTTTCTCGCCTTTATGCTAAGTTGAGCTACTACCTGTAGCTACATATTCAGTGAACACATATAAGTGTAGTCTTGTCAAACATCGTATTCAAGAGTAGTGTTGATCATCTCGTCTAACTCTTGGCAAGAAAGCTAATAGGCGTACATCCCAAGATGTTAAACCATTACCTGAAGCCATTAGTGTTTTACAAGACGTATGCTGCTGTTTTAGTGTAGAAGAGTTAAAGAAGAGACCCAGATAAAGATAAAAAAGTGGGGAGAGGACGGGATATAAACTAAACATCTTGGCTGCAGTGGTGTGTTAACATACAGCGACACTTCGGTCCCATGCGTCAGTGTGCTGCTGCAGGTAAATCATATTTTGCAGTTAGGTTTTCACAGGGATTCGACATGCATATGATAGTGTACGTCTGCATGCTATCATAGTATATTATGATAATGAGGTAAATGTGCTATATAGTGGGATGCACATGCTGTACATATTAACATAGTGGTAACTAGTAGTACAAAGCAATAATTCTACTCATGTCATGTACATGTATTATTCATCATAAGGTCTGGGCTTTCTTCAGAGCTGGGTTTGTAGTGTTTGAACTTTGACCAATGTTGTATTTCGGGTTGTGCGCTCTTGGAAGATAATTCTTTAGTGGCTTACCGACTTATTTTGGCATTACTGCTGTCATGTGTGTAGTGTTGTATGTAAGCGTGTAGTGTGATTTTTTTTGTGAAGGAATGGATTGTCCCCTATGAGGTCGCCTCTTCTGTCTTCTTCTCCACTTCTTCCATGACCGTGGCCACCTTCTCTGCAGCTTCCTCCACCTTATCTGTTATCTCCACCTTCTCCTCTTTCACAACCACTTCCACTGCCGATGCTGCCTCTTCTACTGCTGCCGTCACCGCCGCCGCCGCCGCTGCTGGTGGGTTCTCCTCCACCTTCGGTACCTCAGGCTTCGCCTCCTCCGTTAGCTTTACTTCTACCTTTGGCTCTGCATTTGCTTCTACCTTTACTTCAGCAGTTGCGTCTGCCTTTGGCTCTTCACACACCTCAGGCTTCGCCTCCTCCTTTGCCTCTGGTTTCTCCTCTTCTTTGCCCGGGGTACTTTGTGCCACTTGTTCGACTGCTGCATTTTGGGGAGGCTCCTCCTTGGCGAGACCGCGCTGCTCGCTGAGCGACACCGCCAGGTAGCCGACCAGCTTCATGTACTCCTCAAAACCAACCTTGCCATCCTGGTCGGCATCCAGTTCCTGGCCCATGTTGTTGACCGCCTCCTTGCTGTCTGTGTCCTGGGTAGTAGGCACACACAATCAAGCATGATGATGAGTAACTCTACCTGGATTTTCACAGGTGAAATCACCATTCACGATTCGTAAATGACCCTCTATCAGTGGCTCTATTTACATTATAATGCTAATGAATGTCATTCTATCATATCGGATCACTTTTCCCTCAGTCACCTACTCTTTATTACACCACCTCTTAGTCAGAATGCTCATGTTAAAAAAATCTGGACAGGTTAAGGCTGGTCAGGGTTAATACTAGGCTACTGTGTGCTTTGCTGTGAGGTGGTTACATAATGTAGGTGTTGGTGACATTTCAGAGACGTTCAGTGAAAATTTCCTAACCGAAAGGATGTTGGAGAGCTGGCCCTTGACGAGGTCCTGGAATTCCTTCTTTCCTAGACTCTCCTTTCCTTTGGTCGACTTCAGGAAGACCTTCACCATGGTCTGAATGGCACCCTCCATGTCTCCTCTCTCTGCAGAAAGGAAGAAGAGGAGACAGAGGTGTCAGAAAGATAGATAGATAGAGACTGCGACTGTTGCGTGCAGTGTGAAGGAGGAAGTTGCAGCGTGGTCTGATTCGAAACACATTCAAGTGATAGGCACATCCAGTGGAAAATGAAATAGAGGATCTCCTCGTGTCCCTGCGAGGCCTTTCGTTTCAGGTGTTGAGTCTAGAAGCGCAATAAGGGAGGGACGATGACGTGAGATAAGTGGAGAGGGTGAGAGGGAGTCTGATTGAGAGACAAGCTGTGATGCACAATGGAAGTTCTGATCTTTGATAGGTCATCTGATCTGCTGAAGCTACCGATGGGACTGGGCTTCAGATTACCTAAGGGATTACCTAGTCTCTGTCTGCTCCTCTCTCTCTCTCTCTCTCTCTCTCTCTCTCTCTCTCTCTCTCTTTCTTGTCTTTCTTTCTCTCTCACCAGCTGTGCCTGTCTGTTTCTTTCAGTGCCAGTCTCTCTTTCTTTGCATGCCACTGTCTCATCCTCATTTTCACTTTGCAGCCCTTTCTTCTTCTCAAGTCACTGCCTTCACACACCAATGCAAGTATTTGACAATGAGGCTCGTTAAGGATTTGAAGTCTTTCATAGTACATCGACAGCCAATACCCGCAGGTTCAAAACACGCGCAGATAACTAAACATTACATGACTGGGACAGATAATCTACAGACGTTGCTCGAAGTGTAAAACATGCCAGTAGGTGACACATGTTTGCAGGAATTCCATTCATTGCTGTCTGTGGAGATCACTCAGACAGGAATTTACAGGCCAACTCCGAGCTGGTTTGCCCCAAAGCAGTGAGAGGATATGTTCGAGGTGACTGTACTCGTTTGTCAGCTTCAGTATTCAAATGCTGCAGAGCAAACAACAGTTTATACTGCTAAGAGAAAAAAACACTCCTCGTTTCAACAGGACGCAGTCATGTTCGTATCAGCTTGAGTGGTCATTTGCAAACTAATATCTCAATTACTGAAGCGTATGTCACACTCAATCACCTTCCAGCCAAGCTATTTCTCTAAGGTGGTCACCACATGCATACTCTATATGACCATTTAGGACTTGAGCCTGTTAGGCTCATTATACCAGAGAGACAAGACAGCTCTGACGCTGTCGCATAGGGTCATTAAAATCTAACATTTCACTCGACCCCTTTCAGGTTTTGCTCACTGACCTACTGATCTATAACATTTTACTCTGACCCATTCTGCCACCACACAAGCACAGGTTTGCATGTAGCAGACTAAGAATGTCACATCTGACTGTCCTTACAGCTGTCATTCAACAAAAATCTTATAAGCGTGGATTAAAAATCAGCTTTTTTTTATTTATTTATTATTCGATTTTTGTTCATTTCCAACCCCTGGATTGTGACTTTGCTCACTTTTCGTGCTGTCATAGACACAGCCCATGTGTTCTAGGAACTTTAGGGGACTTCTTCCTGCAAGGTGACACACCCTCCCCAGATCAGAGTACACACAGGGCCTCGACGGCCCTCAGTGCCTCCTGTCGAAAAACACCCAGCAAAGACATTTCTTCTATTCTTAGATTGACATTTCTGCCCATTCTCACATTCATTATTCACCTCGTGCCATTTCTTAAGGTGGTATTGCCTGCTTGGACACAGTCCCAACACGTGCCCTAATTTCGACAAATGAATTGCATCACGTCAGAGCTTCATCTCTTCCCACAGAGGGGACAAACTAATCCCCGTTATTTGTCTCAAAAGGCCAAAAAAAAAAAAAAAACCACACACACAACAACCACGCAAATAATTAAATATACAGGCCTACAACCAGAGGTTTCCCGTTTCCCCCCAGAGCCCAAAGGAGATTGAGTGTTGCGTTTCCAAATGGGCGAATGTGATACGGTATGTGCGCAGAGTAACGACAATACTACCGCTCGTGTGGCATAAAATATTAACAGAGGAACAAGTTAGGTTGTGGCTGTAAATTGCGGTGAACAGACATACAGTGGCTGTCTTTCATCCAATTCCTCAGTTAGGTTTGAAAAATTGAGACAACTGAGCGTCGAGACGCGTGCACAACACCAACAAGCATCGGATTTGCCAAAGGATCATTATCATTAACACCACGAGATATTTAAAATATTAAAAAGTGTTTAAATTAGATTCATGAAGGGAGCAGCTCAGCAAAAAATCCACTCAGCAATCCAAGCTGTCACTCCCGGTGGGCCTCTTTATAATAAGCATATTGTGCGCAAAAAAATGTGAATTTTTGCGCAAAAATGCGCTTTGACGCGCGACCGGATGCCCTTCTGGATATACTATACATAAGCTCAATACTCTGTCACCACAAGTCACTTCAATTTTTGATAGGCTGTTTGCAATTGATCGGCGACTTGACAACTGATCTACATCAAAATATCAAATATCTTTCCGAGTGAGAGAAAGAGAGAGAGAGAGAGAGAGAGAGAAGGAGAGCGATTAAACACGAGCAATAAAAGACGAGTAAATAGAAGCAAAAATAACCTCCAACTGTTACATTCACTCTTTTATAAAAGTGCAACGTGAGCTTAAAAAACTTCTGAGAGCTGGAGTCATTGAAACCGTCCTGCAGTCAGACGGCGGCCAAGTTTCATGGGATGGCTCTTGCAAGAGTATATCGAAACGTGGCAAAAACCATGATCAAATACAATGCTTTACGCAGGAGAAAACCTGAAAGAATCCAGAAAGACGCATTCAACTCACCGTATACCGTCTGCGGGACAAGAGAAGTGTATAAATGTGCGCAAAATTTGAGTTTCTGCCCTCTTCTCCGCCTTTCTACGTTGCTTTGAGCCCAGAGAACTTGCCAAACTAGTAGGACAGCAGAATCTCTTCCGTGATTTAGGCTTTTTTTTTCTTTCCTTAAAACTTTTCCCCCTGACAACTTGTCAAAGGGCGTGTACCTGGAAGAGTGAGAGGGAGAATTGGGAATGTGGAAGAGCGCGCGGCTCCAACTGTCAGGAAAAGGGGAGTAAAAGTGTATCAAGACACTTATAGTTAGTTTTTTTTTTATTATTGGAATTATCTTTGGCTCATGAGCCAGCTGTTTCACGTCATGTGTGATTTGCGCAGTTTCACGCCAACTCGCCAAGGCTTGTGGCTTGGAGCGGCTTCATGTGCGGGGACGAGAGAGACAGGGCGGGTGGGATTACTTCATCTGCAAAATGCTCAACAGATTTCACAAGTATTTAACTAAATGTAGACATTAGAAAAGTATGAAACTGAAAGTATAGCTATCAACTCTTTTCAGGGTGGATGCGTCTTTTCTTTTTTTTTTTTCTTTTTGTTACACATCTGTATGTCTCAGGACAACACATAGATGTGTTGAATGGACACAAATCCACCAAACAAAAGTCACAAATATGAACAAAGTCATAGTTTTCATCTCCCAAAGAGAACTAAAGCTTAAATATGGCTGCGCTGGAGGAGTTTTCCCAACTGACACTTTGGAAATTTGAGAGTAGAGGAATCTTTGGTGAAATACTACAGGAAAGACAGTGTGGGTGGCAGGAATGGTGCAAGAGGCAAAGCAATCTTGCCAGATTCTTGAGAGGGACTTTTAAGTCTTTGTATTTTTTTTAAATTCTCTCTGCAGATTAAATCTCACAGCTGATCTCTGTGATACAGAGGCCTCCGGGTTCACACGAGGGAAGCTCTTCACTACAAACTCAGGAGACATCCCCATACAGACAAACGTCCACACACGGCCTACATTAGATGGGTGCCCTGCTCTTTTTGCCTCTCACTTTGTAGCTGCTGACTCATTTGCCCGTCACCACCCCCACCCCCCCCCCTTCCCTCCCTCACTGGCACCTTGGCATGTGTAATTTGGATACAAAGGTCACATTTTCTTATCTGTTGAAAGATCCGCATTTTCAACATCAGTTAGCTGCACCTTGTCTCCCCCTTTACTAAATTAAAACAAGCCTATGGGCTATAAAACAGCCGGGGAGCAAGCCAGCACACATAACTCTGTCTAGACATCAGAATTAACACAGAGTGACCGTTACACCAAGAATTACCAGCTAAACAAGCACAATGCAATTAAACTACAAAGCCCCAAATGTTGCAAAAACAATAAGCCCTCTCAAACACAATGGGCTATATTTGGTCCACACATCCCCATTATACAGAGTCTCCTGAGGCCTCGCTGACAGACAGTGAAGAGCAGGCTATACTTTTGCATCACCGCTGCTGAACGCTTGGACAGGCAGCTTTGTACAGGCATTATGAAGCTCTATGGAACAAGATATGGTCTGGATGGTGTAGTTGTGGCAGCACTAACATGTATAGGATTACAGAGCCCTAAATCAAGGCTGTAATATGCTCCTGCTCAAATATGGATGGCTGGACATCATATAATGTGGTGAATGAATGACAGGAGACAGAGTGTTGGTGGCTGAGGGTAAAAGACAATGAAGCCTTTAATTCAAAGTTCCCTGCATTTAACAAATGGTTAACTAAAGAGTTACACATGTGGCACTGGTAGAGTGATAAAAGAATATGAATGCCTTTGAGTTTACAGTTGGACAGCTTAAACTGAGCTGATTCGTGTCACCCTCAATCTACTCCAAGCCACAACTGACAGAAGACGACGAGCTCTATTGACTGAAGCCTCCCTGTTTGCTCGCCAGTTTTCCAATCAGCTGCCAGAACTCGCAGAAAGTCAGCTCCCCGTCGTTGTTTTCATCCAGGGAGCCCATGAGCTGCTCGATGGCCTCGGGATCGCTGCCGTTCTGTTGGGGGATAACAGAGAGGAGACCCTCATCAATATAAAATCACTTTGAGGTGCAGCATCTGCTGCTCTGCAAGACTGTCCTGCCACCTAATGGCTGAATGCTGGAAAAAATAATAACTGAAGTGCAAGTTGATTTGCAGCCACATAAAGTTTCCTTCATAAACACACATTTAATTACAGTCACAGTGGCTTTCACAAACTATTTAATGAATATAGTTTGAATACAAAGTGTCTCACAGAGATGCAAATCCAACATTAAGCTTCAGTTCAGATCAGTTAATCATCAAGATGATGATGATGGTTTGTCGAGTTAAAATATGAAACATTAGGTGCTTATAGCTCATCAAATGATGTTTGTTTGTTTGTCTTCCTTCCTTCATTTTACTGTGAAATTAATATGCTTCATGATGCTGGACATCATTCAATGATAATTTAAGATATGAATAACACGTCATACACATTAAGATACAATAATAAACCATTGGCAGATTAACAAAGAAAATTAGCTTCAGTTGCAGCCCTTGTGTATTATTTGTATGTTACAGCATGAGACCTCATACTGATACATTGTGCACCAACACACAGAAATGTGGCACTGAACCAGAATATGAAAAGAAATGAATTGTGATTTATGTGTGTAGTGTAATGATGTAGATATGTAGACAGTGATATAATGTACATGTATATTTAGTCTTACAATTCTGCTTATACTTAAGTATAAATTTAATGTTCTTGTACTTCACTTAAGTCTTTCGGTGCCACTTTCTACATTGTTACATTTCAGTGAGAAATATTGCACTGAAGTAACATTTTCAATGCGGGACTTTTTATTTTTGTATTATGATATTAATACTTTTACTTTGTAAAAGATTTGAATACTTTTACATTAATTTTTCTTTTTGATTTTGTATAAGGATGTATAACATCTCAATCTAAGCACCTTCAGACACCATCATTTTGCATCATAAACTAGTTTCACTCATGTCTATCTGAAAGCGCTCTGGATGCAGAGTCGACAGCAATCAGCAGGCAAAGTGTCTATGAACTACTTCTAAGATTTACCTTCACATAGTTGGGTAGCTGAGAGGTCACCAGCTTTTGGAATTCTTCTTTGCTCAGAGTGCTGGCGGATCCATCTTTCCCAGCGTAGATCTTGAACTGGGTGACGAGGGTGCAGATGGCGGCTTCCATGATGCTTTGTATTGAGATCTGGAAAGTAAGTGAATAAATAAAGAAAGAAAAACTTCAATAAAGCTGCAAAATCAAAGACAGATTCATACTGAAGTGTGGTCTCACCTTTTGTGTTATGTGGTGTGTTACAGCAGGTGTCAAGAACTGTGTCCCTCCACTCTTGACCCTCACCTCACCTAATATATATACTTCATCCCCCCTCCACGGATGCACACATCAGCGGAAAACTCATAACCTGCCCTCGTCTCCCCCATCCAGCTGGCTGACGTTATCTGTCTGATTTCCACCATACATGCACAGATACATACACACGAACAAACCGCTTTTCTGTCCTACAAAGGGCAAATTTGTACTGATGATAGCACAAAACCCATTTCTGTCTGTCTGCAGAGCAAGGACTTTAGTGACGACATTTTTGTCAGGCCATTCTAATCAAGCGACTGAATCATGCCTGTCTAAGCAGTAATTCGTTTATACAAAACATGACTCAAATAATGCATCATTCAGGACAACACACACACACTGGCGCATGTGTAAGTCCTTCCAAGTGCAGGAGTAAGTGTGTGTGGAGAGATTTAAAAAGAAACTGCTTCATTTTATAGTATTTGAAGGACAGATTGTATCAGATTGCAGACATTTTAACAAAGTTTTTTGTGTTTTTTGAGTCTTTTACCTTCCTCTGAAAATCTGTTGGGTATTTATCATTGCAGATCCATCTACACGTTTAATACTGAAACAAAAACATAGAGCAGAGCTTGCATGGTGACTCGTTTGTAGAATTCAAAGAATGACAGGCTCCCTCCTCTCGTCTCAGAGTGACTGGCTGTTCTCAATCATTGCTTACATTCTCGTTCATCAGCATATCAGGTCAATGACTGGTTGGTTCATGTGTCATGGCCGGGCTGGGAGGGAGTTCGTGCCTGTGAACGTGTAAGCTCCTGCTCTGAGTATTTAATCTGGATGTAAATATTTTAGCTTGGCATCACAGCTGTGATAATAGATGACTGTCATGCCAACACTTCCACTTCCTGCCAGAGTGAGTGAGTCAGGCACAGTCAACACACAGCTAGGTAGGAGGCTAGGTATCACATTTTCCAGTCCTGAAATAGTTTCATTAAACAACCAATCACGATAATTAACACTGATATATTCAGTGAGATCTATTTCTAATCTTCTCTGCATAATGAATGAAACAAACGTTACATATTCAATGGTGGAAATTTTATTGAACTTAACACTGACATCCTAAAAGAGGACATTAACTGATGGTGGAAAAAATTCTAAATGATCCAAATTTATCAATACATTTGTCCAGGGATCAATTACATGCACATCTGAGCCAGTTCCCACATCATCAATGAGCCCTCCTGCTGTCCCACAAAGACAAAAATACTTCAAATATTGATTAAAGTTTCAGAAATGTGTTTCATTAAAGGACTCATCTGTTGAAATTAAGCTTTTCTCCGATTCCTTTGGTCTAAAAACTTAAAAAAAGAAAAAAGAAAAAAAAAGTCCCTCTGTATAAACAGCAGAGAACGTTTAACAAAATATCTGTTTAGCACTTCACGTGTAAACCCTATGACATTCATTCTCTGCTATGGAAGCAGCACTAAAATTGCGAGTAGTGTAAACTGTCCAAATCTAACATAATATAATAATAAAGGCACATAAGCAGCTGGCAAACTAAATTTATGAAAACCAAAATAAAACGTCACCATTTTTCACACATTCAATGTGTATGGCCTCGGACAAAGTCTGTGGTTCTTCTCGTTAAAAGTAAGAAAAGGAGTCGCAGTGTACCGACAGAATAAATTAACATGAAACACTTCAAAGCTTCTTTCAACCACCGAAAAGAAAAAACAAAACAAAAATCACAATCTGTCGACTTTAACTTCACATCTACCTAAAAAGGGAAAAACTTCAAGATCAAATATGACTAGAATCAAACACTAAAACAAAAACAAGAAGTACACAACACTGGAAAACAGCTCTGCAATACTTGTGTGTCTTATTTTTACTTTTTGTCATCGTGTGTGTGTGTGTGTGTGTGTGTCAGTTAACGCCAACCTGCTGAGAAAATAAGAATTAAAAATTTCAAAAAGTTTGGCTTCCAATCTCATCTATGGCGAATGAATAAATCCATCAAATGAAACTCTTTGAGGATTACTGCAGATCACTAAACGTTGTACTCTGAATGCTTTGGGATACCCAGTGTATGTAAATCATGTGTTGGAGGTCCCCGTGGACACATAACAAAAAATATTGAACTAATAGACTTAAAAAAAAAAAAAAAAAAAAAAAAAAAAAATAACACAAGTGTAAAGTGAGAAGAAAAAAACTGCTGTAAATGTGAATGTTTGAGAAAAGTGCTAAAGTGGTTTAGAAGAATTAATTTAGCTATGGCTATCACTTTGTCCTATTGCTTCTGTTTTTAGCAGCACTGACATTTCACAAACTGGTTCCTGCTCGTTTTTCCGCACGTCTGCCGTTGACTTGACAGTTTGGAGTCGGAGGGTGAAAAGTCAAATCTAGAAACCAAACGCTCAGGGCTCTCAAACAGCACTCTGTGTGTGTTTGCCCAAATCTACTGAAGAGCTGCTGTCCCAAAACTGGTCTGACCTGATCTGATTCTTATCACTGAAAGAAACCGGGACCTCATCTTCTGGAATTGGACAGTTACAACTGACTTGAAAAATGGTATCTGCAATAAATTTCTCAGGGTTTGTTTTGTCCTGCTTGGAGTGTTTCACTTTCAACGTGACATCTTTCTGGTCAACGTCTCTTATGCCAAATTAACTGTATGGAGTATTCAGTGCTCAACAGATTTATTTGCAAATACCATTTCCGTAAAGCCCAGTTTCTTTGTGCGTGATCTGAATATAATCAGTTTGAATTTATATTATGAACTGCAACATGCACTACGTATTGAGAAAACACTATACAGCAGAGCACACGACACGTTACTGAAGGATTCTGCGTTAGGAGGCATGACCTGACAGAGGTAGGTAACAACAACTAAGTCCAAAATGACAAGTACAAGTCTAGCTTATAATTAAAGACTCAACGGAACACGTTTATGAGAGGCACAACCACTCTGTACCAGAAGCTACTACAATTACAGCTCTGAAGAGGAGAATGTAGGCAAGAAATGTCCTATAAAACCACCGCTTGTGCTGCATCTTCGTGTTGTATTTTACTCCCCACCCCTTCCCCCCTTTTGTCTGTTTAAGCCGTGGCGGCAAACTTCCACAGGGCTTCTCGTTCAAACTCCTCCATCTCCTCCTCCAGGGAGTCGTCGTCCTTCTGCCCGCCGTCGTCTAAGACGTCCACCACGTCCTCCAGAATGTCCGCCACGTCCTCGGCAAAGTCACTGAAAAGAACCCTGTCGTGGATAAACACGCCGTCCTCGAAGAACTCTGCAGTCAGCTTCCTGATCTTGTCTTTGCTCTCGGATGAAGATCCTTCAAGCTTGCTCAGGTAGCCCTCCAGCAGTTCCTCAAACTCGGGCAGCTCCACTGGGTACAGCCCCTCCTTGCCGGCGCAGTCCTCCACGGAGCTGCAGCCCTTCTGGGGGCGGACGTTGCGTCTGAGCTTCTTCTCCTGGTCTCTCCAGAAGTCGTTGTGGTTGTGTTGATGAGGCTGATGGGGCTGTTGGTGGTGGTGGTGGTGATGCTGGTGCTGGTGATGGTTGTGGGAGTTTTTACCAGGCTGGCTGTGCCACGGTTTCTCCTTCCTCCTCTCGTCTCTGTCCATTTTGCGCTCACCCTTCTTCCTCTCCCACTCGTCCTGATGTTTCCTCCATGCCTCCTTGTGAGAGTTTTGCTTCTGAGACTTCCACTCCTTCTCCTTCTCCTTCTCCTTCTTCTCTTCTTTGTCCTTTCTTCCTCCCTCTTTGCTATGCTTCCAGTCTTTCTCTCCTCTCCACTCTTTTTCATCTTTCTTCCAGTGGTCCCGCTCATTGGTTTTGCCCTTGTTCCCTTTCCATTTGGACTCCTGTGGCTTTTTCTTACCCCACCTCTCGACTTGTTCAGAAAGCTTCTTCTGGATCTCCTCCAAACTGTCCCTCACTCGTTTCCTGTCGCCTCCGTCTTTTTTCATCCCTTCCAGTCTCTTCCTGCTCTCCTCCAAAAGAACTTTCTGCCTCTGGAGTTCTTCCTTCACCCTTCCTCCCTCATTCCTCCTCTCAGGTCCAGCTGCTTTCTGGGTACTTTGACCATCTTTGTCAGCAGGCTGAGGGGCTGAGCTGGAGGAAGCCGGGGCCATTTTCTGATCAGCTGTAAGGGATTCAAGATATTAGAATTAGAATGGGATTGGTAATGACTTATATCAGAAAGGAGGAGTCATCTAATCATATATATCTCAACATGCGGCAGTACAGATTTCATTTCCTATTAAATGAGCTGACTGACGTCATGTTTGCCACATCGTACCTGTGAGCTGGCTGAGCTCAGTCACCCTGGACCTCAGACTCTCCAGCTCTTTCTTCAGCTCAGGCAGAGTTGACAGCTCTTCCTTCAGCTTTGCGTTTTCTTCTTCCAGACCTGCTTTACTCTGCTCGTCACCGCTCACTACTACAGCCTTCAGAGCTGCGTCGAGTTCTTCTTTCTGAGACTAAGAAATAAAGACAAAAGTGCCATAGTCAAAGCCAGGCTCTGCAGAAGTTGGACAATAATCAAAAACATTTATTAAAAACATGCTGTTTGTACATTGCGGGACATTAAAACTTCATGAAAGGGCAAAACAACATCATTATCATTAATATAACTGACGTACTGACCTGTAGTTGAGCCTCTAGCTGAGCGATTTGTTGGTTTTCCTGTGTCAGTTTATCCAATAGCTCTTTCATATCCTGTGGATCACTGCTAAGCCAGTCCTGGATTGAAAATGTTTGGCAAATGAATAATCCTACCTTTAGCAGTCGTCTTTTAAGTTTTAAGATTTAAGTTTTCTTTAAATACGACTGAGATTGAGCAAGCGAAGTGAGTAACGGCAGGAACAGACCTGGCTTTGTTCTCCGTCAGTCAGTTCAGAGGCGTCAAAGTCACCTGTCAGAGAAGAAAACAACACATCTTTCATACAAGACTTACAACAGCTACTTTTATTGACACACAGCTGCCAAGCTGTCTTACACCAGCATGAGATGCTTTTGTTGTCAAGTGCATTGTGTAAGCTCAGGCACTACCTGTGCACAACACAGGAACTTTATTTATTCACGTGGAACTTTTTAAAGCCCGTTAAAAAAGAGATACGATATATTTTGCCTAACCAAGCAAATTGCCAACAATCTTTCCCTTCAACATCCAGTGAGTCCGTCCAAACAGTGATAAAGAGTGTTATTGTACAATTCAGAGCGCGTGTTATTTGCCATTTTCTGCTGCCACTGCATGAAGTGTCAGGCCAGAAGTGCTTGGACAAGCTACTGAGCGTTAGCCAGCTAGCACAGAAGCTTACACTGCTGTCTCAGCTTTTAGTACTGGACCTACCATTATCCAGGTCAGAGAGGAAACCTGTTGACACAGTACAGCTTAGTCAACAAGATCTAAACACAGACATCTGTCTGTTGCTGACAACTGTGAATAAATGTGCTTATGTAATTTGTAAATATTAGCATTGTCAAATAAGTGAACGTGTAGTTGTTTTTCACGATATTCACCTGAAAACTTCAGAACCGCTGATGTAACAGGTGTAAACAGGTGCACAGATTCTGCAAAAACTTTTCTATTTCAACATAAGCATCTATATTAGGCCATATTAATTATAAATATGGTTTCATTATTGCTCTACTGGCCATAAAAAGCAGAAGCAAGCCAGCAGGTTTGGTTGGCTGTTAGAGGAACTCACCTGAGAGGAAGAGGGAACCTAAGAAGAGCAGGATCAGAGCACCCACAATACATTTGTTCAAGGAGAACCACGGCTTCTCCTCCTTCTTCTCGGCCAACTTGAACTCCACTTCCTCCTCCTCATCTTCCTCATCTGATGTTCTTGGTCTTAGTGGCTCGAAGGTCACATTCCTCCTCCTCAGTCCATCATCAAAGCCGCTTGTGTCGCCCAAATCGAAACTACCGGATTTTTCTGAGAGAGAGAGAGAGAGAGAAACACGAGAAGAAGAAGAAAAAAGAGCAGTTTAAGAGTTGTCACATTTATTGTGTATTTTTGTGAAAGATGATGAGCCTAAAGTTAAACCACATGTATTCAAATGTGGCCCCAGAGCCACTACAACAAATCATCTCGACATCTCTGACAACAAAAGTGTCAGAACTGGAGATCTTTCCAAAATCACAATTATCTACTGGCAGACTGCCTCACACAAAACACCAGAAATCGGAGTGAATACACGAGCTGCAAAACACAACAGTGTGTAAACAGTGTGTGAGAAAAAAGGCTGACAAAAAGGCAGTGCTGTTCGTGGAAACGGGTGACATTCTCTCACTAAATTACAACAGTAATTTCATGCATGGAGGTTTCTTCATTTTCTCAGCGGGTAGTGCGCCTCCCTGTCACACTGATAAATCACTTTCCAGCTGCTAGGGTGACACAGATAAGAAACATGTTAGCCAATTCTTCTGCAAGAGGACTCTAATTTTCTGCTTCTATTGACTAGTGCTAATTACAAAGAACCATAAACCACTTGTTTTGCTCGAGGCTGAGTTACCAACCAGGCAAAGCTGTTAGCTGCTGCCAGTCCACAGACCCCCCAGGGGCCCTCAGAAGCACCATGTTTACTGTGTGGCAGTTGGTTTGCGGTAATATGATCAATTGTAACTTTGTTTGGGGAAAATGCACAAAATTAACTGACCAAACAAGGACCTTAATACGGCTGCTACTTTATCACCTGATAGATCAAGTTTTAAAACCTCATTATTTCAGCTAATATGGTGCTTATAGGGTGCATATTCTTAGATTGTTGGTGGCTGTGTATCATTGCACCAGAAGAAAACTGTACACAATGTACAGAGAACGAGAGGAGCGGGGGATTGGATGGAGCCCAACAACTAATTTTTGTACTTCTCGCCATGATTTCACTGCAGAAAGGACTCTGCTTATATTCCCAAAGCTATCTGAAAGATCAGGTGTTCAGAGGTGATGGATTATTTGCTCCACTTGTTTTGTTCTGTTGCATTTTCTTCTTTCATAGTAACGAAGTGTTGAGGATGGTGATGTCAGCTTGTTCAACACTTTGGTGCAGCGTGAGCTATCTCAGTAACTACCGGCCCAAGTGCCTTGGGTATACGGTATAATGATCATTGCTGCCTCGAGGGGCAGCTAACGGAAAGCAGAGACTTTTAGCCTTGTTAAAGGAATGTATAGATAAATTTAAGTGGAATCATTGGGATTGTATCAATCATCTGTCAGAGCGGTGGTTCCGACCTTCATGGCTTGAGGCCCAGCAGCATTTTGAAGGCCCGAGGAGCTGAAAGTATCCAATTTTTCACACAAAAAAAATATAAAAATGAAAGACTATTAAAAGGTACTGACTGACCTACTCCAAAATAAAGCTCTATTAGGTTCTACTGCTTGATATATCATGCACACGTCATCATAAATATTCCTGTAGATTGATCCCATACCTTCTTCTTCTTCTTCTTCTTCTTCTCCTTCTTCTTCTTCTCTCTCCTCCCTTTCCTCAGCCAGCTCCTCCTCAGCCTCTCCTGAACCAACAGTCTCTGGTGCAGGACTATCATCGATGGGGCTTTCTGTCACCAGGCTCTCCGCGTCTTGGCTTGGTGGCTCTGGAGTGAAGCTGATATCAGCCTCAACATCAGAGAGAGGATGAGTGGCTGTGAGGGTCTCTGTGGGGATGCTGACCTCAGGTTCAGCAGTGAAGACAGGACTCTCCACAGCAGGGCCTGCAGGGAGTGGCTCGATATCAGCAGGCGTATTGAACACTTGTTCTGTAGAGACCGGGATCTCAGTCAGGAGAGGATCGGAGCAGGACTCCTCAGGCTCAGCTTGAAGGAGTTCAGCAGTAGGTATATCGAGCGGAGCCCCCAAAGCAATGTTGGTGACGAAGGGTGTGGCTCCTAGGTGCTCATTGTCACTGGGGGAGCTGGTTACAATGTCATGGATGACCGGAGGCTGACTCTCCATGTCGAGGTCTGCAGAGTCAAGAGGGTTGAGTGGAAGAGGGCTCAACCGGGTTGGACTAGAAGGGATGGGACCCTCACTGGACTCTGGAGAGGTCTCTTGACACACCTAGAAATGAGGGCAGTAAGGGAAAAGGTTATCTGTGAATGCTTTTATACTTTGGTAACATCTTTTTGTGATCTTCAGTTATTTTGTGATCAAGTTGCTATGGTTTTGTTTTTTAGGATCTATCTTCCCACAGTCTGTTGTCTGCAGTACTTCTCTTTCATTTATTGACTTCCTATGTTGCCAAGAGTGACGTTTGTGAACAGGTCTCTACTTCTCAGTTTGTATTGTGTGTTGGATTTGGCACAATGCAGCTGAGGCAGTTGTAAAAGTGAAAATACAACTTCAAAAGCATCACACTCTAGTGCGACTACTTCCAATGGATCTTTATGATCGTATGATACATTTCAGCCTGTATGGTTCTTAAACTTGGGAGCAAAATGATAATCCAACTGCTTCTGGATTCTGAGGTACTGGCAACAAGGGCAAATATGTTACGTTGTACAAATCCAAAAAGGTTTTGTTAAATTCAACTGCACTTTTGCTCTTTTACTTAGAAATGAATAGCAATAACTGGTTACAACAATGTAAATATGCTGCAGGGGTTGTTTTGTCATTTTAATAATTACAGTGTTTGGCGGTTACACCTTGATTGGATCATGGATTGGATGATTGGATGGTTTATTGCGCACCAACCTGATGGCCTTCTTCAGACAGGACCGTTTCTACTGAAATGTCACTTTTGAAATCCACAGCAGCTCCTGAAATAACATTCACACGATGTGAAAACTCAAACACAAAACCAAAGAATAGCTTTAAAAAGCAGCCTTGTCAGACTTAAATGTATCATTCTTATTTATGTTACAACCGGTGGCCACAGATCTCGACTTGTCAATACCTGCCACCTCCTCGGAGAGACTCGGGACGTCACCCAGGCTCTCGGTGCCGTCATCTACTGGCCCCACATTCTCAACAGCAGCCTCCTGTGGAGTGAGAGAAGATCCCAGGAGATCAGGCTTCACCACCTCTCAATGCTAACACCGACCTTGACATTTACAGCACACCCAGAGCAGGCATGCATGCACATGCACATGAGGCTGAGCTGTGAGACGTACCAATATTTAATTGAATCGTGGGATTTTATTTTTAACTTGTGATGATGGATAGTCAGCTTCCTCCCATAATGACTGCTCAAACAGTGCATAACATGTACAAATTACAGCTATACATTTAACATCCATTATCAAACGAGTAATGTGATTGTTATAGATGTTGACATAAGATTCTCCAGTCCTAACCTTCTATATACACTCAGCTGCCATATATTGGGTGGACAAAACATTACGTCTCAGTATAATGCAATTACAACAGCAACACACACTACAGACTCCAAGACTACCATTAAGTTAATGAAGACCTGTGTAGAACAGGTTTAACAAAAACTGAACACATTCATATAGGAAGGAGTTATTGCGGGGGCAGTGTGTTGATACCTGAAGAGGATATTGTAGTTATTACAATAGAAATATTGTGGCCATCATGCACAAACACTTGCAAATAACAGGAGTGGAAGAACAGACAAGTGAATGCACCACATATGTAAAAATACACACATTACGTATTCAAACTGGAAATATCATTATGTTTGAATTATGGATCATCATTTGGAGCTTGGCAAACATTCGCAGCAATCTTAACATCATGGGAAGCTTAAGGGTGCGAGCACAGACATGCCATATTTCAAACTTGTATTCATGAGCAGGGATAATAACCATCCTCCAGATTATACCCAGGCACACGGAGCTGCTCGAAGCAGAGCTCCCTTGGCTGCTTCTCCCGTCTTACCTCGGGGGAGAGGAGGGTCCAGCTGTTGGTTGAGGAGCCAGTGCTGCCTGTGCTGTTGCTGTTGTCAGACATCGCCCTCTTGAGGCTCAACTCGGCACAGCACGGTGCAGATTCAGCTTTATGATATTCTGCAGACGACGACAAAAAACAGTGTGTCTTCATTGAACATGCCTGATGCACACACTGCACGGCCTGTGGGGGCTAACAGGATTATCTAGATGTAATAATCTGACTGTAGCTTGGTTGTTAGTGTAGCTTTAGGTAGGCTGATGGCTAATATTATAAGTATGCACAGTTCTGAACGTGCAAATACACATAACATGCCTCATTTTCTGCGGTATTATGATGATGATTACGTAAATAGCAACCCAAGGGGACATAATTATGCAATAACATGAGAGTTTGGGAGCTAATTCACCGCACTCGCAGGATAAAGAACAGATTGTCGTTGATGCAAGTTATGTAACGGTGTGGTGGCATCCATAATACAGTGCTGCGCAGTTAAACAGAGGCTTTAGTCGGGAGAAACGGGAATCTCCTCATCGCAGTAATCACCGCTGAGATTTGCAGCCTAGCATTCATTCACATGCATCCGTCCAGTCAATCTGTGCAGCAGTAAAATGACCAAAAATGGTCAAACCTCAGACACGAGCAGCTCATTGATTCACAAACGAACAAACGAAGCTATCATACTCACTTGCCGACAACACTGTGTTCGCTAAGCTTCTGCTTTGCACGTATAAGAAACCAAATGAAGGGGCTATGGTTGTTGTAGCAACCGAATTAAAGGTTCATTCATGATGGTAAACAAAGGATGGTAGGCTCAATATTCCCACTCTTCCGCGTTCTCACTCAGGCCCAACTGTTAGCTGAGCGCTTCAAACACCTGCTCGACTCTACCAAATTAAACACAAAGAAGACGGTTTATTTACCCCGCTTGCTTACACGTCTGTCGCTCGCTGTTTTTGTCTTCAAAACGTTTTGTTTTGTTATTTTTTTTAAGTATGAACAACGCTCCTCTCTCCCCCGTGAACTTGGGAACTTTGGGAATTCCAAGCTGCGTCACGTCAACCAGCGCGGCTTCCGTCCAATGGGATTTCAGCAGAGGCTACGTAACTCCCGCCCCTGAACCAAGGCTGGACCAATCGTATAGAAGTGTCGTGTCAGGGAAAACGACGCAAATCCCCAGCGTGATTGACGCTCGCAGGTGAAAGTGGCGGCTGGTTTTTAATAATACAACTTCACGCGTGAAGCGAACGCTCGAGATGCATGCGTGCACGTATATATATACACAGAAGGGAGAGGCTGCTCGGACCAGCCCTGCGCTGACACGTCTGCAGAGTTATATTTGCACTGCGGGACTTACCGGAGCGGACAGCCCCTTCTGTCCAGTTGCTCCTCTGTGGACATTCATTTCATCATCTGACTCCTTTTCTTCTAAAATTAGAGTCTGTTAACTGTTTTGTGTGTGTCAGGCAGAGTTATGTCACACGTGTGCATGTCTGACATGAGAACCCATACAAACACACACACACACACACACACCATTAGAGCTACATGTTGTCCATGGTTCTTTAATATGTAGACTGCAGTGCTTTAAAAATGACTCAGATAGTTTATTAAAGTTAAATAAATACCACAATGTAAAACAGCTCCTAAATCAAACTCAAAGGTAAAGTATGACCACTCATAGTGTCATACTATTATGTACAATATATTATTATTACTGCCTAGTGTGTAGGCCTAAGCAGCATGTCAAATATCTACAAGCTATTTGTTCAACCTTGATATTTTCTTTTCATGATCACAGAGTCCCCCTTTTCCAGCTGATTATAATAAATGCTGAGAGACTGCATAGTTATTCAATAATGATAATTTGTTTACTGGTAAATTAAAATTTGAATTAACATTTTATTTGATTTTAGATAGACACAGTAACCATATGTTAAAATTAACCTGAGAAAAATCCAAATTTAAATATGTACAGAGAGATTAAACATACGTAGCAAAATTAAACATTTGCAGAGAATTTTGAGAGTAGAAGAGTAGAATAGAATAGATACTCTATTGATCCCTCAAGGGGAAATTCATTTTCTTTTTTCACTCAAGTTTTACATATACAAGCCCGAAATACAAACACACACACACACACACACACACACACACACACACACACACACACACACACACACACACACACCAAACCATTTAAATAGAATGTAAAAAATCAATAACTGTCTTTGACATTGTATGTAATCTGGCATTTCGCAGAGTCGTCTTATGATTAATGTTCTGTCTGACCATAAGGTTAAGTAACAATACAGAGACAAAATGCAGCAGCTGTGACACAGTATATATCCTTATAGAGTGTCTCTTGACTGATCCAAGGGATTGTGTATGGAAACTGTACGGTGTGGGAATGGTTATATATGAAGATATATGCTCATACTGGAGAAAGTAGAAAGAAATAAGTTATTTGAGAATATTATTATAAATAAATCAAAACACATCTCATGCTTGTAAAAGATAAATAGGCCATAGATTTACATTCGATAGACATGCCAAACATGTGCAGAAGTACAGACAATTTGCATTTTATACAAAATATGTACATCTTAGTAATTCTTTCATGTGTAGCAGTGGGGTTGAAAGTGAATGTGTACTCGTGTTTAGCCTGTTCAGATCAGTTCATCGTAAGAAACAGATGATCAACATTTATATCAGGATTATGGCAGAGATGAATGAGGAAATATCAACATATCATAAAAGTTAGAAGTTGTTGTCAATTTAAAACAATGGTCATTCATTAAAATTCACACTTTAAATCCAGACACGATGACTCGGTGGAAACATCTGGGTCACTAGTTACGCAACAACATTAAAATGTGTCATGTTTTTGTTGTACTCCAGACTTCCTGCAAATTACGTATGCTACTTTTTTTTTTGCTGACCAATGAAAAGCACACTTAGAGATTACGACGATTTCCTGCGACAGACAGAAGCGACCAATGGCGAGAGAGTCTCTCAGACGCGTTGGCCAATAGGAGGAGAGGAGGTCTATTTGAACGGTGAGGAGCGCGCTCGCAAACATTCGAGAGGGAAACAAAGGAGGAGGAACATCTCGCCTCTGTCGGACGAGAAAAACTGGAATAATTGACTTTTTCTAATCAGGATATTTTTGTCAATCATATAAGGTAACTTAAAAAAGTTATTGGTTGCGTCCTATGATATCAAAAATATCTAGTTTGATGTTTACGTGACCGAAAGTTGTCAAAGATAACGTGATCTCGGCTAACTTGAAGGACGTTAGCCTAACTGTTAGCCACACTCGCTAAGGGATGCTAACTAAAACTTGCTGTCGCGTTTGTAGTTCTCATGTTTTAATAATTCTGAGTCTGAATGTTAATCAGTGTTAAAAACTTCCCCATCAGGTGTCCGTCATGTCTCACAAACAGATCTACTACTCTGATAAATACGACGATGACAAGTACGAGTACAGGTGTGTATGGCTCATATTTATACAACATGTGTTTTAATATTTTGTCAAAGTTTTATTACGTTATTTTATGGCGATTTAAACAATGTTACTAAAGTTGTGTTGTATACAAACTGTTGTCAATCTGCATGGTGGGAAATGAACACCAGCCACATGCTGCAGTGTCTGCTCGAGTTCAGACACAAAATATGATTTTCTTATTAAATGTGCTGTGAGTTTGAACATTCATCTAACTGTAGACATTCACACTTTTAAAAGTTCATCTCCCACCCCAGTTATGTAATACCATACGTCTGTTTATATCCGCCCTCTTCTCCTCACTTACAGGCATGTGATGCTCCCCAAAGAAATCGCGAAGCGCGTACCCAAGACTCATTTGATGTCAGAGACCGAGTGGAGGAACCTGGGGGTCCAGCAGAGCCAAGGATGGGTCCATTACATGATCCACCAACCAGGTATTTCATCACATTATAGTAATGTCTTCAAAAAATGATCAGACGATATGCCAAAGAAGTCCTAAATGTCTTGTTTTGATCCGTTTGTGATGAATAATCTTTCCGTGGCAGTGTTCTGTTGCCGAGGACCAGTGGCACACCATTGTGGAAAGATTTAACAAACGCACTTTTAGCTGTTTCTGTCACATGATAGTCACAGATGAAAACTTTAGCACACATTGCAGAACATGGAAGTGCAAGAGTGCATGTGGTGGTTTCGCTAGTTAATGTCACAAGCAGAGCTTGACGGGCTGGGTGTTAGGTTTTTTCCTCTCTAAACAATATCTTGTGACTGATTTTTAAAATGGACCCGATGAGGCCACTGGATGGAAAATTTAAGCTTTGAAACTTGTAGCTGTAGTTTTTTAAGTACATATTTCATAGGTTTCAGAAAAGTACAGTGCCATAATAAATGAGCATTCACAAAGCAGTTATGATCAAGTGTGACCGTTCAGCAAAAGTGTATGAAGTTGATATTTGTTAGGCAAATATTTATAAAGCATCTTCTGTCTATGGTTTTATTGTAGAGGACGGTTTGCCTGTGGGCCACAGTAACTTTATGAGCAGCAGTTCTGATAAATCTGCACAAGCTGAAACAAACCAATCACATGACACGATGTTGCCTGATATGTTGCGAATTTGCATGCAACTGAACTTGTCCACTGTAGCGTTAAGTTGATTTGAAAATTGAAGCCCCCTTTCTCAGCTAATACCACTGTCAATCAGGGAACCACCCCATTTGAAGTCTTTCAGGTAGAAAATGTAAAAAATGGGTAAAGTTACGCTTTTTTTTTTTTTTTTTTGGAAGAGGTGGTACAGATTAGTGGTAAAACGTTTGAATAGATTTGGTGACCACAAGCATATGGACAGCAGGTGTCGAACTCGGCCGCACCCTTCATTAAAAAAAACAATAGAACAGGAATCAAGTTTCCTCATCAGGAATCAAAGCATCAGAACCGTTAAGCGTCCTTATCTCTCCTTTATATATTATTTCTGTTCTTTCCTCCCACAGAGCCGCACATCTTGCTGTTCCGGCGCCCTCTGCCCAGCCAGAAGTCATAAGGGGGAGATTCTCTGGGTCCTCTGGAGATCAGTCCTACTCATATGCCACAGTATAATAGCGATCATGCTGTCAGATTACCAACCTCTTGTGTGGTAGGTGACTCGTTATTTGGGGCTGATCATGTTGGATCCGGAGAAGGACTATCGCATTTATGAACAGTGGTTGTGGAATGGAGTATGCGTTGAAGGAAAAACATCACCCTTCTCTTTGGGGGGGAGGAGAAGACTTCTTCATGTGTTAACAGCGACACACCGTCTGCCGGAAACCTTCAAATCAGCTCTCACTGTCTTTTTGACTTAACCTTATCTGTCCAACTTGCTGAACCTGCTTGGATATTCCAGCTTTTTTTTTTTTTTTTTTTTTTTTTAAGAACAACTGTTATAAGATGTGGGAAGTGAAACTTGTTCAAAACATTTGAGTAATTCTAACGAGTGCATTCTGGGTCAGAACACAAAGCCTGATAAACTAGTCGGATCCTAAATTTTTAAGTTTGACTCTGAAACATCAAATTGCGGTTTTAAGTGACATGTTTGCTGCTCAGTTTAAATGACACTGTAAATTGGCATTTAACAATTTTTGTCATGTGCATGGAAAGCCGCTTCCGTAAGAGTCGCCTAGAAACTAGTTTTGATCCCTTTTCCATAAGAGCATATTGTATTATATTTGGCCTATGTTAAAACAAATCTCTCGGATAGGTCTGATTGTACCAGTGAGCTGCTCAGTATTTATGAATGTGTTGCCCTTTATGAAATAAATGTAAACTTTTTAAATCTTATTAGTGTGGACTTGTGTCTTGGCAGTATTTGGGGTTTTTCAACTACTGTACAATTACACAGAACCACTTGACACATGAAAATTCATGTGGAGGCAAAAAAAAAAAAAAGGCGGTTGACAGCTTTGATGGCAGACACCACCCTAAAATGCTCTTATAGAATAAACCCGGATCATTGACTCGGATGTTAGGAACACGATTGCATTTATTTTGGTATTAAATGATATCACGTTAAGGCACTTGATTTCACTGCACCCACACTGACGTTTGTTCACCTTCTGTCCCTCTTTTCACGATCACGTACTGAGCTGCTCTGCTGTCGCCAAGGCTAACATTTTGCCTTGAATTGTGTGATCTTGTGCCTTTTTTGCATGGTGTTACATGTGTAGGTGTAGAGCTGTTCTACCTTTCAGAACATAAAAAGTTGTGATGCATTCATATAAAAAAACAAACAAAAAAAACTGACATTAAATTGTGTTGGATGTACCATAATTCCGGCTCGTGTGACTGGGTTACACCTTATTTAGTAGTTTGAGAAATGACACTAGAATATCTGGATTTTTTGCATTGCAACAGTATGCGGCTGCATCAAAAAGGAAACATTTACTGAGCCGCGTTTGCCAGTTTGAACAGTCGGTGCTGGCAAACAAAAAAATCCACCAGACCACAGCATGAAATTCTACTAAATACACACTTGCTCATCATTGTGTTTCTTATCTGTCAGCTGCAAAATAAAGGGAAAATGCTGCAAAAATGTGACTTACACTTTGGACCCGTCCTTCCTTTTTAAAAAGTGACTAGATTACACCGACAGTTCAGTTAAATCATGATCTGAATGGCATGATGGATCTAAAGTAACCCTTGGATAATCATAAATGTACTCACATGCACTCAATCATTATGTAATATGTATATTAGTAGAATCAAGATATTTTCACTGCAGATGTATATACAATATAACAGATCACATTTAATGACCAATTAATCCAATCCAGCCCCCATGCTTTTAAATATGCTTTTAAAATGTTTAATTTTATACATTCCTTGAAGATTTTTCCTTATCAAATAGTAACCTCCAGTCCTTGATGTTTCTGTATGTACCATTTCTTTGGCTAGACCTGATCCAGTTGGTACTAATCATTGATATGAAATAAAACAACTGAAAAGCTGAAGCGTTACCTCTGTTTACAACACCAGATCTTTGGCGTGCGTACAGCTTTTTTCATTTCACACTGATGTACTACTTTCCCGTATGACCCTAGAAACTACCAGCAATTTATTCACAGCTTCATCACAACCTGACATGTGGTCACTGGAATAAGTGTGAGCCAAAGCTGTGCTGTAAAGTTTCCATGTGTAAGATAATCGGGTGTTGGGGCATGTCACCTTACCTGTCGTGCTATAATGTGATGAGCCCTGCTGGGATGAAGCTGTGAGACGACTAAATATTCAGACATGTATGCCAGGCTGCACGCCTCGTCAGTGTGTGATATTATGGTACAGAGCTGGTGCTCATCCAGTGGCTCAGTGATGCTGCATCTGTTGTCTGGCAATGTGACTGGACTCTTGTTTTTCTTATTAGTTGCCTGTGATATTGCCAATCTGACAATTCCAGTGTCTCCCATTTCATGTGTAATATGGGTCTCCTCTACCGGTAAATGTCTCTGCGAGCTTAATGGACAAAATGTTTTAGTGGATGAGCGAGTCGTTATGATGGCGTACGTGCATAAAGGAGGGGGCACACACAGCATCTGCCACACATTTAAAAGTTACTTGCTGCAAACGAGCGGTGGATTATTGCTGCAGAGGTTTTAATGAACAAAAGTTTGGATAATTCAGAGGATGTGTTTTGTTGGTTCAGGTGTTGTTCGTAAATTTGGTTTCATTAGGTTCTATAATAAAACGTCTAGCCCTATGTAATCCTCTTAACCTTGCAAGTTATCGATGAACTTCAGCTGCAACAGTTGCTTTGCAAGAGGTCAAAAGGCTTGAACAGACAGATGCATGTAAAAATGTTATATGACAGCAAACAGTATAAAAAAATGACACCACTGATATGGAAATACATCTGACTGAAGCAGAAATTTTGGTTGTAATATTACGGTTAGGGCTGCATTCTATGGAAGCCCCAAGCGGCCGTGCATTCATACTAGTTATTTTCTCAGTTTTCTTGTGATAACGAGTTAATTTCATTTGTTTTCTTGAGATCTCAAGTTATTTATGTCATTAACAAGATAACGGGATAATTTTCTTGAGATATTTTTATTGATAGAAATGTAGTTTACATTTCTATCACATGTTAGGTCATGCCATGCTGACCTGATGGACGTGACGCGCTGATCAATTTACTCCTGTTTCTCGGACATTGCTACACTGAATGATGTTTCCTTCAATGATTTCATATACTAGACTATCATTCTGTTTTCTCGAGATCTCGTATTAATTATGCCGTTTTCTTGTGAAAACAAAGTTTTGTTATCTCAAGATAATGATCCTGTTATGTTGGGATAACAACATATGTTATTTCAAGATAATGACTCTGGAGAGCTCAAGAAAGCAGAGGAAATAAAACGTATGAATGCATGACCGCTTAGGGCTACTGTAGAATTCCCCCATTTATCAATCTAATTATTATTTTCTCAGTTAATGATTTGGTCTATAAAATTATTTTCTTGATTGTTTTGTCTGACCAGCAGACCAAATCTCAAAGACCTTCAGTTGCTATCATATAAGAAAATGTAAGACAACGGTCAAATATTTTAGAAAGCTGGAACCTGTTTTGTATTTTTGTTTAAAAATGACTTCAATTATGATCAGGTTTCAGCTTTCAGGTTTCACTGTTTACCTTTCAGGCATTCAGCTGACATTAAAAGCAATTAATGTACAATGTATTTTAGTTCTCAAGGTTGCTCCAGCGATAGCGCCACCAGGTTGGATAACGCACGGATGCTGTTGAAACTGAAGCCGGGGTGCTCGCAAGTGGGACAAAAAGTGGGGTAATGCTTTCACCGTGCTTCAAGCTGGAGGAGGCAGTTAAGAGAGGAAAGGTGATATTTTACTCTATTTCATCACAGTGGGGATCCCAGTGTTGCAGTTTGTCACGGGCCTCAAATCCCAGAAGAACCACCGGAGTAAACTGGTGTTCTTTTTTTGTTTTAGGATATAAGTATAACCAGAATGTTATCCAGCTGCCTTTTGATAGATCACAGTGTAGTTTGACTGTTATAACAACCATTTTACATTCATGGACTGCTTGTGCTATGAATAGATATGTGAATATCACCATGTATTAAATTTAATCAGTATATTAGACTTTTGCCTTTCAGTCACTGTTTTATTAATTATTATTAAATTATTAATAATTATTGTCCAATAATTCAGGTACTAATACCTCAATAATATGAATATATCCTTGAAGGCTTTGTGATAGAGAGTATAGCAATCAAAAATACTCAAGTTGTTTCAGTTTAGGCTTAGTTTTTTTGTGGTTGTAGAATATATAAATCAAAGAATGCTTCCTGTTTACCAGCTTGTACAGTTGCCTCAGGCTGAATGCTTCTAGACACTAATAATGAGAGCAGATCAAACATCATACACAGAACAGTGATAAGACAGGACATCAAACACACAGAGCGCATTTTCTTTTGCCCTCTTTGGGCTGTGGAGGGCAGTGCAACACAACAAGGAAAAAGCAGCAGGCAGCGTACATGAAATCAGTTGTCTTTTTGCATATATACATTAAACACAGAATGTTTATGACTAACGGTTATATTTAGACTGAATCTGCACTTTCTATCTGTCAGCATCTTTCTATGTGATGCTGCTCTGATCTAACCAAAGCAAATCTGTCAGTCTGTGTGTCCCAGATGCACACAGACACAAACAGTAGGTGCAAACGGAGCTTGTGGCAGCCTGTCTGACACTGTGGGTAGTAACTGCACAACTCTGGAAGTCACGGGTAATGGAGGAAAGAAAAAGTGTTGTGAATCACAGGGAGATTTCTGACAATTTCTGGAAAATGTTGCCAAGGTAATCATCAGGCTGTGATGGTCAGCAATCTGAGCCTCCTGCTGAGATCCAGAGTTGTGTGTTGGGCAGAATAAGATGTTTGACGCCTTAAGGTGAAAAAAAAAAAAAAAAGCATCAGTGTCTGCCAGAGGTATCTGCGAATCATGCTGAAAATTGGTTCTGTTGGAGTCCTGTCAGAGGTAAATGATAACCTAAATCTGTATTTACAGACTGGCTGAATGCAGCAAAATAATGAACCAGTTTATCAGGCCGATGACCTTTTATTATATAATATTACTCTGACTGTGCTCATTTTCAAAGAAAAGATTTAATGGCGTTCAGAGGATGTTTCACCCTGAGCGAAAATCTAGGGGTCAAACACTGAGTGGCTGAGCTGCAACAGTTATTTCCATTATTGATTAAGCTTCAGATTATTGTCTCAATTAAATGATTAATCGTTTGGCCTGTACAATGTCAGAAAATAGTGAAAATGCCAAATACAATTCAATCACTACACTAAACCCAACATGATGTCTCCAAATTGTCTGTTTTGTCAAATCAAAGCAAATAAGAACATTTGTTCATGAAAAATGACTTAAATTAATGTATAATGAATGAGGATCATTTAATCCATTTAAGTTAGTGCTTCTCAAACCTCATCTGCCTTGGCCCACAGTGCAAGTTAATGTATACCAATTAAATGTTTATTAAGCATTAACACTACTGGGGAAACTGACAAAGTGTGCTGTTGAACTTTTGGAATAACAGCATCAGTCTGCAGTTTCCAGGCCTTTCCCTAAAGGGATGTAAGATTATCAACAACAAATTAAAAAATGACACAAAATTAAGTTTATTTTTCTCCAATCCTTGCTCTCTTGTGAAATGATGTAGACTTGTAACAGTTTAAAAAGGAAGAATCCTCACATCCAAATCTTTGTTTGAGCTCTCTGACATATTGTATGTGCAACCCACATCAAGGCTTCTTAATTCCCATTACTTAATTTCAAAGAATGAAACATTTCTCTTTTAATGCACATGTCTTTGTAGGATCTCTTGTGTAAATGAGAAACTTGAAGATTATCTAAAGGTTTTATGGAGGACCAAACCCTCAAAAGGACATCTCAGAACTAACAGTTTCGCTTAATGGCGTCTCATTTTTCTTCCCTGTCAAAAATCTGTCTGTGTTGTTCTTTACGTGTTGTTCTGCTGTCTGCATAAATCTTGCTAACCTGAATCTTGATCTTGCAGCATCACAAACAATCTTCTCTGTTTTTTGTTCATGAATCATTCAACTTAAGTTACAATCAAATTCCCCTCATTCCCAGGTGTTATGTTTGTACAATGAGGGTGTCTTAGCCAAACTAAAATTTGGCATAAACTGTCCTCACCTATTTAAGCTATTTCCTAAAGTGGAGATGTCATTATTTGTTGTTGACTTTACTGTTCTGAATGTCATATGCGCATTGTTTTCAATAAATCTGTAACAGATTTAAAGAAAAACATCAGCTAGTTGTGTCTAACACAGTAAAATGATCATATTTAGGTGCCAACAGTTGTGTAAAAGAACAATAATAACGGGTTAAAAAGCTATTGGGTTAACTGAATATTGATCTCTTGGGTTAAGCTTGCTGCAGTGATGTAAAGGTGTACTCCAGTACTCTGTGACATCACTGTTGGGTGTGGTTATCAGTGCATCAGACCACTAAGTGCAGACCTATCAGTGATGCTGAGGCTGTTGAGGTGAAACAGGTCGAAAACTTTCAACCAGAGTGCGTGGTGAAACTCTACCCTTCAGCCCGGTGTTAAGTTACTCTTCGCTGTAGTATGTCCACTTTATACACACTAAATCATATTTAGAATGTCTTTTTAATCCTATTGTAGATGTAGTCTTACAAATAATTCCTTAAACGTTCTATAACATTCAGAAAACCTTTGTTAATAATGGCACCTTTGGCTGTTAAGTGAACTGCAGTCAGCCTCTCTTTGCTCTTGCTCACACTCTGTAGGCGTGAGAGAGCATCCTCCTGGGCATCGGCCATTGAAACCATTGGCTCCATGATACTAACCAGCTTGTCGTTTGCAAATCACCCCATCAGCCAACACCAAGAAGCAACCAACGCCAGACACATGCAGCCAAGCCACAGCCAGCAGGCCAACCCCAGCTCTGGGTTAGTGAAAAAGCAGTCATTAGTCACACCTTTGCCTTGTACCATTACATCATTTATTGTTGCCTAAAATCATCATTGATACATAAATTAGTATCATGGATCATGTTAGCTGGTGAAGTCCTTTGGCAAGCTATAAATAACATATGAACTATTATGATATGTGATTACGTTAGAAAACAAGCAGCTATGGTTAACCAGCATATTGCAACCCGACAATGCAGGCGACAAAGTAACCTGTAAATGGCAAACCAGCCAATTTACCAGCCGGATCAGTCGTTAGCTGACGTTATTTTGCTACATTAGCGAGCTAGAAATTTGTCTGTGCTAGCAAATAAGCTAATGTTACCCAACTAACACTACAATATCACAAAATATCACACACTTTCACATGCTTTGCAGTAATGTTATAGCTTTGACTTTGGACTGTAGCGCACATGGAGCCCAAAACACTTTTTCCCATAAACTCACATTGTGAGAGAAGTGGCTATAAAACGGTGAATACATGTTTTTGAAAGTCACAAACCCCGTGAAATGACTTTGATCTGTTAGGTCTGATAACATTTGGAAAGTCAAGAGGAAGAAAGCTAGCGACTCGGTCGTGCTTGGCTCGGCAGAGGCTTCTAGTGTGCTTGCTCTTTGACCCCAACAACGTGGAAGATCTGGGTAATTTTTTTGCCTTTTTTGTGCCACTGAGCAGCTTCCATAAGAATAAATGGAACCCTGCCTCCAACGCTGTATCTAGTTCTCTTTATACATCCATGTGTTGTACACACTGTAAGGGCGTGAATAGAGAAGACACTCAGGAGCGCACATGAACATCACGACCTTTGGATTTCTTGGAAAGTTCAAGTCCTTCACATAGAAATCAGTCAAAAGGCTGTTACAGGCAACGGCCTTCATATTGGCAAAAAAATGTGATTAATACATAAAATGCTTTATAATCCTACATATGACACCTTTAATAAAGAAGTAATAAAGCCTAAAAGACATTTCACTTGACATTTTGAGCTGTGAGACATAAAAACTGAGAACTTATAGTATTGAAAGTTCTATGTTCAAACTTGCTTTATGAACATTCATACAGCATGACAAAATGATGACAAAGAATCACGGTTTGGTTCTGTATCATTGTTATATCACATGTCCTGGATGTCTGTATGCCTCCATTTAATAAAGAAAACTTCTAAAAGAGCTCTGAAGTGTTATTAAGTTTAGCCAGGTACATGAATAATTTAAAGCCAAATGAAAAGCGGCGAGAGGGAAAGTGTGATTGAACATAAAGCGGTGTGAAGATGTGCACAGTTAAGAACCAGAGGAGAGAAATGACAGAGGGAAATTTTACACTGAGAAAAGATGGTGAGACACAAAGAGACGGAGCAAAATGGGGCAAAAGGTAAGTCTTTACAGGACAAGGTAGTGAAGAGATGTGAATGGAAAAGGAATACAAAAGGAAAAGTCGGAGAGAGAAAGACATTGGGGGAGAGAGAGGAGAGAAAGAAGGTCAGACAGGGAGATGGAGAGTGCTTTGGCGCGAAGGGGTATTTATGTCTGGGTGTCGTCGGCACAGCGGGGCGCCTTCTAAAAGGAAGCCAAGTTTGATACAGAGTGCGAGAGAAGAGAGAGCTGCTGTTTGAAAGACGGCTGATGGAACAAAGAGCCCAAAATTGCTCCATTAGACTGTCCAGAGAATCCTATTCTAAAAATGAATTTTAGAACGAGCGTGAAATAATTTATAAGACTAATCTATCAAAGTATACAAAAAAAACCCGGCAATTCATTCTAAGGTTAATATTCTGTGAAACAACAAACTGTCTGTGATAAATTAATCTTTGAATAATACATTTCACAAAATGTATAATTTAGTTAATGTGATTTACCGATTTGCGTCAGTCTAATACTGTCCTGGGAAAATGAATATGAAATGATCCTCCGCTTCCTAAGACACATGACATGAGACCTTGGGGCCACAAGGGCAATTCTGGTGAAAATGAGTGTCATATATTAAATTAAAGCTCCTGGTGGGATCAGTCCAGAGGCAAAGGCGCACTGTTGAGCACATTATGGAAGACAAAAAGAAATGGAAAATAACTTGTTTTAAGTCTTAATACAATATATGAAAAATCCCCACTGTGAGTTTCTCAGATGGGATGTTTTCCCCCCACGAAATGAAAGTTTAAAAAAAAGTGAACGTCACTCACGGTAACAGCTCGTTGGCCTCCTGGCGAAGTTTTACATAACCTTGTCACAAGTAGATTTAACTTTTTTTTAAAGGGGCATTAAATACTGTGCAACGTTGTTTTAGGATATTAAAAATGACTTACACTGATCAGCCATAACATTATGACCACTGACAGGTGAAGTGAATAACACTGAGTTATCTTGTTATCACGGCACCTGTCAGTGAGGTAGGTATACTAGGCAGTGAACATTTTTTCCTCAAAGTTGATGTTAGAAGCAGGAAAAATGGGTAAGTGTAAAGATTTGAGCACATCTGACAAGGGCAAAATTGTGATGACTAGACGACTGGGTCAGAGCATCTCTAAAACTGTAGCTGTCCAATCCAATAGACAAGCTGCTGTAGCTCAAATTGCTGAAAAAGTTACCCAGACCGTGTACTGTGCTGTTACCCTATCATGGAAACGGTATTCCCTGATGGCAGTGGCCTCTTTAAGCAAGATAATGTGAAAAGCAGAAATGGTTCAGAAATGTTATGAGGAACACAACAAGTTCAAGGTGTTGACTTGGCCTCCAAATTCTCCAGCTCTCAATCCAATCGAGCATCTTTGAGATCTGCTGGACAAACAAGTCCGTGGAGGCCCCACCTTGCAACTTACAGGACATAAAAATCTGCTAACATCTCGGTGCCAGATACCACAGCAGACTTCTAGTGGAGGTCTGGTGGAGTGCATGTCTCGACCAGGCCTGGCCAGGGCCGTTTTGGCGATAAAATGTGAACCTACACATCGTTGTAATGTTATGGCTGATCGTGTATAAGGCAAAAAACAGGTTTTTTGTATGTCATCATACTGTAAAAAGCCTTACCAAATGTCACACAGCAAGACATCTCTTAATAAATCTAATGACAAAGTACTCTATCTAAAAGCCAGTTATACAGACTGTCTCACATAAACATAATAAAGCAATCCGTGATCTATAGATCTATAGAAGGATTGCACAAATTTTAAGCCTACTCTTTGGCTAAAATGTCTTTTAAAACACACTGATTTCGTAATAACGTTTTTCCCAGATAAGATATAAAATGATCATAAATTCAGTCTAGTCTTTAACAGTTCCACTTTCACAGAGAATTAGTACTGCAAGACTAAATGAGGTCATAAATTAAATTCCAAGGAGCTGTGTTTAACACCACATTAATGTTATTGAACCGTGGCAATATTGTAAAACTTGAGTGATAACCACGTTGCAAAAATAGAGACCTGAGCAAGGACGTTCTGTACAGTCAAACAAAAGGTCTTTCTGGATGCTGAAGTCGTATTACATTTAATCTGAAATCCTAGTATGGCAGAATTTATTCTAAGGTTTGCCAAACTGTGGCACGTAACCAAAAATATTCACACTAATAATAGTGTGAAATAGAAATAGCTGGCTTCGTTTCACCTGCCTTCCAGCTGTGTGGCAAATACTCCTCTGTCATCAGCAAAATACATACAACCTTCATCATAATACAATGCAAACTGGACTTGTACTGATACCCCTTTTTTGCGTCTACCTGCCAGTGGATAGTATTTTTCACCTCAGTTGCTGTATTTAAAATATTTGTTTGGGGTTCCTGCTGAATTTTAATCCTGGCAAGATGTATTTGTATTGCATTGTATGCATTGTATTGTATAAGATGTAATCCGAAAAAAGACCAATATTTGCCTCAAGTATAAATATATTAACTGACTGGTTCAACTCAGGTTTGATATCTGTGCAATTGAGCATTTTAAACCTGTATTGATTATTTGGCTGTTTATGGGCAGCGCAAGCTGTAAACACAACACTGACATTTTATCACCTTATGAAGTTTATATGTAAAATATGCTGGCAAATAGATGCCTATTCATAGATCCAGCAGAACAAAGCAACATTAACATTCAATTCAAGTTTCTGGTAAATTAATACTCACCTCTCCAACAACTCCTGAGATGCATGTCTGACTCTTTAGGTTGAGTGTGATGTGAGTGAACCAAATTAGTAAAGTTGAGGTCTGTAATACCAAAACAATGAGCTGAAAGAGGCTGAACCCATTGTTAATAGAAAGATGTTGATTACAGCAGCTTTAACGAAGGATTGATACTTTCTAGTGTGTAAAGAACTCACACTACATGTTTCATCAGACTTTCTGCTCAGCCTTCTGTAAGGATCATTTGAGCTCACACTGAAACTAAGCTCTCACACAGTGACAATTCCAATAAAGTTTGTACAAACACAAAGCCAACAATATTGACAAAATGGGAGAAAGGCACCGTTAGTTTGTGCAATTCCACTATAAAAAGAAAGAAAATACAAAGCTGCATGATGGCTGAAGATGACAATATGGTCTGTCTGTTTCCAACAAAGTCTCAGTCAAGACTACAATTTACCACAACATGTGAAATACAACTCCAACACTACAGTTTATAACAGATCTTTTGGCAGCTGCCATGTTTGAAATTGGACTATGCAACTAAAACTGCCAACTAACTAACTAAAAACCAACCAACCTGCCAAAAATCTAACCATTGTCCTTGAGCCAGATTGTTGATCTTTGAGGCAGTTAATTAGAAAGGCGACCTCCTCAAACAACAACCAACCTGGCAGAAATTCTGCCTGATTCTAAAGTCTGGGACAGCCAATTCAGGTTAAAATCAGGCTTAATCCACACAGCTTACTGTATCATTTTTGAATCTCATCTTGTCCTTGTTTCCACCGAACACTGGTCAGAGCTTAGTCAGTACACAAGAAGGAGTTCCACCAAGATCTCAAATGAGTTCATCCACTTAAGTGCGACCGAAATCTACTACGAGAGGTCAAAGCCTGAGCCAGCTCTAACTCATCCGCCTCCACTCCTGTTGATATAAAGGACTCCTAATGGAGTCAGCCGGTCAGAGATTGATCTGGTCTGAAGCGAGCGACTCTGGCACCTCTGGTGATACCGATTTTAAGATGTTTGGTCACGGGTACATTGCCGTTAGCGGTATTGATCTAACCTTGCAGACTCTGCTCATCGGACTTTATGGCGCGATTGTGTAAGAGTTGTTCTATGCGTCGGCCCTATTGAAAAGGGTATTGAGATTGGCAGTGCGAGTTCTTTCATGAGCTGGCCTGTTGGGATTGCTAGCGGCACACTGAGTCCTACAGCCGAAAAAATCAGTAATTCCTGTCAATATGAGCAGCAGGGGTCAAGCTGCCTGTCCTTATAATGCTGCACTGTAAACACAATACACAGCTCTTAGTTTCCTCTCCATCATTCCCTAGAGGTAGCTTTAAAGCTGACAGAAATATTATCCATCCATATTTTTGGATTATGTCCTGAGACTCTATTCAAAGGGAATAAGGCTCAAAATGAAATCAGCCTTAAACACTGTGGCACCGGCTCATGTATTTTCAAGAGCTCTTTGTGAGAGGTGGGTTATAAATCAATTTTAGGATCGACCGAGCGCTTTATCTTGATTTTCAACCTTGGCAGATCCTTTAGGGGTCTTTTAAACATTAGTATATTTCTTGCACTGGTGAGTGGCGGTCGAAGCGTCTGACTGCTCTCTTTATGTAGAACAAGGCGACTCAATCTGGGCTGATTCAATGACTCACTCGTATAAACGAGGCATATTAAACTGCACCTGTTGATGGCTTGTTGGGAGCAAATGGAGTGCGGGTGATTGTGCGTATGCATGGTGTATTGATCCAGCTGGTGGAGAGCTGGGGAGGACTTCCACATGGCCTTGATGTGTGAGATGCCGTCTGGACCTGGAGACTGCACTATTGATCAGCATGTCGAGTCTTAAGTAGCCTCTCCATTCAGGCCCCTTGACGGCAACACACTTCCAAAATGACAGTAATCAATGGAAATGGTTAAATGACCCCACAGAACTCAAATATTATAAATTGCCATGGCAGAGCGGATTTATCTTTGTGGATTATGGAGCACTGTCTGACTTACTGACCACTCGTGAGACTACTTATCCTCTCTCAGGATAGACATTGTGTCAAACCAGAGCTCCGTGTTTATGAACTATACTCCCAGTGAGTCGGTGAATCTTTACTTCTGTTCCCTCGCTGCTGCAAAAGACCCCCCTTTTGCATGATAGATAGGCAATATATGAGCCATTTTCCCCTCTCCACTCCTCACTGCTTGTAATCCAAACACATTTGAGTGTGATGGTTGTCAAATGGTAGCGGGTAATCAGACACAGACAAAAATGAATAATGCATCACAATATGTCTGGCTATCATTGTGTTGATTATTGTCAGAACGAGCCAGAGCACTGTTGTTGAAATAAAAAAGACATTCAGCGCAGCTCTAGCTCCACATCCAACAGCAAAATATACACTGTCAGTCTCTCTCTAACATACAGTTAGAATATACTTCAGCACAATAGCAGAAAGTTATAAAAAGACACAACTGCAATTGTCAGTTCCTTCCCCATATATTGTAAGCTCAAGAGGCGTGAGGGTAGTCAAGTCGTCTATCACTTCACTTTGCCCCAGTAGTGTAGACAGATTGACAAACAGTATAACACAGACAATTGAGATTGATACAACCATAGAGACACACGGAAAGCTCTGGATAGACCACAGCAGCAACACCGTCTTCTCATGAAAGCGCGCGCACAACAGTTGTGGACAAATGGGCTCAAGTGATCAAGAAGGAGTGCAAACAGCCGATTTGTAGGTACAAATGGTCACATTAGACAAAGGGAAAATGGCAGATGGGTGTAAGAAATGTATAAATTTGCAACATTTTTTCCTTTTGATTCATAAGAATCCTGCAAGCTGTCTGCTGATTTGTGCAGATCGTTACAGAGGGAGGACAGTGTTTAGGAGGAGGACTTCTCACATCAGCGAGAGTGACAAAGACAGAGAGTGAGAGGAGAGAAAGTGTGAGAAACTAATTGTAAAAATGACAGCAGCTTTTAGCCACTTTTAAACAGCAGAGCTAAAAGGTGGCATGATGTCAGGCGCTTTACTGAGTTGTTAACTGTTAGGGATCAAGAAAAGGTCCATACTCAATTGTCCTGGCGTTCTATTAGTGGCACATACTGGATTTAGAGAGAACTGACGGGAACTCCATCAGCAAGAGCTGCACTGTTATGAGGACCATAGACAAGAATGGACATGTATGATAAAGTGACATGAATGTCCACAGCCTGCATATAAAACTATAATATTTTCTGACAAGAGTCTGACATTTTCAGTGCTGCTATTGCAATTTCTCAAAGCGTTACATGATGACAAGCCCTCTCCATTTTTATCTAAGCCTTAATGCTTTTAGCCCCACTTTCTGAATTAGCTGTCAGCCACTGTGGTCTCCTTCTCAATGCTTCTTTGGAGCTCAAATGACTGAATTAGGCTCTACCTTTAAAGATAATTGCTTAATTGGGGTCTTTTCATATGCTGTCGGTAGCTGAGGACCTGAGAAAGGCTCTGATAACTCTGTAATTATGCGGCTACAGCAGATACACACATTTGTAGCAGAGCTGTGAAGAATGAGCTGACAGCCTCGTACTCTCTCTGCGTCCACTCTCCCTCCACGGACTCTGAGATACAGCTAAAATTGCGGGGCCTCTTTTCAATACAGATACACAAGTATTTGTGTGTGTAGCTGTCTGAGTGTGTCTGTATTGTCAGAACTCATGACTGTATCTCAGTAAATGAATGAGACGTCAGAGTATGTCTGAATCCAGCTAGGCTGCAGGTATGTCTGGGAAAAATCTTTGCCTTTGCTTTTATTCCTGCTGCACTGCCACTGTCTCTGATTTGAAAGGTGGAAGAACACTATTACATGGTACATCTTCTTCCTTCTAGTACAGCTCTTGGATACAAAGTGTCAGATGAAGTCTATTTGTGTAAAATGTTTTGGGAGGGGAACATCACATACATGGTGGCAGCTTTCACCTTTTTTTTCCAAAGGCTTGGCTGTCAATATAACTTTGCCCGTAGAGAGCAGGAGAGATGTACTGTGCTGGTGGAGGGAGGTAAATACAGTTATGGTCTGAGGTGAATAACGGCAGGGTGTCAGAGGAAGAAGTGGGAGCCAGAGTGGGAAGGAGACAGGGAGGATAAAGAGGCAAGGAGGACCGGTTCCACCACGGGAAGAGAGGGAGGGTGGCGGTGGCGAGAGGGAGATTAGTTTTGCTCCGGTAACGACAGATCATAAAAACACGAAGGGGAGGAAAGAGGAGAAGAAAAGGAGAGAAGGGGGGAAGGATTAGTGCCACTTCAGGAATGACAGAACATGGCAGAGTGAGAGAAAGAGGAGTGGGATGGGAGATGGGAGGATTCCTGGGAGTTTAGTTAGGATTAGTTTTGCTTCAGGGACTGGGGATTGAATGAGGGAGAGGGAGTTGGGTGATCTGGGTGGCGTCATGAAAACAAAACCTCTTATCAATCAATTGTTGACAAAGTGAGACCCAGAACAATCTCTTTCTCCCTCTGACCCTGCACTCCCAGCCCTCTGGGATGTGTATATTTACTGGATGTCACTGGCAGCACACTTTTATAACTAATGATACAGAGGTAAATAAAAGTGTTGAACTGCAGTGACCATCATGAGAAACCCTGAAGTCATACCCACAAATATACTTCTATTTTTGTAATTGTTTTTAAATAATCAATTTTGTGTCCTATACATCAATGGTTCTTAAACTATGCTAGATGTACCACTGGTGGTACATGACCTCCCTGTAGTAGTAATGGAACTCTCAAAATCCTAGATAAATGGAATATAATATAAAATATGTTTTTCATTTCTTGTAATATCTAGTTTCAATATCAGCTTGGTACATAATGATTATAGTTACAAGCAAGCGACCTCTGTGGCTGGGAAGTGAACCCAATGCGGTAATGCCAAAAACTGTAACACCTCGAGTGGCCACTTGAGCGGCTGGCTACAGAACATTTCAATCACCATAGGTGCCCATGTTAAAATGTTCAACTTCACAGCAGAAATAAACATGTTTACAGCCTGGTTCAAAAAACAGTTTTGGTCTGTATAGCTAATTTCCCCTTTCATGACAACTGTACTGAGAGTGAATTTTTATATAACCCACCTGTTCAAATTATATTAAGGCTTAAAGTTATGTATAATTAACAGCATGGCTGCTTTGATTGACAGGTGCTGTTACAGGTGGTTTGTTTGAGCACATGATCTACGTTTTTGCCAATATTTAGATTAGCCCGGAGGCGGAAGAGGCGGTACAGCCAACATGGTGGCAGCCAGCAGCACATATTTTGAGCTTCAAAATGGGTCTTCGGAAACCACATGAGCTCTGAGTTCTGTTTAGGAACAGTCAACAATAAATAATTTTCTTTTTAGGAATAAACCTGCTTCTCGTGTGAGCTGTCTGCAGCTGAACAGGGTCGACTGCATTTTCCATCATGAAGGAGGTTCTTTAAGAGACGAATATTTTCTGAGGCGGTACGAGGTGTAAAAAGTTTGAGAAACGCTGCTATACATCAATGGTAGAGAGATTTCAAGAATGAGTTTTTACCTTCTCCGGTTGTTATTGGGAAAACTATCCAGTATTTCACAAGACTGTGTGCATGTAACAAAAACCAGTGATCCCCCCCACGCTTGTAAAACCGTGAGTGTGATTGACCAGAAAATTTATCACACCACCTCATCAATGTGTTCAAACCTCTCTTGTTTTCTGGAGGTAGTCCATCCCTAAAAATCACGTCTAATTACCTCCATCAGTTGAAAACAAGAAACTAGTTTGCAGCACATGAATCAGAATGAGCATCCACAGCTGTTCCTTTTTCAGTTGGAAGGGATCTCTTGTTGCCCCTATTTTGCCTTGGAAATGAAAGATTTGCTTGTGAGATATTTTTTTTCCTTTTATTGAGGCAATCAGGGGAGCCTTTAACAAAGAAATAGTGCTCAACAGGGTGTTTTTTCCTGTGATAGAGGGTATGAAAATGATGCAATAACAAAACATTTGGGGTGTTTGAAGTTTGCTTCAAAGTTGTATATACATAAGAGGAAAAAATAGATAACTGGGAAGATTGCTAACTAGCTCCCTGGTTATTAGAGACTTTGCATAGCAGCCAAATATAAAAAAACTGCTGTGCTTAATAGGAATGAACACCACGCTGCATTATATCTTTGTCCAATCAGGTTTCTTGGATAAAAAAATGACAGAAGTTTGTTCATTAAGTGCCAGAATTTACATACAGTAAGAACTGACTGACAGGTTGCCATGCCAGGTGAATGTTTCTACGAAGCTGTGCATATTTTTTTCATGCTATGCCCTGACAGCAAGTGATGAGGGAGTCAAGAAAAAGGGAGACTGAGAGAGAAAGCAGTACATCGGGTAACTATGACTAGCCCATTAACAGGGCTGGTTGTCAGTGTCAGCGGGCTCAGCTGTGGACGGTGGGCAACAGTAGTTGGAGAGGAACATTGTTAAAAAGGAGCAGCACTGTCAAATCTGGACATTCTCCTAAAGTGTACATGTCTGAGGTCACAGTGCGCATGGTTAACACCAGCAAAAGAGAATAACAAGTCCAGCACTTTGTACAGATTGACTCTGAAGACTGTCCCAATGTGAATATCAAACCTCCACCATGACAAATAGGCAAAGAGGGCGAGGGATGAAGGGCCAGGCGAGAGCTGTGAAAGGAAGGAAACACGAGTGAATTGATGGAAAGAGGTTGCTTGGAGGAAGGGAGGGTAAGAGAGAGAGCAAGAGGATGTGAGGCAGATGGAGGGAGGTGACAGTGCAGGGAGGGAGAGAGAGAGTGAAAGAGACAGAAAGGGGGAAGGTTTGTGTTTAATTAGCGGCCCTGGAGAGTGTCTTGCTTGAGCCAAGAAGGAACATGGGATGTTCTCTAATTGGCCCTGCTCTGTGGAGAGGGAGGGAAGGAGGAAAAGCTCGAAAAAGAGGAGACAGACACAAGAGGGAGGACAAGAAAAGGAGGAGGAATGACTGGACTTTTGTCTGCTCGGCTGCACATGTATATGAGCAGGCTGTGTTTGTCTATAGAGATATGTAACCTTAGTTACTGTACTCATTACATCTTACTTTTTTTTTTCTTACATCTTACTTAAATTTTCGTTGCTCATTTATGTTATGTAAGTGAGCTGTGAGATAAACTGTGAGATAAATTATGTAAATTCAACAAAATTATTTTGGGACTTTTTCAAATGTATATTATTAAATATGTATTATTTAATCAATAACAGCTCACCATCTGCTGGAGTTATCTTCATATTTACCATACAAACATGAGAGCGGTTTCAAACTTTTCCTCTAACTCATCTTTTCTCTTCTCTTCTAAGTTAATTAGTAAGCTCCAAAAAATGTCCTAATAGCTTCTAATTCGTTGCTCATTTATATCCCCTTGCTTCAGAGTAATTATAGTTCCTATCTTCTGTCGTTTTATTGGGCGCAGTTGTGCATGTAACAGTAAATATCGAGAGTCTGACGTTAACCCTGTAAGTAGAGCTGGATTTATATTGACTTGCTATGTTGGCATTGATGCTACCAACTGCACTAACATGTCCTTGTCGCACCATTTGTGTACTTTTAGTGTAGTTCTGAATTTATCAGTTTGGACTGACTTGCCTTAGGTGGAAGAATGATGAGTAACTCTTCCCTGAAGCGTGTAGGCTGTTATAGCAGCATATTGTGTTAGAACCATAGACAGTATGGACATAGTGTCCATGACATCAGCCACAGGTTTCTGAAGAGCCATTGTGAAGCTCAGTGTATGACTCTGGCCGTCGTCATCTTGGCAGTCTCCGCCAGCTTCTGGCTAGTCCGAAAATTGGTGGAACTGAGGTGGGCTGAATGAAACCTGGCTGCTCAAACAAGCCACCTGTAACAGTATACTAATTTTAAGCCTTAATATAGTTTGAACAGGTGAGTTCTATAAAACTTCTGTACGGTTGTCATGAACAGGAAAAATAGCTATAGAGAACAACACCGCTTTTTGAAACAAGCTGTAATTGTTTTTTTTTCTACTTTAAAGTTGGATAATTTAATATGGGGGCATATGGAGATTGACTTGTTCTGTAGCCAGCCTCAAGTGGCAGCTTGAGGAACTGTAGTTTTTAGCACTTAGGTGTTGGCTTCACAGCCAAAGAGGTTGCTGCTTTGTTGCACTGAGATGTTACATACCATTACATACAGTATAGGTGTAATTTTTGTGTATCCAAGTATAGAGTATAGTTGTAGGGGGCGGTAGTAGATGGTAACAATAGGTGGAGGTGGGATAGATACATAATAAATTAAAAAATATCTTATCATCTTATATCATATCTTTCTCAAAATCATATATCCATGTATTGACGCATTTCACAGTAACGTGTGTATTTCACCACACAGGGTCAAGGAGAAACTTGGTTGCCATGACATGCAACAAAGAGGAGTGGAGAGAAAGCTCAGAGGATATGAATAAGGGAGCAGGAGAGATGGATGAGGGGAGTGGGGAGAGGCAGGAGAGAGACAGAGATGGATGGAGTGAAGAGTCTGGCTGTACAGGGGCACAGCTATGGAGAGAGACAATTCACAGATGCACAGAGGAGATCTGGGAGAGGCTCTGGAAAAATGACAAGTCAAGAAGTTGGGGAAGGAGGGATAATGAGCAAAGACAGAGAGGAAGGAGTGTGTGTTTGTGTGCAAAAGGGAGAGAGAGACCGAGGCCTTGAGGGAGACGTGGCGAAGAAAGGGGAGTTTATTGGAGAGAATTTAGAAGGGAGAGGAGGAGATGAGCGCAGAGAGGTGCAAAAAACAAGAAGATTCAGGAAATGTTTTGAGAAAATAACTGTGACAGAAGGGAAAAAGAAAAGGGACTGTCCAGAAACAAATCACGCCAGCTCAGCACGTTCTTCTTCATCCACCCCATTTAAGATGGTGGCATTATTCTAACCATAGCCCTAATCAATACTTGTGACAACATATTGGTGATCAATCAAAGTGCCAGGACAGAATTGATCATGCTCAGTCAAATGTGACATAAACAAGGACTAGCGGTCGATATGATGTTAGTGTATTCAGTCCAAGACAAACACTCTGTATCTCAATTAACTGCTCATTTTGTCACTGTATACTTTGATAAACAGAGTCATTTATGCACACCTAAACAGCAGCAGTGAAAGATGGAGTGTCTGAGCCACCTCTGGCCAAAACAGACTTAAACAGGAACTTGTACCTCATTGTTAGCATAGCTGAATTATTTATATCTCTATACCTTTACCTTACCTGTATCCAGATGAGAAGAAAAATGCATATTGACCTATCGCTTTAATAAGATGCGTTTCTCACTGTCACATGTGCAGGGTGGAAAAAGTAAATTATAAACAAGTGTGCATGCAACATGTATGCCGGAAGCATTGAAGTTTAATGCTTTAGTTTGAGCATCTTACTGAAGAGACAATCAGCAGAGAAACAGAGTCTTTATTCCCCTGCAAAGTTAATAACACAGCACACCACAGCAAAACAATCAGATAGTGAAGAGCCACAAGAGGTGCCTTAATTATAGGTAGGAGCTAATTATGCTAGATTGAAGTTATGCTTGCCGCACAGATGTCACCATATAATGAGACAGAGCAGAGCGAGGGTCATGACGAAGGCGCATAAGGCAACGGACCACACGTCTCGATGCCGAGGTCACACCAGATCCAATAGCAGATTTAAAATCTTTATTAAAGCTCTGATAATTGTGCAGCCTATTGGATGTAAATGAAGCTCGAAGATCGATACCCCAGCACTCGCATCAGTCTAATGGAGAATAGAGTGACGGTGATACATGGTTAGAACCGTGCTGCTTCGCATTACGGATAACCCTTTCTAACCCTGTGTATCCGCCACACCTGCAATTAAACGATAATGCCTGTGGGAGAGAGTGAGCGCGAGAGAGGCCCGCTGTTCAAAGCACAGATGCTTCTATGACAGCTAAATGATACTCTGCCTGACCTCGGGTGTAGCTAGCCGAGGCGCATTGGGAGCTCTCAGAGCTGTAATGCACCATTATGATATCGAACGTCCGATAGCTCCCCGCCACCGCTTCTCCTATCTCCACCCCCGCCATCTTCCACACAAACCCCTCTGCTCCTCCTCCTTCCAGCCCATTCAGTGCTGAGGCATCAAATGGGAGAGACGTTAGCATGATTACCAGGAGTTAAAAAACCCTGAGGAGAAAGCAGAATGGCTAAATTGACCAGATTACTGAGACTAATTGGTCCAATCCCAAACTGGCTTATTAATGTGTGTGAGGAGATAATGAAGCATGCTACTGGATGCAGAGTGTGAAATGTGTGAATAACACACATGCAAAGACCATGCAAAGTACACAGGTGGAAGACACACACATGCAGACACACACACACCTATCCTTGTCTTTGTTGTATTGTAGGGACGCAAGATCAGACCATGCATTCTGGGAACCACCCTTTCTGGTGGTTGTAAAGACCTGAAAAAATATCAGGCAGTGTCCTGGAGTGAACATAAACAGCGATATGATTGTTTATGTTCACAAAGTAGACTCCTTTGACCAGACAGGGAACCACTTTCTGGGGACATATTTATTGCATTACCTGTTTTCAGATAGTTGAGATTGTTATGTGTGGCACAGGGTGGACTAATGAGATCTTTCATAAAGGGTTCAGCCAAACTACAAAAACATATTTTTAAAGTTTTTATTAAGTTCTGAGACTTTCGCCTCTGAGGTTTCTGCCTCAACCACCAAAGCAATAGTCTCTATGCAACACTGTTTGTGTATGCTTAAACACAACTAACTTGCAGGAGACTAATTATAAGCACATCACTGAGTTGCGCTTACTCCATGCCACAAAAGATTAATAATGACAACGTTTCGATCCCACTTGCATCTTCATCAGGTTAGCAATCTCATCCAAGTGGGATCGACACGAAAATGTTTTGTCAGCGACAAAGTGCCACCTGGATTACATTTTTTATCAACATAATTAGGAAACATTAATTCACTGTATTTGTATCTGGCAAGTCACTAAATGTTGATACTGAACATATCAGTAAAATGTTTTTTTCCCTGCAATATCCACTCTCCTAGGAGCTAATGCATGATACAATTTTGTGCTCTAGTTAGAAATTCGAGTCAACAGTGACTTAAAGTGTGAGACATGATGTGTTAATTAACATTTAACTAAACTACAAACCCTAACAGACACCAAGTCAGGATGCAAATCTTTGTCTCTGGTGTCGTAGTCCTGGGTTAGGTATAAGTTTACCTCAACAGTAGTAGCAGTTTCTACGAGATAGGGGAGCCCTATAAAACTGTTCACATTGCTTCAGGTAAGAGATGTCAGTGCCACAAACACAAAAAAAGTTCCATTCACCTCCATAGAGGCAGAAATCTCACAGACTGATATCTCCAAACCTGGATAAATAAAACAAAACTATCTCCACTAAAAGAAAGAACATGTTTTTAGCAATTTGGGTAAACTGACCCTTTAATGTAGGAGAAGTCAGGTGCAGTGTCCTAAGGTTGAGATACAGAGAATAAAAAATTAATCAGAATGATGTTTAGAGGCAGCAAAAGGAAGGAAGTGTGTGTTTCCTCAGCTCTGAAGGCCTCCATCGGTTCATCGCCCCTTCACTCCACAAGCCATCCCTCCATCACAGAGTGAGAGAGGGGAACGGACAGCATTGCCTGGAGCCAACAGAGCAGTAGAGCGAGCAGCAGAGCGAGAGGGAAAGAGAGAAAGTGAGCAACACAAAACAGAGGTGGGGGGAGAGGAAGGCAGAGCCAGGTGTGGAGGAGAGAAATACAGAAAGACAGAGCAAGAGAGCATGAGAGAGACGCAAATGCTACCCAGAGAAGTTGTCCTCTCCTCTGGTTATCCTCCATCACCCTGCCTGTGTTTTCTCCATCCCTGTGACTCTCTTCATGGCCCTTTGGCTCCGTGACCCCTGTGTCGGCTGCCATTCCTCAGCCCGGCCCTGTCACTCTGCTCCCGCCTCACATGCAGCCCACACAGGAGGGTCGAGTGTCGTCAGCGGAGCTTGAACCTCACACCAATGTTGTAAGACAGAGCAGATCCTGTGACGGACTAAATGTGACAGTTGAGCTGCTGACCTTTGATCCAGAGACGGTGGACAGAAACCGGCAGCCAAAGTGGCAACATCCATGCACACATGGGTACTCCATACAAACACAACCAAAGTAATACACACACACTCAGATGTTGCATTTTCTATGAATACTACCACTGTGTGTCCTTAAACATGCAAGTTGTTAAAATGTAGCAGTCCAATATGAGCTTTTGTAATAGATCATTTAGGTTAAGTATTAACAAATTAGAATGAGATAAATGTGCGTATTAGCACATGATGTTCTTGAATAATAATGTTTCATATTAAGACAATGTTAAAAACCTCTTCCCTTTGTGCTTTTAAATCGTGTTGTAAAAAGAATAATGGCACTGTGACTAAGTCTCTTTTAAGTTTCAACCCAGTGCATGGTCTTTTGAGTAGAAGAAGAAATACATATAAAAATATATCACACATTAATATCTGAGGTCCTTCTCTGTGAGGAAATTAGTACACGATTAAGAGGTGTGAGAGTTATCACAATGTAGTTCGGTAGTTCACAAAATATGCATCTTAACAAGTCGAGTTTGGAGGTTTATTACTGCAACTGTGAAAAAAAGAAAAATCACTTATCCATATTTATTCTCCTATTGTTGTCCTCCTATTCTTTTTTTCATTACTTTTCATCTAACAAGCTTTACTGAGCAGTTAAGTTGATATTTTGTTATAACAAAAAGGTTTCTTGTTAAAATGAAAGTAACTATAAACTAAGAAAAATGAAAGAAACAATAAAATGGAGTGAAAGGAAATTTTGTCATTGTAATGAGGTAATGAGCAGAGTCTTTCCTTCTCGTGGCAGCAGCAATATAACCATAGTTACACAAGGTATTTCTCTGCTGCCAAGAGTACAAAAAAAAAAAAAATATCTGGCCATATTGGCAGAACTTTAAAGAAGTAGTTCAACATTTTGGGAAATATATTAATTTGCTTTCTTGCCAAGAATCTCTAAGTATGGAGTTAGAGCCAGGAGGAGATTAGCATAAAGGCTGGAAACAGGGAGGGAGACCATGCCAGACTCTGTCTAAAGTTTAGAAATCCTAACAGCACCCCTAAAACTCAGCACTTAGTATAGTGTAACTTTTTTATTTAATCTGTACAAAAAACAATGTGTATAAAAGTACAGTTCTATTTTTAATGGGTAGTTATTAGCTGGACTTTTTAGCAGTGAGACGTTGCAGATGAAAAAAGCAAAATATATTTCCCAATACACTGGGAAATATACATGACTTATACAGTTGTGTCCACATTTGTAGTCATTTTCTATTGCTACTTTTCATGAATGTCCTTGTTTATAATCTCACCTATGAAGCTCTGATCGATGTTTCCCTCATTGTTGGAAATAGCCTTCAGCAAGAGCAACAAAAGACTTACATACTAATTGTTGAAGACATAAAATGTGGCACTTCATAGGAAAAATGGAACAGTAATAAAATCCTCTTTGGGATACATAATGTATGCCAACATACATTATTTTCAAGACTTTTAGCATCATTTAAAATTTGCATCAACTAGAATAATTGTTCTGAATTAATTCTGAATGAACCCATGCATGCACACAGTATCCATGTGCTGTGGATGGGACAAAGTGCTTTATTTTATTAAATACATACACCGTTTTCTGTATCTTGGTGACAGAAACCATATCTGCTCTGAAAGCTCCGCAGATAACGGTAGCAAAAAGAGGCTGGCGACATCATAAAGGAGACGTAAAGAAACGCTGGATGAAAAGCTCATACTACAGCACTCTGTTGAACTACCGTTTGTTTTTGTAAATGTCAGTTAGTTTAAATAGGTTGTGTAATCCCTGTGGAGCCACGACACTGCCTCCACACGTAACAGGCCGTGCCAACATTGGCTGAAGTGAATATGGAAATTAGCGGCATTGGAGGTAAAAGGTTTTTCTGTCACAGCAGTGTTATGTGAGTTAAGGTTGAAGCGGTCCCCGAGGCATTTTTTCCCCTCCGGCAGTCATCGTTTCTGTTTCCGTCTATTCACTCTCCTCAGTCACTTACTATTTTCCCTATGTTTTGCCACCTTTTATACTAATCGCATTTCACCTTCATTGCCTCCACCTTGCCTCAAATCGTTCCACCTCTGAGTCTCATTCCACGGTCTGGTTCGTAATCTGCCTCTTTATCTCTCTTTTTTTGGTGACACCTTCCATCTACCTCACTTTCTTTACCCCTGTGTCTATTTCTTCTTCTTCTTCTGGCTTACTTAAAAAATAGCCTGCGTCCACTCCCCTGCCTTTCTTTTTCTTCTGCTTTCCCTCGAAAGGGCTCACTTTCTCCCCCTCCCTCCCTCCCTCCTGCTCTCTTGCAGTGTTTATTTAAGCAGTTTCACAGTCACTGCACCCTGCTCTGACTGTGTCGAACCCTCCCTCTCCCCATCTCTCACGGACACACTTTGTATTTGTGCGTCTGTATCTCTGAATCTCTGTACTCCTCTCTCAATCCTTGTACACTTCTCCTTTACTTTATCCTTCGTTCCTATCACTCCTCCTCCTCCTGGTGCTCCCCGCTTCTTTAGACAGTCTGAGATTCAGAGTTGCTTTAAAGACTTCACAGCTCCCTTCTGTCGTTGGAGCTTTTTAGATCTGAAAGGAGCAGGCAGCAGAAAACTGGGCCAGATAGAAGTAGACACAGGCAAGAGAAAATATATCTTTACACTTAGACTGTCTCAGAGACATGTAATTGTTAAATAAAAGAAAGATCTTTCCAGGCAGCTCATAATTATAAGAAGAGATGGATGCCCTCAATGGGCAATTTAATAACCTGGAGAGGGCAGGGACTGTCGGATCTAGCTAATGTTTGAAAAGAGCAGCGTTAAGACACTAATCCCATTCATCTCAAGTTCTATATTCATTTTTCTTGTGTTAATAATAGCTGCACAAGGACATGTGAGCGCTTCAGTAGCCCCGTCTCTTTCATCTTTTAAGTTTTAAAATTAGTTTGTAATAAAATTATAGATATCATATCTCAAATACCTGCTGAGAGTAATAACCATTCTAAGGAAATTCTACTGGAAAGTGTCGGCTGTACTCAGACACTTTTATCAGTAAGTTAATGTGAAGCTGGACTGATTAACAACGTACTGTGCCAACATGTAAATTTGCACTTTTCCCTGCCATGTTAACACCAATGTGACACTTACAGTAAGAGAGCAGGCTTAAAGGGAAACTCCACCAATTTTACACATCAAACTTCTTCTTGGGTAGTAGTATTATTAAGTATTATCCCTCTTATGGCTCCAGAGGTGCATGAAGTCAGATGCCACAAGGTACCCTGCTCATGTCTGCTTGAGGCTAGTGACCCATTAGCCACTGCTAGCATAACACACCCAAATCTCTGACCAAATTGTTGGTGGTTAAATTGCATTGGTAATGTCTGTGTCAGGTTTTGACAAAGAAGAAGAATGTTTGGATTTTAAAACAAGATGATGTCTCCTGCATTGATTTGTATCAATCTGCGCATTAACTGTCCATCTTGAGTCTGATGTCACTGGAGTGCAATGCCACATCAGTGGAGTACTATTTTAAAACAACAGTTCTACATTTTGTGAAATACATGTATTCCCCTTCTTTGTGAGAGGAAGATGAGATGTTTGATACATTACTCATATTAGACCATTCAATATGAAGCTGGAACCAGCAGCCTGTTAGCTTAGCTTAGCACAAAAAAGGAGAAACAGTGGGCAACAGCTAGCCTGGCTGATTCACAAAATCCGCTTACCAGCACCATTAAAGCTTGCTAATTAACATGTTACATCTGGTTTGTTAAAAATGTGAAAAAAAATGTGTAAAAATAACATATTGTGGTTTTATGTGGTGTTATGCACAGTCTTGGCCAGTAGCAGTAACTTTCTGACAGACTGCATGCCCTGTAAAACCACAATCTGCTAGCTGTTTCTCCCTGTTTCCAGCCTTTGTGCTAAGCTGAAGCTGGTAGCCTGATATGTATAACGAACAAATATGAGTGGTAACAATCCTCTCATCCAACTCTCAACAAGAAATTAATCTGAACGATTGCTTTAAGATCTAGAAAAGCACAACTGGAGAGTGCAGAGGTTTTTCTTAAGGACTCTTGAGCTGGACTGAGGTTATTTGGTTTAACACGTCTACCTCTATGTCACACTGTTGCTCAATGTGGCATCAGTATTTCTGGACTTCTACTCATGCCTTAGAAATGAAGGAGACTCTCTTGAATGAAAAGCAATTCAAATATTCAACCATTCATTCACCAGTGAGATCATTTGTTATTAAAATTCATTACTACGAGCCTCTACAATATGTGGCTCCGCTGCACCACCACCCACCGCTTCACACACAAACACACACATACATGCATACACACCCAAAGCCCATCCCCTACATCATTCACAGCCCCACTGACAGCCAGAACACTTTGTAGTTCTATAGAATCGGTTGTGTTCTGCGTTCCCCTCGCTCTCAAGACTACTTTCTAGCCCTGTGAGTCTGGGGAACTGTGCCGTCGATGACAGTAATGTATTCTGGCCCTCCCCGCAGGCCTCCATGGACCTGGCTCCCTTCCTCTTCTTTTCCTCCTGGGACTTCCTTGATGTTGTGGGAGCTGAGGCCTGTTGACTACCTCCCCACCCATCCTTTTATAATGTGTTTCCTCCCCTGTTGATTCCATCTTCCTGCCTTTATTATGGGTTAATGTCTTCTCTCCTAGACCTGGCAAAGTCGGATTGGAGAAACAGTAAGAAAGAAACCATGAGGCAGACACAAAGGATATAGTGCAATATAGTCTCATAAAACTGAAATGCAGATTATGCGCCGTGGACCTGAATAACGTCAAAATTAGATTCCTGTTCCAAAAATTGTATTACTTGACAACAGCGTGATTTAGATTATGAAAAAGTGGCACAAATTAGATGAGGCTTTTTTCACACTGTGTCACATGAAAAGCTGGATAAATGTAAAGTTTAGTCAAGAAGAACAACATTGATTCAGTTTGGGGAGCAAAAATGTGGTCGGGTTTAGAAAAGTACAAACAAAGAATTTAGAAATTCACTCTGTATAAAATCTTTGTATCCTCCCATCTGTCAACCAAATCTCTGCACTGTTTCCTTCCATATTTCAGCTGAGCTGCTGTCTGTTTCCAGCTTTCTTCTGCTCTCACACTTTTATTTAAACATATCATTGTATTAATTTTAGGAAATTTCAGAGCTTTACAGAGCTAAATACAGTTGTCACTCCTCACCATTATGCTAAATCCAGTTCACACACAGTTTGGACTTTTGAAAAGAGCGACACCTCCATTGTGGCTGAAACTTTCAGGTAGTTAATGTCAAACCTGAGTGCAGATTTGATTGCTATCTGCAACGAGCATTAGATTTGTACTAGACAGCTAGAAGGTGTGGGTTGCGGTAACTCGGAGATGGAGATAAGAAAGCTGTGACATGCTCACATTTTATATCACCAGATTTGTTCCCTGCAGTATTTTTTGTGCTGTACACATGAAAATGATAAATTCTTTGGATCTAAAAAAAGCTCACAATTTTTTATTGGTGTCACATAACCGGATGAACAAACACACCTCTGGTTGTTTCGCTGCTCAGGTGTATAAAACACTATACCTGCTGAAGTCACCATCTTTTGACTCTACTTAATGTTGCTATGGTTACAGACCTTAATCACAGCTAAGGCATTATTCATTGGTTAAGGGAGCTAACTGAGTTTACCTGTTTACACGCACACAAATGCTCATTACATTCTTCTCTGCTATGCGCCACAAATTGAAATTCACTCTCATTAGCGGATAGCTTGTCAATCTCAAACACTGAATATAGCTGCACACATGCACAGCGGGGTGAGCCTAGGAGCAAAAACAAAAGAAAACAAACATGTAGCATGGTAGAGAGTCTACAGCGAGTCTATTTCATCTTTCTGTCAGCCAGTCACGATGTCAGGCATGTCTGCTGTGACACAATCAGCCACCACTGCCAACAATTTGTAATACTAGCATGCGCTAGCTGTAGCGTGCAAGCACCCAGATGGCCTGTGTGTATCTATGTTAAACAAAGAATAAATGTTAGCACGGAACAAGAGGCATCAAAAGAGTAATGGTGGTGTCTTTTATTTTCATATCTCTGTTTGTGCTCTCGCTATCTGCTGAGTCCCCGTGTTTGTCCTCTAGATTGAATGAGCACACTGACACAGAGATAAGAACACATATACAGAGACCGCACATGGGCATGCACATTCTCATACTGTACATTAATAAACTAATGACCTGTGCAGAAGAACACTCGGACACAACCGGACACACAGCTTTACTCAGCTCTCTGTATGTCGGTGTAAATCTGTTTGGCAGTAGTTGAGTTTGGCAGAGCAGTTCCTCCACTGCGAATAACACTGAAACTAATGAGTTCATCTCTTCCACTCCTCTTTCCTCTCCGTCTCCTTCTTGCTCCACATTTGCACTCTTGTTCTCTCTCGTAGTTTTGCCCTCTGTCTCGATCTGTCTCTTGTGCGCACCTCTTCGTATCTCCACTGTTTCTTTTTCTCTCTCCACTTCTCTGTTGGCCCTCTTGGACATCCTCTCTTTACCTGCACAGATGGTTTCTGTGACTCCTCTGAGTCTTAATTATTCCGTCAATTACTGTGGGAAAATGTGCAATTAAAGTGGACAGTTATTCTGTGCCATGTGGCTCCATATTTATTAGGGTTACACCTGATTTCAGGGACTCGGGAGCTTTTCCGATCTCCGTGCCATCTTTTCTGTCGCCTCTAGGTATGTGTGAGGGACATCTTGGAGCTAGCACATTTTATTTCCCTAATCTTTCTCTCTTTAGGGATTCCCACTAATGGATGAAATGGCATTGTAAGCATATGGCCTATAAAGAAATACATGACACGCCACACTATATCATATATCTTTGTATATTGCTGTGTTAGTGTTGAAATAAGAAACCACATCAACATGTACACATTCTCGTTGTGTTCTTTGTAATGGCATTGATCTGTTTTCTTGATGTGTCAATCCTACTTGGGCTCACTGCTGGCTTCGCAGCAACCCACTGAGAGTATTTCCCTGGGAATGAGTTTGTCAAATCACGGACTGTGGCGCAACCAAACACTTATGTGCTGCGTTAATCCGTTCGAGCACTGTTCTAACCCAACCTTTGGGTCCGTGTCTCTCCCTCCGCTCTTCATTATGAGGCCTTAATCCTGACAGCGACACTCCATACACAGGGCAGCGAGGAGACGGACGAACAACAGGAGACCTGCTTATTTGCCCAAAGCCCAGAGCAAACACTGCAGCTGCTACGGGTGGGTGATGCTGACAGCTAGAACAGTGTGTGGGGGCTAGAGAGAGAGGGCGAGAGAGAGAGAGTGTGTGGTAAGTGTGGGATATGTATATGTAGACCTGTACACAAGTATCACAAGCAGTAGGGAAATCTAGATTGGTATCCAGCATAATGACACCCCCACAGAGAAAGAGAGAGAGAGATACAGAGAGAAAAGGGAAAATGTGAAGAGGATGCTTCGCTGATGAGGAGAAGCAAAGAAGACTGAGGAGAAAAGACTCAGAAGAGGAAGCTGAAGAGAACAGCAAATAGAAAGAGAGAGAGAGAGAGAGAAGTGGGAGGAAGGGGAAGAAAGAGAAGGAATACGAGTGAAAGATTAATAGGGAGAAGACGGAGATGGAGGATGGTGGTGGAGTAGAGTGAAGGGCCCGTGGCGCCACTCTAAGTCATCCTAACCAATGAGGACCTGGATGCTGAGAGGGCTTGTTCACAGCAGGCAGCTGCTAGCACATCATTTTGAAACCCTCTCTCACATCCCTCTTCCTCCTGTCTTTCCTGCTCCCCTGCTTCCTTTTGCTTAGATTGCATGTCACTTATTATGAATTGTTTATTTTATTTATTTTATCGTTGGTTTGTAAGTGGCTTGACACGGAGCCTTGAATGTCTTGGCTTGGAAATTAGTTCCTAGATGATAGTGGGAGTAACTTGGATGAAAAAAAGGTTAATTAAAATTTAAAAAAATAACGCATCTCCTCCTCCTCCTCCTCGTTTTCAGGCTGGCAGTAAACGTACAGGGTGTAAGTAGAAGCCTCCTCGTCTTACTCATTAATGAAAAGATGATGTGAAGAAAGCCGAGAATAACACAACATAATTCGTGAATATGTTTATCTCCATCTCCAGCTGCATAACGTGGCCGGTGAGCACATATTTTCCATCTATCAGACATATTCTCTCAGTCTTTGGTGCCAGCTCTATTCTCGTCACATTGACTGACAGGTTGACACGGGCCACATTGTGTCAGTTCGCTGTGGTGTCAAACATTAAGTGCACCCTATCACTCCATTGAAGTTCAATAGTGAAACACAGAGGGGAAAATGCATCGCACGCTGATAATTCACAGTTAATGGGAAGCGGGAAGAACAACAGGGAACCTTATCAGCCGCATGATGTAATGTTTACCGGCTTTTTAATTAATTATGAAAATTAGCTGAAGCAGTAGGCACGCTGAGAAGTGAAATCAGATCTTTACGCTTATCGCAGCCTCGCAGCACTCGCAGCGCGCTATTTGAATGACATCTCGCGCCGAACGCGACAGTCCCACACACTGTCCCTCACGAGCCCACACGCATACATTCACAAATACACCTTTGCACAGTGACAGGTTTTTAAAAAAAGCATCTACAAATACGTCGAAGCTTATAAAGTTCACGGACTGACATTAATGAATTCAACATTAAAAAACACACAATAGCCCAGAAAAACAAAATGCTATTGATTTGCTTTTAGAGTTTCCAAGGTGTGAATAAAATTAGATTTCTGATCTTTGATCCTCGAATGATGACAGAGTGTTCCTCATTAAATTCATCTGTCAAAATGGACAGCGAGTGTGAGCTCTCCTGATCTATATTTGTATGCATTGATCTGGGAAAAAAAATAGGTGAACCAAATATGCACAAACAAGCAATTAGTCGAGTGGCTGACATGACATTTCTGTGGTGTTAGTTTATTCAAAAAACACATTTTCCTTGTGTCAGTTGCCTCAGCGTTTAGTCTTCAAGGAGAGTTTTTTTCTTTTCTTTTTGGCAGTGGACAAAAGAATTCACACACTGCTGAGAATACGTGGGCTGTACATGACAGTACAGTAGTATCACCGCCGTAGTCTCACTGTTTTAGTTTGTAGTGTTTATCATTAACTGTGCAGCACTGTAGCAGGGAATCTCCTCTGTTAGGACTTGATTCCTCATAACACAAAGTCGGTCCCTGCAGGACGGAAGCAGGAAAAATTCAATATTCCACCTTGGAAGACAACCTACTCTGTTCCCACCAACTCCAGCCGGATTAGGGAGAGGGATATTTTCGGAAATGAGAGAGAGAGAGAGAGAGAGGGAAGCTGCACTGCCAAGTTTCCTCCTCATCTTCTTCCTCCAATTGGTCTCTGTATGGAGAAGTAGTGCAAAAGACAAACAAGTCAGGAGGCTTTTTTTTCCCCCCTCCTGCAACTTCAGATCAAAGCAGAGGAGCCAAGAGACACGAGGTGCCCGCGGGGAGAGGCAAGATTAGCTGGATTAGCCAAAACGCACCAGTGATAGGACTGGGCCCTTCCAGACAGATAGGCAAACGCTGGCAGCTGTGCCTGCATGCAGGGGCCAGATGAACCGGGGCCCAGCATTGTCTCAGTAAAACATTGCTCAAGACTTGGTTCAGCTGCAGCTACTATTTCACTCCTTCCTGTGTTTGTTTATTGATGATAAAATGGCAGGCTTTCGCTGTCAGGTGCAATGAATTCTAGTTTGGGTCCATAAGTAGGTCTTTCACCTCCTCTTCTTGAGAGAGTTTCCTGTTTTCAGCATCAGTGCTTCGCAGGATCTCGCTGATGAAGTGTTTTGAATTTGCATTGCATAATCTGTTTCTCAACTGGCGGTCCAGATATTGAGAAGAAACACTGCTATTAATCACTGAATTATTAGAAATTTATGCAAGGATAAATAATAAATGAATAAACAAAGAAGCATAAACATAAACCAGTCATTTATTTGGTTGATCGGTCTTGTGAGACTGCATTAATGATACACTGTCATTGCACCCCATGCTCATCTGATTTAACACAATGTTTCCCTCTTAGGAAAATACATTTCTCCTTTTTTTTCTTGGACTATTCTGTGCATTACGTATATTATTACGCCAGAATTTACAATGCAGATGTTTTGTTGCAGGCATAATCCCCAAAAGTCCTCTATGGCGGCATGTATGCTGCACACTGCTGAATTCAAGTACTGCATATCTATATGCATCTTGTGTGATATAGTCTTGGCATCCATTTCTCTGCATGTTGCCTCAAGGGCTCCCCGTGGAATAGATTTCCTGTGCTGTATATGCTCGCAGAACGCAAAATCACAGAAGAGACAGAAAAGGAAAGAACAAAACAGAGCATGCAAAGAGAAAGCACGGGAGCACGAAAGAAAAAAGAGAGCAGTGAAAAGATGGGAGGGGAGCAATTAAACGGGTGCGGGAGAGATCCAAAGTGGGGAAGTGAGAAAGAGAAGAGTGTGAAGAAGGAGGGGGGGAAAGGCATGTTATTAGCCATGTTGGTGTCACATTACAGCACAGCGGAGTTTGTAAAGTGGCAAGATAACTCTCACCTGAGGCCGTATGCCGCTGCCTTCACTCACAGGGACAGTCATGCGGCGAGACTAATGCTGTGCCGACTGTTACCACTCTGTTTGTGTAGCTGTGCACAAGCTCGTGTGTTGCTGTGTGTCTGTCTGGGTCAATGACAATATGTGTGTGTGTACGTGCGAGTGTGCATGTGAATTAATCCAGTGCATGTTGAGGACAAGAGCTACAAAGGAGCAGCTCCTGCGTACAGGCCTCAGCTGGTCTGTAGGACTCGAGGACTCGTCTGCTCCTCTCGTGATTAATACTCCAGTCTGCATGGTGTCCAAAGAGTCAAGCATGCACTGTTATTTATCTGCTCCCTGGTTAGTCCCTGGGAGGGCTCCCCCCTTGGTCTACGGTGACACCGGAGGCTGCACAAGTCCGCGGTCTCATTGTTGTTCACTGCTGTCTTATCTGCAGTCTTGTCGGGGGAAGACAGAGGGAGGAGGTGTGGAGGGAGGGATGGGGCAGCCACAGGCAGAGCTTTACTCAGATTGTTTTTCCTCCAGCTTTGCAAAAAGAGATTGAGAGTAAAGGAATACTGCTTCATCCCTCAAATACGACAAATCAATGGAAACTGTCATAAATTTGAATGTAGATTAAAAATTTTCTCTTGCTGCCTGGATGACAACTCGATGAAATAGACATATCACACACTCCAGATGTAGCACCCTGCTGTATGCATGTCAAGGGTGGCATATGTAGATGTCACACAGGCATATTATTGAGATTTACCGTTAAGTCTGATGTTGCATACAATCCCATCCATGCCTTCATGCTGGATTAAACGATCTCACGTGTGTTGGATGGAGACTCACAGGGGAGGAGAAAAGAGGTGTACAGTAATAGAGAATGGCTGTTTGTTACAGTACATTAGAAAGCATTATGGCTCGGTTAGCAGGACCTCAATGATGAAAGAACAACAACAGCAAATGACACGCACGCTTGCACATTTGCACATTTGCACACACTCGCACGTATACGCACCCAGTAATCACTATGTGCAATCACACAGCTAAAGGGTAATTGCACATAGTAGGAAAAGTGCTGCAGCTCTGTAGAGTATGTGGAGCACGTACTGATACAGGAAAAATGACCTCTACGTTCCATGTTCAGTCTCACCTTTTTTTCCTTTTTTTTTTTTGTCTTTTCTCCGCCAACATTATCACCTACCTACTGTAGTAAAGGTGGGCTGTAACTGCTTGTGATTTTACACAGCGAGGCTCAGAGCACCCTGGAAGCTGCTCACAATAAAAAGGAAAGGATGGAATCACTCCCCCAGCAGGGTAAAACTACAGACCAATCACAGAATTATGGAGCCCAGGGGAACACGACCTGTTTTCCTGCTTGTGTTTAAAGAAAAGCGATGAGTGTGAGCGCCCCTTTGGTTGTTCTTTCCCCCTCCATCTACAAGTCAGTGATTTTTCCCCGTCTTGTTTTTTAATCCAAACAACCTCTGAGTCAGTTTTATCTTTTAATTTCTAACGCCCAAACATTCCCTGTGTTCTTCTTCTCTGTATCCCTTTATTGTAATAACTAGCTTGATTCTAACGATGCTGGTAAACGGTGGCCCAGTTTGTCCCCCCCTTCCTCCCTCCTCCTCCCTTGTGCTCCCGCAAGTGAAATTACCAGTTGGTTACTATAGAGACGTGTTTATAAATGCAGTTTATGACTCCCTTTCTGCCCTTTCTCTCGCTGCACTTACCACCTCATTTTCCACACCTATCTTCCCCCCTCTTCTCAAATTACATCTTTTTCTTTTTCCTTCATTTTTCCTGTCTGTCTCTCCGTCTGTCTGTCTTTCTGTCTGTCGGTCTCACTGCTTTCTCCTTCATCTGTCCCTCCCATCCGGTTCTTTTGCCCTTTCTGTCCTTTCTCTTTGTCAAAATCTCATTATTTTGTTAATTTCGTCTCCAGCCGCTGTCAACGTGACTTGCTATGCAAGACTCATTGCACGGAATTAATACCTAATTTACGGCAATACTCAAATGGGCTCCATTCAAACAGCTTCCCAATCTAGGTGTTTACAATACCACGGGGTTTCCATCTTTGTCTGGCTCCAGGCTCTAAACCCCTTTTCTCTTATGATAAGTAACTGTAAGGCTCTTCTTTCTGATAATGCATTTGTGTGGGTATATGTGCCATATATCATTGTTTGCAAAGCACCTTCGTACCTTTGTGACCGGAGAGGTAATGTAAAGGAAATAAAAGCTGTGGGTTGTCTTTCTGCTCCCTCATGAAAGTCTAATGGCGAGCTGATTCATGCTTGTATCTAGCCAAGAAGACAATGGACGTATAGGCGTATTTATACCACTCAAAGCAAAGTGCTGCTGAGGCTTCAGTTTTACTCCTACGGGGTTCAGGTGTGGAGGGGAGCTAATGCACAACAAAGGGTTACGCTTGATGTAATTATGTAATAACCAACCTACCCTCACATGCTCCAAGTGAAACACTTATCTCCAGTTTGATTTCCACAGATTCAAAGAGCTTGTTTTAAAAACACACTTACTAGTCTTGTAGTGAGACGGTCAAAAATGTGGATTTACCTTTATCACTCCAACAAAAAAAAGACAAACCTGAACTAAACTGAGAGGATAACCTTTCCATTTATTGCAGATCCTCGACTATGTCAGTATGTTTCTGTGATTGATAGATTTTCTTTTGATGATGTGGCTTTGCTCTGGTCATTTCAGTAAGATGTCACTCATCTCTGCAGATTAGGCAGATTTGGATCCCTCCCTGTATTGCCCGTCTGTCCTGCTGTAATACCACTTCCAATCTGGCAGTAATTACAGTATGTTAATCTGGCTTTATGCAGAAGATGAGCAAACTGAGCCTTGTCTGTATGGCCTGTCACCTTTAAACATCTTCAAAAGCAAAGCAATGTGTGAAAACTGTTTCCATTCTTACTGATATGGTAATGTTTCCTTTGATTTCGACTATGTTTCAAGAATTGTGTTTTGATGAAACATTGTAAATTACCTTAATGGTGTATCTGCTTTCCTCCCACAATCCTTTCTTCACTTATAATTTATGGATTATTCTCTTTGTGAACTTGCCTGCATTCAGTGGCCCATTTAGCCTTAATCTTCTCCTCATTTTGTTTGTTTTAGAGCAGTGGTTCTCAGCCTTTTAGAGCCGCGACGCCCTCAGGATAATCAGGTTGGTGAGAACTATGTTAGAGTCATGTGTGGCTGGGGAAACCAATTGTGATAGTGAAACATGGTAATGGGAAAAGTCTGAATTCATCCCCTCCAATAAAGCCTCTCAGTTAAACACAACATATTGTGTGACCGCATAGTGTTTTTGGTTTAATTTACACAATTGAGTTAAAATTGTACTGTACTGCCTTCGCTGAATATTTCCCTCAATAACTGGCATCAAAACATCAAGAAAGAAACTTGCCGTCTGATTCTACAGGGCTGATTCAGATATCAAAACCTAATGATGTTTGCCAAGTTTAAGTGAAATTTAAAACATTTCTGGTGGTAAACTTTATTGTAGCAGCATTGCAAATGATCTCAATGTGATTTTATACCAATTATGTTTGGCAATTTATCTGAAAATATAAGAAAAATATACCAAGAAACCACATAATGGGCCTGAAATTACTGGGAACCCATTCAACAGAGGTCCATAATTCAGTTTGAGATGGATATAACTGCATGCGTGTGGGTGGATATAGAGTGTATGTCTGATTATGTCTGTCTGTTTGTGCATCTGCCTGCATCACGTCCCTGATTTTGTCTGGTCTTGTCATTGCACCTCCATTCCAACAAGCCATGCTGGCATGGCAGAAAAAGCCTGTCTAGCACCCAGGCTGGTTAGATTATACCGTACAAGACAGCGGGACGCGCTGCCATGACATCGATGACACGACGTGTGTCACCCCTCCGCTGTCTCTCTGCCATTTAGCGACGAGGCGCTCCGTGTGGGGGCCCTCACTGCATTTTCTTGCCTTCCCCTCCGTCTGGGGATGTGATGAGGTGCAGTAATATATAAGGAATGACTTGGTGGCAACTCATCTAATATGATTTGTGTAGGAGCTCATAAAACCTCGCCAAGCGTAACTTTAAAAGAATGAAATGGAAGGGCCGCGTTGATTCGGCTCCCTCTGTCGCATTGCAGGGATCATAAATGCGTTTAGAATCGTGCAGTGGGATGAGGAGGATTTTCTGTGAATTTCTATCAGAACTAATGACAGCCATATCATTTTATCATAAAATGTGAAAGTGCACGATGTGTGTAATCCAGCAGCCACTCTGATGACGAAGACCTCTACCTGGGTAACTCTCCTTCAGTCTCTGTCATCCTGTAAGGAGGCAGTAAGGCGTCTGATTCTCCCTGCCCCCCCTGCATCGCCTCTGGAAATAAATAATAAACACATTTAATTAAAATGAAAATGCGCCGCATTTCTGCGTTAATCCTAATTTATTCGCCTTAATTGAGCTTCCATTTGCTTTGCCAATGGTTGGCACAAGTGTTAATAAATAAGCCATTGTCTAGATGCCATGAAGCATTTAGCCGAGCAAATCCGAATATACTGTAGCACTTCACCTGCCTAATCAGCAGGAAGAAAACTCCTCAATGTCATAAACTTCTATGTGCAGCATCACATGCAAACGCGCATAATCATAAACTGGCATGCATACATACACGCTCGCGCATGCATGCATAAGCTACACATATGCACACACACAGCATAGCAATTTTTCTGCAATAATTACATCCTTTTCATATCAGAGACCCACCCAAACATTAATTATAACAATATAATGCAATCATGGCAAACTGTGTGTTGCATATTGTGCTGTGATAATATTTCCTCGCTCATTTATCTTTTTCCTCGCCCAACATTTGGTTGGTGGTTGGACAATCAATCTATTTGTCCCTGTGTTCCTCAGTTCTGTGTGTTGCTTATTAGTGTCATTTAGTAAGAGGATATCTCTCTGATGGCAGCCTTTGCTCCCTTCTTTGCTCCTCGTCTTTCCCACCTCATCTCGCTGATTTTTTTCCCCTCTCCTCCAAATGAAAGCTAGCTCTCTTTCTCTCAGGGCTTGAATAATCTTTTTTTTTTCCAAAGTAAGGATTTAATTGCAACTTAAAAGTCCTCTTCTGAGTCTTTCATTGTTCTTGAAATATGTTCTTTTGTCTGTCACCAAAACCAGCGTAGAAATAAACTCTGTCTCTCTTTTTCTCTGTCTCTTTTTCTCATTAGCAAAGTTTTCCCTTCATTACCCTAATGTCACAATTTTGTCTCTTTCTTCTTCTTTTCAGAAAGTGTAATTGGGCCTTTGCATGTTGGTGATTGTCTCTGTATCTGCTGCATGTTAAATCACCAAGAGTGAAATTTCACCCAGGGCATATTTTCTCTGTCTCTTAACCTCCTTCTTGGCTCCCTTGGACTCCTGTTGGGAGACGATGAATAATTTTGGGAGAGTGGCGGATTCAGAGAGGATGAAAGAAAAGGTTGACTACGGGCACATTTCTATCACCTTTTTTTCCCCTGCCCCCTTCGCTGCCCCGTCCAAATGTTTCTCAATCTAATACAGGCAGGCCAGCTAAATATTACACTTCATGCATCCCAAACAGTGTTTATTTGGAGCATCTGATTACAGTCCATGTGTTTTTCCAGGGGGCGTAGCAGATATCTGGTGTATATATATCAAGTGGCATGGTCCTCTTCCATGTGGCTCCAGGCGAAGCATCTGCACACATCTGCAGAGTGCAGAGTATCCCCCGTTGCCTCGTTATCTTCTCCAGAGCTGCTTAGTGATTTATTTACCTGCTCACCACATGCCGCTCAGGCAAAAAGGACGAGGGGAATAAAGGGAGAGAAAATGGTGAGAAAGAGGAAGGTAGGGAGGGGGACTGGTTGAGGACAGGTGAAGAGAGACATAAGAGATGGGAGAGAAAGGAGGCAATGAGCGAGAAAAGAGTATTCAGGCAATGATACAATGCTGATGATGAGAGGAGCAGGTGGAAAGACACATTCAGTCGTCGTTTACAGACTGACAGAGCCAATGAAGGGCCGGTGGTAAGAGGAGGGAGGAGAAAATGAAAACAACACGACCGAGATTCAGTAAACTCATTGTGCTCCTGTGCGCCGCTCTCAATTCTAATCAGGAGATTGGGTTTGAGGAAAATAAAATCCACGCAAACCGCAAGTGTGCCACTTCACATTAGTTTAGACCCTGTCATCTATAAGAACACATCACCAACAGCTGAGAGACACCAGGTGGTGGGAGAGGAAAGATATTAGTCAATGACATTTCGGCAATAATAAACATACGCTGAAGTACAGTACACGTAATTACATCTTTGAGACAATTTCCAGTATAAATTGAGGTTTAGAAAGACACAGGAATGTAAACAACAGCCTAAATGTAAGCGTCACACCAGCAGACAAGCCCAAGAAAAAATCAAAATTATTATTATTTTCTGGGTCTGTTAAAGGTGTGTTAATTAGATAATCATTGCATTGGTAAATCTAATATTTTTAGAATCTCTTCAGATAAGTATTTTAGGTTCAAACACATGATAAAAGCATTATAGCATGCAGCAATAGGATGCTAGAAGCATTGAGCCATAAGAATTCAAGTTTATTGTTTAGTAGATGTAAATATATGGTTGGTACTGAAAGCTGTGGAAAACTTGGTGACAAATCTTGCGTATTTCTCGACTACAAAATCAAACAGGCAACAAAGTTCAGACAAAAACATCTTTAGTTTTCACTTATGAAGAGTTAAACATTCAAAAACTCTGCTAATCTCCTGCTACATCAGGACTGTGTGGGTGTCGTTTGATCCGACTTGATTGACAGTGCCCAAACAGCCCACCAACTGCCATCATCACATTCGGTTTCAAATGTTGCCGAATTATGATTGGTGCATTGAATTATGTGACATCATTCTGTCCACCTGAGCCTCGCGTACGTAAATCAATCAGAAAAACGCAGAAAAATAATACAGAAATGTGCCACGTGAAATTAGCAAACGTTTAAAGAGGAAGGCAGAGAAGGATTATATGTTTTCAGGGTCATTCACTCACTTATTTCTTCTGTGCATAATGACTGGTTTTACATTATTAATTTTTCATACGTCATATAGGTTTATTGTTCATTCTGTGCATGCCATTATGTCATTCATACAATACACAATGAAACACGTGATTCTTGCAATACGTATATCTTATCCACAAGGTTTAATGCACTTATTGTTAGTTGCTATGGATAAAAGCTAATCTGAATATACAAATGATTTATTTATGATAATCCATTGGTTATTTTGCCTTTTTAGGGGGTCAGACAAAACTAAAGCAAACAGTAAATATATTAATACAACTGTTAAATAAAGATGTTTGTTAAAGTCACTCACTCTTAGAATAGTAGATCATTCTTAAACATGACAAGTGTTGTGAAGACCGCTCAGGTCAGAAGGAGCCTTGAGCATAAAAAGCTCTGATTTTGAACTGCAGGAGTGAAAAAGATGAAAAACTGGGTAGAGTGCCTCAGCTGACAATTTGAAGTATGAGGTACAAAAAAACTGTTGTAGGTAAAGGGCATAGGTGAAGTGGACACATTCAAAAATTAATTGCAACCATTAAATGTGTGTTCTTATGCTGAGATGAGGCCAGCTGAGTCATGTATTGTACAATGACGAGGAAGAAAGGTAGCTCTCAACATTGAATATTGGCTGTATTAAGGTTGTTGTTTTAAATGAACTGTGACACACAAGTTTGAAAGAGTGTCAAACAATAAACACATGAATTTAATGTCATGTCATACAATGTAAATATATCTCCATCTGCTAATGTTTGCACTTTTTTTGATACTCGCTCTGTGCAGTGAAAGTGGTGGACCCAAATGTCTTTATTTCAGACTCTTGGTTTCCCTGGATGTTATGAGAATATATTTTTTTTTATTTTGATCTATGAACTTGTTCTTGTCAGTTTGGTGCATGCAGCATTTTCAACAGATTTCTAATGACTAACATGTAATAAGGTACCTCATTTACCACCTTAGCCGTTACGTCTCTATAACAAACAGATGGGTTGGCAGTCAGTGCAGGCTTGCCAAGGTCAACCCCGGGGTACTCAGAGATATCGGCGCCTGCGAGGCGTCACTTTTATCCACAGCCAAGACTCACGCTGCTCCCTGGAGCTCTGCCTCTCCTCCCCATGCCACCCCCTCTGTCCCCTCTGGATCTGCAGGCTTAGCTAACTCAACCGTGTAAGCACATCTCCCCCACCGCTGGAACCAGCCTCCGTGGGGGCCCTTGCTTGCTTTGCCACACAGCACGCGCCAGGCACGCACCGCCAGTTTCACTGGAAGCCAGACAGACGTTCATGGAGAAATCCCCCCGCAACCACCCTCCTGTGCTCTCAGCCCTTTCCCCAACCCAACATGCTGGTTTTACCCCAGAGGTTCAGTGCCAGTCATGTCACAGCCAAGCCCTAAATCGTCTGGGGGTCTGAGATCCTGCTACCACATTCCACTGATTTCTGTCTGCTGCAGTTTGGGGAGGGTAAGGCCTTGTTCAGACCAATCAGGGTTTTCGGAGCTGGAGTGCTAAATGACCCTCTTAATGTCACTGGGGAGAAAAATGGGCAATCTCTCAATTTGGCATGAGCCGGTCTGTGGCAGCAAGGCAAGAACTTGATAGAGTGTGGAGGTTTTAAGCGGCAGGAAACCTGGTGACCTTTCCCTGTTTTCTGACGCGCTGACTCGATTGCCCTTTTGAAAATGCTAATACCAAATGGTTCTCTACAAAACAGGTCCTCCGAGAAGGCCCTTGGCGTGTCGAGTAAAAGGGTGGAAGAAGACCACAAGCAGCGTGTGTTCAGAGGGCACGGTGTCAAGTTTAGGGGTTAAAGCCCTGTGTAATGTGAAACTGGCTGCATTCATTATAGAGTGTGTTTTTCTTTTTTGTTTCATGCCAGACTAACTTTTCGGCAGTGTCTATGTAACTTTAAACACCCAATTAAGTTCATGCACAAAAGCAAAAACTAAATTGCTCTCTTGAAATTTCAACATTTGAAGGGCCAATTTAGAATTTTCTGGAAATGTCATGAAATCACCATAAGCCTGTGGTTTACGATAAATCCGTCTTGTTTCTCTGTTGTGAAAGTATTTATTTTTCTCCTTGTAGCACCTGCCCAACCTTGCACATGGCACGTAGCTGCTTAGTTTCTTGAGCACTGCAAAAAACACATAAAGAGCAACTTAATTATTTGTGATTTTATTCATTCAATGGGCCACAGAGGTGTGCAAAAGGCAATAGAAAGCATAATTATCTTAATGGAAGACTGAGATGCATGCCCTTTGTAACACAAGCACCTCTTAACAGCCAAATCAATAGCGCACTACGGCTGTGCCCTCAACCCTGGAGTGGATCACCTCCATCTCCACTATCGAGCACTGATGATCATAATAAGCTGCTTTGATGCGATTCACATCACCACAAATAATGAGGCATCCTCAATAGAGAGAACGCTATTACTTTTTTCCATCTCTCTCTCTCTCTCTCTCCCACTAAAGTTCAACATTAATGTAACTAAACAAGTTTCTCTTCGAACCTCTTCAGGGTTTCACATCCCACTCAGTCATTTACTCTTCTGCCTTCTCTTCCCTTCTCTTGATGTTTGAATGGCATTTTTTTTCTCCAAAAGATTAATTAACATTTGGAAAAACCATCACGTCATGAGAACCTCAGTCTGGCAGCCTGATGAAGACAGAAATAGAACAATAGAATCTGATGACCGTCTCTGCACAGACATTGCCCTCCTAGATTATCGGCTCATCAGAGAGCACGGAAAAAGAAAACAAGGCGGGCATATTCCTCCTAAGATGGCCGCCATACAATCTGGGTATTATTCAGCTTAAAAACAGATGTAGCTCCACACAAAGTCTCTCACGAGGCTTGTATAACTCCATATGCAACCACGTCAGCTGTGTGTCACTGTGCTATGAACAAGTAACACTGATTGCTTGGCTCATTAGCCCTCCCTTACTGGACTACTGACTAACATTACTCCTCTGAGACATTGCACTTGGCCTTTGTACAAGTGCTTACAACAGAGCGGACTGTGAGGCTTGCTGAAATAGCTCTCTGAGCATCAGCTGATCCCCCTGTGGCTCGTTCTAACGTTCACCAAAAAAAAAAAAGAAAGAGCCTGGGTGCTGGGGGAGAAGTTGGAACGAGGGGATTTAAATGGAGCCTGATGTTGCTGTGTGACTCTCAGCTGGGAGTGCTGTCAATAGGGTCAGTCTGGACGTGCTATCTTGACGTGTGATCAGGGACAGAACAAGAGGTGTGAGACCCGCTAACTTGTGGGCGATGTTGAACCGTCTGTAGACAAACCCAGCGGCTGATTTATGCGATGTGCTCTCAAGTGATGCCACCATTGGTGGCATAGGTGAACCCTACACATTTACACTGACAGCGAGTAGAGATGTTTGGGCTGTTCAAGGTCGGCAGTCGCCCCCCATCCTCCATATGTTGACCGTCTACGTGAATGTGAAAAGTGTCAGTCTCAAAGCACTACTCTTTAAATCGGCAGGCTTTTGGGAAAAACATGAAAGGGGCAGCGTGTAGGATTTAGAGGGATTCAGAGGTGTAGTTGCTGATTGCAACCCTGTCACCTCACCCTCTCCTACCTAGTGTGAAGGAGAAATGCTTGAAAACAGAGCCACTTTGTCCATTCTAAACTACCGTAGACACATGACAGTTCAACATGGCGGAATCGAGGGAAGAGGACCCATGACATCTCTCGACATATAAGGCTCATTATTAGGTAATAAAAACATAATGATTCTCAATTTCAGATGATTATACACTAAGAAAAACAGAGTTGTGCATATTATATACCATTTCTGCATTATTCTGTACATAGAGTTCTGCGAATGTGACCTTTAAAATATTGCTTTTGTGTGGAGTAACAGATAGGGATTACTTGCTTATGATTTAAATCAACTCCATGATTTCTTGCATTGTAAATGCATAAATTAATAAAAATTAGAAACACATGATACCGTGAAAGAATTTCGGTCAGAAACCGTGGTACCGAGCAAACAAAATATGCCATGTGGTGTGCTGGCTCAGAAGGCAGATTGCTTGATCTATTGTGTTTCCTGTTTGACTCAGAATGTGAATGAAACACAAGGATTTAATGGAGATTTATGAAAATTAAACTGATTGTTTTTACTCTAGCTGTCTGTTAAAACTGGGCTACATTATATTAAAAAGATTAAAAAAAAAAGTCGATTATTACCTTTATTTTAATTATATTTTACATATGTAACAGCTTCTAGGATCTCTTGGACATATTTCCTGGCAAAAGAGTTTAAAAAGTGAAATCCAAGTAGGTTAACAAGTGAGGTGCAACAGCCGAAATGGCGGCTTCTCTGCTTTTGCCAACAACCTGGATTCTCCCATAGCCATGAAAGAAAAGGCACCGAAAATGTTTCACTTTCACTAGCCAAGCCACTGACATCTGTTCTTGCTGTCACTCCCTCTGTTACGTAGACATAAGCACTTAAGCACACACATACACACACACACACACACACGCACACATACATCCAAATCAACTGCATGCCAGACAGTACGGCAATTATTCAAACAGCTAATTAGGTCAGTCAGCTCCTTCGGCCCTGCAGGCGGAGGTTTGTGCAAGATGGTCAGGCCTGACATAGTGACCTCATGACGGCTTGCTTTGGCATCACTTGCTAGGATTGGTCCAAAGCCAAAGGGATGAGTGACCTGAGCATCAGTTGGACTCATGATTGAAATCCTGAGCATCAAGTACAGGCCTTCTGGGCGTCCTGCCATGTGTCGCTGTGATACTGTGCTCTGCGGATAGAAGACGACCAAGAGTAAAGTCCTTTTGAACAGTTGGGCAGGGTTTCGTTTTTCACCGAGTAGACAGACCTTTGAATCAACAGTTGATCTGATAAACACAAACCGCATAACCTCACAAATCGCATACATCTGTGCAGAAATTTACTAAGACCTTGGTTACATTCTGTTTGCAAATAATTCCTAGCTTTCGCTTGAACGTGCAAGTGCCAGATGGAGTTTGCAACATAGCGCAATATGATAAAGAGAAAGACTAAAAGATTACACAAAAACATACAGTGTGAATACTTTCTCAGAATAATGGAAAGTGCTAAAAAAAAAAAAGGAACATCTACAGTTCCACGTGAGCTGGGTACAAACTCCATCCGCTGAAGAAGACTGTGTGAAGTATTCTGTGTGGTTTAATTTTTTTTTTCTGCTTTCCTATCGTGTTAAATTTGTCTTCCCAGAAGTTTCCCCAGAATTAGACCTCTTCATGCGGTGCTGTGTTGCTTTTCCGGAGTCACGCTTACTGAATCTCTCCGACAGATGTGACATGTGCAAAGTTAGCATGACCACAGTCAGAATGGCTGCAGTTATGAGAATAAGTCTGGTTGTCCCTTTAATTTCTTCATGACACCTTGAATTTATCTTGCAAAGCCTTGAGGGGCTCCCAGCCAGCAGTGGAGGAGGTTTCAGATTCAGATTTTACTAAAAATACCAACCCTGTAAAAATACTTGTAAAACTACAAGTAAATGTTACTTAAGAAATATAAAAAAAGTAGTATCAGGAAAATATAAAGTGCATAATTCGATAATTATCACCCATGCATTGTTGAAGCAGCATTTTCTCTTGTAGTTGGTTGAGGTGAAACTAATTTTGAATTATTTTATACTGAGCTGCAGCTAATGATTATTTTCATTGTTAATTAATCTGCTGATTACTTTCCTAATCAACCCATTTATTCTAGACTATAGTCGCAATTAAGCAGAGCTGATGATTCTTTTTTTTTTTTGTAATTAAAGACAAGAAAAGCAGCAAACTGTCACATCTGAGAAATTGCAACCAGTAACTATAGCTGTCAAATAACTGTAGAGGAGAAGTGAAATGGTAAAGTGCAGATACCTCAGATGTGTATATATAACTTTCACTGAGGTACATTAATTTGTTGCATGCAGGTCATGTAATGAACAGCTACAGTCTACAGCACTTATAGCCTATAATAATGTGAATGACACAGCGTTTTTCTCTCTGCCTGACAATATATGAATAATCAAACCATTATCAGCTAGATTTGAACCTGCTGTGTCATCATCATTCATAATCAGCTTGTCTTCGCCCTCATCTCATCTCATTCAGAATCTGTGTTTCCTCATGTGAAGCCATCATCCAGCGGCTGTGTTTTGTTTTCTTTCGTACGTTCCATAAAGCACGCACAGAGAAAGGTTGATGTCCACGCCAGGACTTGCTCCGGTAGTGATTGTGACATTTCTCCTTCTCCCTCAGGGCATTTCTTCGTTCCCTCCACCCCTCCTTCCTCTGTACACCCTCTCATCCAAAATGCTCCAATTCCTCGGGAGCAATATCTTCTGCTCGCAGAGAAAAAGGTCACATGCTCCATTATTTCAAAGTGAACTTTCGACCTAACATTTACAGAGGAGGCAAAAAATAGCCGTCGATGTGAAGACGCAGCGGGTTTAGTACGGCTGTATATTTTCGGATGAAGGATAGATGGATAGGTGAGTGGAGGCAGCGTGTAAGGATTATCATTGTTTGACAACACAGAGCTAAGTCTCTATATAGAGACGAGGGATAACAAGGCTGAGAGGGCTAAGTGGTCGCACATTGATCTCAGTGTTTCTGCCACGTGTACTGTACAAGCTATTATGGCATGTTGCGTGTCGTTTCTATGCTAATAATAACTGCTCTCCTAGCAGTCTATGGAGCCCTTTACATGCAGGATACAGCCAACCCCTGAGGCTGTGATGGCAATGACTAACTCTGCCTTTTGACTCTGATTTACACTGCCAGTCAAACCTCAGTGCCAGTGCAATTCCACTTCCACAGTTTCTCATTAGAGGTGTGGGCAAGCACAGTGATGAGATGCAAAGTGAAATCTTTGCCATCCAGCTTGTGTCATTAAGAGACGATGAGAGGGGAGCTGTGTTTACCGGTGACGCCCACTTTACAGCCAATTACTGATCATTAAAAGGGTTTCAGGGACGACTACCTTTACTTATCAACAGGCAGCAATGAGCACGGATAGAGAGGAACAAAGGGAAGGTGAGGAGAGAAACAATCCTTTATGAATACATTGAGATGCTTACTTAATTGCTTCCTCAATCGATGCTCGTCCTGTGGTCAGTCGAGGCTGCTGATTTGAGACTGGTTATTGACTCAGCTGTTTGTTTGTTTTTGCGTACAAACCCAATCCTCTGGGCTTCACAAGAACAGACCTGAGTGAGGAAAAAAACACAACAACTCTTAAACCAGATAGAAAAACGTGTACAATCAACATCACCTCTTCTTGATTTTCTCAGCATTTTTTTTCATACCTCCCGTAGCTCTCAGCATGCTATCAGGTTTGTCGATACTTGTTCATGATTGTACTTGTTAAAAGCTATTGTATGACACGTATGTGGGCATTTTTAATGCCTAGTGTTCTATAGCAACGTGCATCACCTAATTTACAAGAGACAGCTACTGTGAACAAAACACTTGGCAACAAGACTTTCCATTACAAGTACTGATTTGTGGTCAATCGTGAAGAAACAGAGAGATTCTCTATCTATCTATCTATCTATCTATCTATCTATCTATCTATCTATCTATGGTTATGGTTCGTTAGGACGCTAAAAAGAGGAAATGCAAATAAGAAAAATATTCTATTTCATACAGCACAAAGACAAGATATTTGAAGGTCAAACTGGTAAATTGTATTGTTTTTTGTAAGTATAAAATCATTCTGAAAAAACCTGGACAGGGACATGTTTACCTCTGTGTTACATCACCTTTTCGTCTAAAAACACCCAGCAAGTGTTTTGGAACCGAGGACACTAATTGTTCAGGTTTTCAAAGTGAAATTCTTTCCCATTCTTGCTTAATATGCCACTTCAGTTGCTCAACAGTCTCTCTGTGCCACATATTATGACTGCAAGCACACTCTTTTACTACGACACCATGCTGTTGTAAAACAGGCACAATGTGGTTTTGGCATCATCCTGCTGAAATAAGCAGGGATGTCCCTGGAAAAGACGTTGCCTGTACGGCAGCATATGTTGCTCCAAAACCTATATGTACCTTTCAGCGTTAATGGTGCCTCCACAGATGTGCAGGTTACCCATCATGGCATGGCCACTTACACACCCCCCATACCATCACAGATGCTGGCTTTTGAACTGTGTGCTGGTAACAATCTGGATGGCCCTTTTCCTCTCTGGCCTGGAGGACATGATGTCTAATGATTTCCAGGAACACTTTGAAATGTGGAGTCCATCTTGGAGAATCTATTGTATGCTTTTGCAACAACAATATCAGTCAAATCAATATAGAGTGAATATGTGGTTATTAATTAATGAATCGATATTAATTAGACAGCCTGTGCTGTATATCTGCAGCATATCATATCATATTCTTGACTGCAAATCAAACAATGTCAGCTTCATATTTTCTTAGCTCAGATTTCTTCTGCAAATTAAATTTCAACTGTTTAATTATATTTTATGATAATGCGTCATTTATTGAATCCTCTCTTCCCATGGTTGTTTGCATAATATAAATCACTCCGGATACTTTAATAAAGAAGCGTAAACAAGATAATGGCTTCAACTGTTTTTGATCATTTTCTATAGGTTCAACATTCCCGGTCTTGAATTGCACTGAAAACACGGATGTTCTGCACGGTTCTGTTCAGATTCCTGACGGTTCTGTGCAGTGGAAAATACTGTTCTCCCCTGCAACAGTCATGCTAATAATTTTCTCCTCTTTTTGTTTGCTCATCAGACACATGCTGCTCGCCTCTTGTTTTCCCTCTCCTCTCCTCAATATTTCATGCCATTGAAAGTGCATCTATTCTCGGCGTTCCCCATGCCCTACCACCTACTGACTGTCAAAACATAATTTTCGATCATTCGACAACCCCTCCACCTTCTTAACCCTCTCACTGCCTCTAGGTCTTCTGAGTAGAGGCCATCGTGTGCTTTAGGCTGACCTTGGGTATACGAAATGAGCTTTCTTTTGCCTTCTGAGACACACTTAGGTTTAAATAAGAGTCGAACGAACTGAAGTGAATCCTGTGACCTGACATAAAACTGTACTTTTGTCGAAACAACTCAGAACATGATGTGTTTGCTCTTTAAAGAGTTTCGAGCGAGGCTGCCTCACTTACACAGCGTAGCAAAGGCCAAAAACTGTGTAACTTAATCTCATGGATGAAATTAGATGAGATTTGATACACATGCTCTCAGGCCACGCATTATACATTAGATCTATTTTGGATTGCTGAATTATTGAATACTGAAAGTGTGTGTGGACCATAAAGAAATTACCATCTAACCGTGATTCAGCTTCTGTTGAGAAATCTGATACGCCTTCAAAATTTGATGCGGTCGACACTAAATGATCAGATTTCTGTTGAAGGTATGTGACCTCTAAGGGCTCCTCAGATTTATTGCAGGAAGGGCGCCAAATTATTGTTTGATCTTTTTTTTTCTTCCAAAAATGAAGGTCTGAAAGTACACATTAACATGAACATAGATACAAATAAATTGCACTATTCAAAGTCATACACCGTTATCTCCTTGTAAACACAGAGTGCTGCTGGTTTTGTGGAGATATTACATCGTCCAAATCGACATAAATTCTGTGGACACATCATGAACTGTATTTCTGTTCTTCACAATAACATAACATGCTTCAACAACTTCAAATTATGAAGGCCTGAGCAGCACTGTGAAAATACAGGCAGATTTTTAAAGGGGAATGAGCGTCACCAAAGCACGAATTAGTTCTCACTGCCTTTTCTCATCAAAGTCCCATTTGTATAGTAATTAGACATGTAAAATGAAAGGATACATGTGAAATGTATAAATTCCACACAATCGCAGCAAAAAAGACCAAAAAAAAAAAACAAAAACACCTCAGGCTGTATGTGTCTCAGGACTCAGAAACTCAGGACAGTCTCTTTAAGTTACAGTGTATTCCATCCATACAGGGGCACCATGAAGGCAGTGGTAATGTTCAACCGATGTGCTTGTCATGCAGTCAAACATCTGAAACTCCCTTCCCTCACACCTTTATGTCACTTGCTGTTGTGCAAGAAGAGAAAGAAATCAGGTTTTCAATATCTCTCTCAAGCTCTCTTTTCCTTTTCCTCAGACTATTTCTACAGTCCTCTTTTTGTATGCACACTATACTGTATGTATAATGGCAGCCTGTTCACACTGGCTTCAAGTGTTGCCATTCAGAACAGCTCCACTTTTGCCTTCAGACACGAGTTCGCTTCAAGCATACTACCTTAAAACCTTAACGGAGGAAGTTGTGGCAGTTTTCCAACCATTGTTTTCACACTAAATATAGTAGAGAGTACATTATATAACATTCATTCTTTGTTTCAAACCAAGTCTTTTAGACAGGTTTTTAGTTTAGCCTACTATAACATACAATGGCTTTACAGACCCAGCCCAGCAACAGTTCCCAGACCAGCTCACACAAGTAAAATCCTGCTGCATTGTAGTGATTTCTCTGCGTGTGTTCCAAGCCCTCATACGATGACCATATTTGATTTATTAAGAAGTATCGTGCCCTTAATCCATGCCAATTCACTCTTAACATTATCTTGCCATTTAATTTCTCTCTCTTCCTCTAAACAGATTGTCCTCGCAGTTCATCTCTTTGCTCTTCCAACCCTCTGTCCTTTATGACCATTTACCAACACATCACTCCCTTCCCTAAAGGCTCAGCCCTCATCCTAGCATCCATTTCCCGGTGCTCCTTTTTCATCACGGCCCGACGCTGAGGAACATTGTCCTTGATTGCTTGGCAGATGCCATTATCCTGGGCTTATATCTTCACAATCACATTAGCCATTTGCACAGCTGGGTACTTACTGAAGCGAGGCAGGTTAAGCACCACACTCGAGGGGACAAAACGATGGAGGCCCACCTGGAGCTTAGGCCAGGACTCTCCTCAGCACCATGCCATTACCAAAAACACTGTTGGCCTTTCTTACATTTAGCTAATGCCTCCATGTCTCTCTTTGCATCTTTCTTTTCTGCACTCTCCAGTTTCTAAGTTTATACTTTAGTCTCCTTTAACCTTCTCCAACTGCCCCTTGATTCCTACACTATAATTTCTCCTCGCATGCACCCTCGATCTCTCCATGCCCCCAGGCTTTCTCTATTTCTTCCTCTCACACTCCATAACTTTTTTGTCCCTCTCTCTCTTTTTATTCGTCCCTCACTTGTATGGGCATACTGGAGTTACGCAAGTGCAAAATGCAGATTCATGCCAAATGAAAGAAGTAAGGAGAGGAGGATGAGGGAGGTTGGCGAGGTGAGTGTGTCGGCACAGTTTGCTGACACAGTGCTGAGCATCGGCAGCAGGCCAGAGATACATTTTTTACACACCCTTACTTTCACACGGAGGTGTTTATTTGTCTGTGTCTCCGAGTTCAGAAAGGCTCGTGACGGTGTTGTTATTTTTGTCACACTTACTTTATATTCAAAGTTTGACATTTCACTAGATTAACTGATTAATCAAATAAATCGTTGTTTACCGACTCCGCCACTGGACATTAAACTCAATCAAGACAACCTTATTTTAATCCATTATCATTAAAGATGAGATTACTCTGAAATGAGACGTAGGGAAGGGAGGAACAGATGGGAGGGGAAGAAAATTAGAGATAGCACAGATAGAAGCGAGGAAGAAGAATAAAGAAATCCCACTGAGGAAGAAACAAGCACATTTCTCTAATACACTATGACTCTAATATTGCTTACACTGGGAATGAAGTTGGTAGGAAATCAATATGAAGTCAACAAGGATATATGAAAGTGTTGAGGCTGATTGATGATAATAAATTATCTGAATAATCAATATGCCCATAGCTGCTGTTCATGAATTAATCACAAACAGAGTCAGAGTCAAGGTAACGAGCCATGGTTACTGTTACTATAGTGTGGACCGATGCCTATAGCAAAACACAAAATGTGCAGCAGCACAGGCTGCAGCAGGCTATAAGCATAAACAGTGCATCACATGATGGTGCAAAGTCAAAAGAACAAATGTGTTCAATAAGTTATGACACCGGGAAGCCTCACTCATGTTCAAAACACACACTCATACACACAAATAACGTCATAAATATGCATTTGTGCCTCTGCTGTTTGAGGGGTCCAGGAAACATATTAAATGTCACTCTCTATATTTCCATCTCACTTTTATTGGCACTGTGTGGTTAAACCACCACAGGCGAAATTAAACAGGTTAATTAAAGTCTCACATTTTCATACACTCCCCCTCAGTCCGTATTTCACTGTTAAACTCACACACATATGTATGCACACACATAATTACTCGCACATGTGTGTTATTGCTGTACTTGTGATGGCCTTCCACTGGCTCTATTCATTTTTGAATATTAATCTGAATTCAGCTGAATAGTGAGTCCAAAATAACCTCATATCTCTAAAATCCTCCAAAAGAATTAACTGTTTCTATAAAAAAGGCTGCAAACAAAAGGAATCAGGCTCTTTTTAATCAAACGTTTCTGTTTGGCATCCAGACTGACCATCACATTTGCAGACAGGCATAGGTGCAGCCAGGAGCGGGCTCATGAGACTTAAGCCCCAAATGTTTGCAGCAAAGCTCTGAATCTTTTACTGATCGTCACGATCAAGATCACAGCTTCTTAGGAATCAATGTGCATTTTGTGTCGATGTGAACAGGCAGACTGACTGGCTGGAAGCATGTTAGAAAGCAAATCTTGGACCTGAAAAAGTCTCCGAAAGATGAACAGCGGTTGGTGTCAGATTAGGTGATTATAAAGTCTTGTCGTTGGGATTTGGCTGAGAGACACGACGACATGTTGGACTCTGACCAATAATAGCTTGCTGTCTCTTACGATCTGAAGTTGGGCCATCGTGTAGTCTGATCGTGGTATTAGAAAGCTCTCTCCATCATCATCATCCTGTAGATTTTTCCTTTAATTTGTTGCTCATTTGTAGATCAAACAGCTTCCTTTTTTTCTGGCTGTTGACAGGAATTTGAACAGTGTGCTTGCAATTAACAATGATAATGATTCAATGTGTGATAATGAGTCATTTCACAGCTGGTGAGGATTTTAGTCTTGGAGTGTGCTCCCAGCTTAATCCCAAAGTAAAACCTGAACTTAACCTAGACTTTGATAACATTTAACACCTTTTAGAGTGTGTGGAAGTCCATTAACCAAACCTGTGCTCCCAAATCTCTTCAAACAAACCTTCATTTAAATCCTCATCCCAATATAAACATGCTTCTTCTAATTATTATCTTAATATTAATCTTGAACCATTTTTCCTATTGTTTTAATTAATAGCTTTTCTCCACAACAGCACACAAAGGCACGCGCACGCACGCGCACACGAGGGGGCGGGGCGGCGGAGGAGATGGACATGTGAGCGCATCTCCTCCATCAGAGGGCGGGCTTGTAGCGTTGTGTGCGCAGCGTGTGGCTGCTGCTGCTGCTGCTGGTGCTGCTGCTGCGGTTGATGATGATGAGAGGAGAGGAAGGTCCAACAAACCTTTCAGCGGAGAACCAGCGGCTTCAGAGCTGTGCAAAGAATAAACAGCAACTTCACCTGTCACTTGTGAATGTGGTAGCCTCTGTTGCCTTATCATCATCACCTGTGTTGTTCCTGACGAAAGCAGAATTTGCCCAACAAATGAAGGAGTGAGTTGAGAGTGCGCAGCCGGAGGTTCGAGAGAGAGAGAGAGAAAGAGAGAGAGAGAGAAGTCCAAAATAGATTTGGCACAAGTGAAGATGTCCAAATGGGTCTCGTCGCAATGGGATTTGAGTTGAAGAACACGTAAGCAGTGAGAAGTCACCCTGATCCAACCCGTTGTTAAGGTAACTTGGAACTTGAAAAGGCGTTTCTTGACCTGCTGGGATGTTGTGAACGACACGTCGCCTGGGACAGAAGGAGCGGGGACGCAGAAGGAAGAGAGGGGGAAACCAGGGCTGGACGTGCACCGGAGGGATTATGGCTCTCGCAACGTTTTCTCTCAGCCTCATCACGCTGGCGCTTACAAACTTGCACCTGTCGAGAGCCAGCGACCGGCATGCGGTGTACTGGAACAGCTCAAACCTACTGTAAGTGTCTCTTTGTGGCGGCTCTGTCCGCGTTAACGGCGAATGAACTTGTGTTCCTCTTTGTTGATGCGCACCTGTGCTGATAACTTGTTTACAAAGACAGCGGTCGTCCTCTGCAGCGACGCGTTTTCTTTTGTTTACAGCCACTGAAATGCATTAACAATAAGCCAGATTTAAGATGAGACATAAACCTGACTGTAACATCCAAACATCTGCCTCACTTAATACTTTTAATCTCTCAAATAATTTCTTTCTTTTCCACTCTTACTGGAGCCTCTCCACGGGGAAACTGCCTCTACAATGTTCCTCCTTTTGCGCCCTGCCTGCAGTGGTTACTAACTATATAAATATTTGATTTCTGCCTCACATTTAATCCATCTACTGCCCCCCAACTCATTTAAGCAGCCATCTTTTCATTTACCCTGCTTTCACTTTAGTCTTTGTCCATACCTGCTCCCATGCAGCACACACACACACACACACAGCTCAAACTTCCATAGTGCTTGAGCACTCACTGTGAATATATAACACACATTCATGTATTCAGTCACACACACACATACACACACATCTGAGCCTATCCTTGGACTTGCTTCTACAACAGTAAGGTTGCTTACCTCAGGTAAGCTTCCCCGGGCTCTGCTATCTCTCTCTACCTGTGAGCTATAAAGCCGGCTTGCTGTGGGGCAGAGATCGATGTGGATTCTACTGCCTTTGTCTTCTCATTAGCCAACAGTGAATCCATCTTTCTCACATTCTTTTATCTCCTCTCCTCACACAACCTCCCTCTTTGCCCCCTCCACCCCCCACACACCTCCTCCTCTATCTGTGTTCCTCCTCTGTCCATTTGTATTCACCTCAGACGCGGGTCTCTCCTATCGCCTCTCTCTATCTCATACTTGGTTATTTTCTTCCCTCTCCTATTTTTCTGCTGTGTCTCACCAGCCGGCCTGTCCCCCTCAATTTTTTTCCCTCCCTGCATCTCATTACCCCCCCCCCCCCCCATCTGCTCCTGGTCCCTAGTTCACCTCCTGGGCGCTCAGCTGAGAGCACACATACAGTAGATGATTAGAATTAGAAATTGTATGGAAGTTATTTGATTGTATATTGGCGTGGGGGGATAATTCAAATATTTGAAGGTTTCCTCGAGTCACACAGTGAGAAAACTGCTATGAAACCTGATGGAAACAGTCAAGGTGGTGCCGCAGCACTGCCACTTCCTCATTAATGTTAATGTGTGAATGGCAGAGTCGCATTCAAAAACTATTTTAGATTTATGACTGCAGTTAATCCCATCAGTGTGACGTGAATAGTGAAGGGCTACATTAACTGAGACTTACTTGCGTTTAAGCTCAGTAAAAAAAGTGCTCAGGTTTTTGAGTGTCACAATCAGTATTAGTCCTATCTATCAATTTTAATTAGTCTTTCGGCATGTGCTCCGTCTAAAATGATTTTCACAGCATGGGTAAGCTCGCTCAATGTAGTCATTCATTACAGCGTTAGCACATTTTGTTGCTTCAAATTGGCATTTATGTGTTAAAATGACAAATATGTGTTCATTTTAATGAATTCAGAATACTGCGAGAAGAGGGAGAGGGAGGGAAACGGAGAGAGAGACAAAGTGCAGGTGTGGGTCTACATGCCTGCGTGTGCAAAACCTCTCCCTTCTCCACAGTGAGATACAAATCTCTAAAATAATGCAAAAATTGACCCAGTTTGCAGGTAGCAGACAAATCCTCAGAGGCTATGGCAAGAATACTGATGGCCATCAAGCTTTAAAAGGCCTTAGGCTCGGGGCCATTTCTCCACCATTCTGTCTACATGCATAGAGAACCAGCTGAAGGCCTCACTTGTTCAACGATGCAGCTCCTTCCCTCATCCAGCTCTGGTTATAGAGACGAGCTCAGGAGGGAGCAGTAAGAAATGAAGGCAGCGACAGAGAGCCAGAAACCAGAGACCTTTAGGGCCAAACTCTGGTTGAGGCCTTAATGTTTTACCCTTGAGCACTGCATTCAGCGCAGATGGTTACGGCACAGCTGCAAGAAATGGGATCACTTGGAAGCCAAGCTGTTTGTGCCAAAGCCATGAAAATGGCTTTTTATGATAACGCACAGCTAGAAATGTCTTGCTCTGGTGTATTGGGAGTCAAAAGGCGACTGTCACACAGTTAATACCCGGTAATACTGTGCTGTTTGATTCTATGCAGCTTTTCTGAGGTAAACAACATCAGACGATTTATTATAGCTTTTTCCTCCACTGCGGACAATTTGAAACGAGATGTCTCGATTATCATAACCCAAAAGAAATAGCTCAGAGTGCTTTGATTACCGCCCAAGTCCGTCACGATCGCACTACCCCCCATTAGAAAGTGTTGCTCTCAGCTTCCGCTCTCAGCAGTACGCCTGGCCAACTCGTTACAGATGTCCCTGCTAATGGCTGACTGAGGCAGGAAAAAACACACACGCAGGCCATTAAATCATCTCGCATCTGAGGCCATCTGCCAATTAGAGGGGGGAGATGTGGAACATCTTGAGAGCACGCGGGAGCAGCGGTGCACTGCGGTAGCCTCGCCTACCCACAAGCAGCGTCCCATGCTCCTGCCACCGCCTCCCATCAGGTGTTTGGCCTCACTGGTTAGACAGGCCCCATCTTCATAATTGGGCACCCCATGTCAGCATGATCAAAACAACAGCGCAGCTTTCATTCACTCTCCCACTCCTTCCCTAAGTCGCGCAGTGGATCTACTAATGCTTCTAACTTAGCGGGACACCAAAGCGAAAAGTCTTTGCACAGGCGTGGGTAGGAATAGCACGGAATTGAGTTTGAACACGTGCCACACATTTCTTTGCTAAATCGCCTTTCCCTTGACTGCTCAGCGAGATGAAAGTCTTCTTGGCCGTTTGTGGCTGATCCTCAGTGAGTTACAGCTCTGTGTGTTTCAAGCTACACATTATGACCCTGATTTGGACCTGGAATGGTGTCTGTCAGGCCCCTAGACCACATGAAGAAAAAACAAGCCGGTCCCCTGCACACCATATCTGGTGCTACAAAATAAATTATCACCTTGACAAATAGCTTCCCGGAGAGTTCGAGGTACAGAGGACTGGTGATCAATGTTGAGTCGAGGTGCCGTCTTACTCAACAGCCTCATTAACCGCCAGGTCGGCCTGTGTGGGCGTGTGCAGACCCAGCCAGAGTTGGAGGCGGTTCCCTGCGGGGGAGAGGAGAACCCTGACACCCTATAGGGAAAAGTTTCTTGATATTTAGTTCCAGTAGAGGAGACTGTTACTGAGAAATGAAGAAAAGAGAGTGACTGATGGAGGAGGTGATGGATAAGGAGAGATCTGAAAATAGATGGAGGGAAAGAGAAGTATGCAAAGTGCGAAGAATATTACTGTAGGGATGAGGTGGGCGTAATGGAGAGATTGTGACAAAATGCAAGAAGAACATGCTGGAAAGGTGGAAAGTGGAGCAGTCTGTCAGGAGAGGAGAGCGAAGGAAAGATTGATTGAGTTGGCCAAAAGTCAGGAAGGGTGAAAAAGAGCGCAGGTTTTACCGGATATGGAAGTTAGGTTATTTGGCCGAACGTGTCGTTGCTGCTGTTTTCCTGAGGAGATGATACCCACGGGAGTTGATCCGTGCTAATGTGGACACAGGCTGGGTCATTCATGTGGACCAATGCTCAGAGACAATAGCACCCGCCATTCACCTGCCCCTCTGCCCTGTGCAACACGGCGCAGACGATGCATACAGGAGACGAGCGGATTTGATACCTGATTACTTTCAGGTCCGTCTGCCTGCAGCACCATCTCTGAGATGTCTTGCCAATTGTACATATAAATGCATCTTATTCACTGACTTTCAATTTATTCTTTCGCATTAGACGTACCACACAAACAACTCAAACACCATACCATGTTGCTTTTTCCTCTCGTTGCAGTTGTGTTAAATGAAAATGTGTGAATAACACTGATTGAAAAGTGCAAATTGACCTTTGAATTAAAACATGTTTCTCTGTCTTCAACAAGGTATATCTCTCTCCAACTATTCAAGCTGTTTATGAACGTTTGAATGCATTTATATTCTTTATCTCTTCTTCGATGTGAAGAAGATGAATTTGATAAACAGCACTTTTTAATGGATAATTAACTTGACATCATCACCTGGTTTCATTATGCTGTAGATCTCAAAGCCTATTGGTCTGCTAAGCGGTGTGCTAGCCATTTTTAGCTCAGCGGAATCTGCTATGAGTCACATAAATGGATGGAGAAACACTGAAAGGATGTTTAATGGTTCACATGGATCCAAGAGTGGGTGTGCGGATCAATACATTTATATGGTATGGGAAGGTGAATGGACCCTGGCCGAACAAAAACACAACAAGGTTGCTTTCTGAGTAGCAATCAATCTGGGTGCATCAGGTGATCAATGTCCAAATGCATTTTTAATTGGATTTCATGGTGTCAGTAAATCGCGATGAAGTATTCGAAGCTCCACTCGGGAAGCTCAGATCAAGTATTGCCTTGGAACAGCATGCTTGTGAATTGATTACTACGGGCTTGTCAGTCACTGCTTCGAGGCTCATGCTCCATGGAGGCCTTAACTATATCTACATTGAATAAGGCCTTGGTATAGAAGCAGCGGCGACTTCAGAAAAGACAAAGGTTAAAAAAACATGAGGCTGAGCGCAGATGAAAGGAAAAGTTGTGTTTGAATAAGTCTGGGAGTTAAACAAAATGCTTGTTACTCCACTGCAGGATAGAAATGAAAGAAAAAAGGTGTATTTGAATAAGTCTGTGACACCTAAACAAACTAAGTTATTCCTCCGCAAGATAAAATTGAAGGGCTTTTCATCAGAGCTTATATTTGGCCTGCTCCACAGATTCAAAGGTGAGGTGAGAGCATCAGCATACAGTATATTTTATATTACTGAAGATTTGTTTGTTTGTATATGATGTGCATTGTTAAGAATTCTCCACATTTACAGTGAAGCTTGATGGAAACTAACTTTAAATAACTGCAGAGACTAAAGAGCACAAACACATTAATGTTCATTGTGGGCTGTTGCTCTTGGTAAACACTAATTTGACTCTACAGTGTAATGAACACGAGTTAAATTAAAAGGTGGGTGGGGATAGAGATAAAACCTCAGGAGGAGGCACTTAATCAACCTGGAATTTAATAGATCTGAACCGAAGGGAAATTTTGAAAACTTTAACTACTGTCACAATAAAGTCTCTATAAAAGTCTTTACCTCTTTATCCTCTCTGGTCCCTCTCGAGGTCTGAGGCACCCCAGGCCTGCTCAGCTTCTTTATTATGAGGAATTGGCAGGTTTGGTGGGCTATTATTGCCTGTTCATGGGCTCTGATAGGAAACTGCCTCGGGACTCATCTAGAGCTACCCCTGTTGAGGGAGGCGGAGGGCTACTTTCTTAGGAGGAGTCCAAAGAAAAACATATAGGCCTTCATCAAAATCCATTAGCATTCCTTGCGCTCCAAGGTTATAAAAACTGCACTTAACTGGCAGTGGGAACCCACAGGAGATAGTCCTGATCCCAGACAGGTAGAACCAATTTCAGACTCAATGATTTGAATGCAAATGCTTTCCACAAAGACGGCTTTCCAACTTCCGAATGGTAGCTCCACAGTACATTACACTGGGAGTCTGCACCGCGGTGCCCGTTACCCACTGGGAAATTACATTGCTGCTATGATGGAAATGGCTGCCATGTAGGAGAAAGATCAAAGCTGTTGATAGGTGGATGGTCACTGGCTGGAGTTTGATTATTTGGGAAATGGGCCTTGTTACGCCACATCGCCTGGAAAACGACATGGCAGCCACAGCAGTTGGTCAAAATAATTTGTTTTGTTATTGAAGCAGAAGGCCTCTTCTGAGGTATGGCAATTGAGGTTGGTATTTTGCACCGACCAGCGCCCTCAGAGTTATCAGTGTCCCTTCATAAAAAAGGCAGCGGAGTGAGGACACAGGTTTGTGCTCTGTCATATCTTGTTCTCTGTTCATTCCCTTCAGGTCTTGAGCCGTGACAGGTCTTCCCTCTAATGCTCTCGGGTGCTTAACAACAGCGCTGTTACGAGAAGTGGAAACTGTCCTTGCAGCTTAGTGGATGATACGGCTCTAGTTTTCCTTTCATGTGAGGGCAATTTCGAATATGGGCAGCGTAATAATTAGGTATTCTGTTATAATTGAGATTTTTCCTATTGAAGATGTAATTATATGAAGGTCTGAGACCCTTTGGCAGCCGTCATCTCTGTAATGAGAATATTTGAAGAAAATTGAAATCTCTCTCTAGTGCTCTGTGCATCCAGACTGACTAAAAGTAATTTGACCCTTCAGCAGCAGCAGCCACCACCTCCAGTGGCTTAATGTATCTCTCTTATATTGTTAGAGGGAACATTTAAATCAGTAAATCTTCAAGCGAAACTGTTCTATTACAAATATGATAGCAAAGTCTTTAGAGCTTGAAAGTGTGATGTAAGTGGATTGGACGGGAAGCTACCTACTGGCAAAAAAATGAAAGTTCTCTTCGTGTGAGGAAGCTGGAGGGCTGTGCTGCTCAAATTTTTCATTTGCAGATATTTAAATACTCTGCATAGTGAGGTAGCTACAGAGTGGTGAAATAAAACACTTTTTTCACAGAGAGTGCAAGGTTGTTATACACTATACATTATGACCTGAACACCAAGCTATGCATATTTGAGCCAGGATTGTCTGGGAGGGGGTCAAATGTTCAATTAGTACTTTTCTCAGAGGTTACTGCTCCTGTTAAGGGGGACAAAAAAACAATACCGTGAAAGCTGCACACCCAACGAGTGCAAAATGATAGGAGCATTTATATCAAACATATTACATTAGACATATAACTAATTTCATTTTGATGACACTCAGGAAATGAGTTTTTCTAATCGTATGCGTGAGAAAGTACTTTTATTAAGACTTCACTGTGCCTCTGGCAAGCATTTTATCAGTATTTTAAAGTTAACTTCATCTTTATAGAGAAAACCAGACCAAGCTACAATAATGTAGTAATATCTAACATTTCCCACCGCCCACCACCATCCCAACACCAGTTGATTGCAAATATATTGAGATATTTGAGATGTTTTCAGGCTTTGAGCTTGCTATGTTCCAATAAATCATCAAAATAAACTCATAAAATCTCAAGAAAGGAAATATTCCTGCACATATTTTACTTGTTAAACAGACAAATAGACAGTATATTGTCAGAATTCAAGTTTTCAACTCATTGTAAAATACATTTCATTCAAACCTCAGACAGAAACAAAATGAAATCACCCAAACAGTGCCGCCAATTGAGTCACTGAGCAGCAACTCTCACTCGTTCTTCAGAGGCAGACATTACTTTAGCAAAACAAAATTACTAAAATGGGCTCTCACAATGGATAATAGTTACATTGCTGGGATACCTAAAGTTACTTTTCTATTATACTAATCATTCCATGAAGATATCAGAAATAATACTAAATGTATCTCCTCTTGTGATGCTAAGCTAACCTTACATCACGTTTTTCACAGGCTGCTGCTCAGCTCAGAATTTCTTAAAATCCTGATCAAGGTGATTAAAATACAAATATGATGTGCTTAAAGTATTACTGCCGGATTCTGACTATTATTTACTACCTGCGAGCTGTCAGCTGGCTCTTGGCCAGTGTACAGACACAGGCAGCTAACTCTGGTTTATTGCCTGACAGACTCATCACTCTGTTGGCCTTTGTGAACAGTTCAAACAAACAATCCTTGCTAACTTCTTAAATATCAAAACAGCACATAGTGGCATAAACCTGTATGTTCAGCAGATAGCGGTGAAAAGGTTCATTTTGTTGTTTGGGTAACTCACAAAATGCTGATAGAGCTTATAAAACCTCAAAACGAGAAGCCTGCTAACAGCTTTGATTCTGCCCTTGATTTTATGGGGGACAATTGGGCACAGGAAAGTTTTAGTGATGGGACATTTTATGTTTTAAAGGGGTCATTGTCACAGTCTCTGGCTCAAACACTGAATACATAATACAAAGTCAGCGGATCAGAGTACAACTCTAGTCAGTCGTAGCTCCTTTCTTTTCCCATGTTTCTATATCTTCAACCTCATCATTTAATCAGGTCTCGTGTTGGTCTGCATCAAAAATCTATTTGGAATTCATTTGCCGCCTTGATGTGTAAATTCAGTTATGGTTAATACATGAGCTACGGCACACGCATAATCATGTCTCTCCACTCACACGCGTGCATTTTTTCTCTTTCCCTGCTTGGTGTTCGCACCCATTGATTTATATGGACAATACGTGACTCATCTCGCACTACTGGCATCCTCCATCAATAGGGGGGTGTTCCTTTCCCCTCCTTTCCACTGCCTTCTCTCTCTCAGAGATCAGTGTGTAGCATTGGTAAGAGAGACAGCTCTACAGTGCAGTCTGTTATTTGCATTTGTTCCAGCCCGACAGGGGGGGGGGGGGGGGGGGGGGGGGGGCAGGATTTGAGGAGGGATGAGAAGAGGTGGCGCCCTGCTTGTTATCACTAAATTTTGGATGCTTCACTGTTAATGACTAGATGATAGAGGACAATATATAGCAGAACCAGTCGCCTACCTGTTCACCATACACCCCTGTCAAAACCGTGCAAATTCTCCTCTGGCTGTGTACCAATCTGGTGCAGTGCTTTGTTTGTTAAAGTATTTATTTGGTTGGTTCAGCTGCTTTTCGGTAGCTCTGGGCTATGTACAGGAGGCATCTGTGTGTGGTGTTCTCGTGACCGTAATAGTGTTAAAGCCACATTTCTTACATGGCGTGTACTTTGTGTGTGTACAGTATGTGTCAGAAAATGTCTTACATCATGTTTTTTTTTCTCCTCCATGGTAGCAACCTGTGTAATGCTGCGTGGGACTGTTCCTAGACCAGCGTAGTGTGTAAAACTGGGAGACACACAGAGACGAGCCCAGATCCTCACCATGCTGTGTGTGGGTGTATAGAATATCAATGTCCTGCTGAGCTCTCTCACTGTGTGTGTGTGTGTGTGTGTGTGTGTGTGTGTGTGTCTGGCTGCTATTAGGTGGCATTTAAGGTGTTTTCACGTCTCTTTGTCTGGGCTATGTGTGTGTGTTTGTGTACGTACATGCTTGTTTGATTGATTGTCGGTGGAGAGTAATGATTGTATCTTCATCTCTTGGCCCTCTCTGTCTCTTTTGGTCAGTGCCTCCCTCGCTGACTGTGTTTTCTCTCCGTTTGTTGCATTTTCGCAGAGCAGCACCCCTCTCTGTCTTCCTGCCGTGTCGTTTGAAGTGTTTTTGCTCAGCCTTCTGTTCCTGCTCCGTTCTCACCTTGTGTGGAGTCAATGGGAAGTCCCCAAAGACCGCTTCGCTCAACCGCATTGCTGTGCGTGGGAGGAGAGTGGGCACTACCGCCCATTTACCTCCCTCTAATTTATTGCTCTATTGCTATTGAGAGAGTGAATCACATATATTGAATCATTATTTAGAAATCCTGTCTCTTGCTGCACAATGCACCTGTCTTTTTAGTACATTAGAGTACGCGAGAGAAGCTGTGTCTTCTTTTTTTCTCTGCAGTCTGTGTGTTTGTGTGTGTAAGTGTGTCTTTCAGCATTGCATACGATATACGTACAGTAAGAGATAGATGGTTATGATAAATAGATTTGCTTTTGCAGCACTTAAAGAGATTCTGTGCCACTTCCCAAGAGGAAGAGGAAGAGAAAGTGGTAGAGAAAGTTACGACAGAAAATAACCAAAAGGAAGAGGAAGAAAGTGAGGCTGGGGGAGGGAAGTGGGGGCGGGAAGGGGAGATGGAAGAGGGAGATACAGTAAGAGGTAGAGCAGAGATGTAAAGGCAGAGGGTGGAGTGGAAGTGGGGGTGAGGGGATGTGGAAGCAGGGGGAGGGGGTATTCGTATGTAGAAGAAGAGTCTGTATGGAGAATATTAATGGTGTGTCAGGAAGTGGAGTATCTTTAAAGACCTCAACCTTTCTCGTGGTGCTCATGCGTACTGTATCGGAACAAGCAGCTTGGAGGCACTGCTGTAACAACGAGCAGAATTGGGAACTGCATCAATGGCAGAATTTTACCCGCACACACTTATTACCAGGAGTCGTATTTGGTGGAAACAAACTGGAATGGACACGACGAAATATATACTCCAGAAAGCTTAACATGCACAATATCACATTTAGTGGATTATTTTTTCTTTTTTTTCCTTTAGTCCGGCATTTAAGAGCATTTGTTTGGCTCGATAAAACATGTTTATTAGAGGTGACTTGTTTGTTTTTGTCTCATTATAAAAATCAGTTTGCCTGGAGGTAGAAATCTGGCTCACAACACCTGCTCTGCGTACTGATTTACATACAGCAAACATTTCTTACAAATCTATCTGTCGATCCATCTATCGATCCACCTATTGATCTATCCATGTAACGAGCTACTGATCTTTTAATCTCTCCTCCGTCTTACTCATTCACTCTCTATGTATCTTCCTTTCTGTATTATACGCACATACTCACACACACACTCACCGATTTTTGAGTTGCAGCTGTGTCAGGAGTCTGCATTTCCCTCCCAACACCTGTCAACGTCGGCATCTACGGCAAGAAGCAAGAAGAAGAGGGAGCTGCAGGTGTGTGTGTGCGTGTGTGCGCGCGTGTGCACATGTGTGAGAGGAAAGGAAACGAGAGAGGAAGGAGAGAGAGGGAAGTGATGCTCATTTACCACATGATGCAAGAAAGAAACGCTGTCTTTTTCATGGAAGCCCGTGTCACAGGTGACAGTCAATGACAGGGCCAGGAACGGGCCTGTCACAGAGGCAGGAACCAAAGAGAGGCGGAAGCACGGGAAATGAATATGGTATTCCTCATATAGCAAATGACAGAGAGATGTAAAGGGAGTATAGGCCTACGGTATGATGGGGAGAAGGGAGAACAACAGCTGAGCACATTGTTAAGAGCTAAATGATGTAGTGAAGAGCATAACATATACAGCCTGAGGTTGTTGTTTATGATGGGAAAAGCCAGTGTGACACACGGCGACTGCAGAAGATGGATTCCTCGTGTGGAAATTGGTCTAATACCAGGAGGTTTATTCCCAGGGAGCCTTGACTGCCGTTAAGAACATTGCGTGTCGTGATTGAAAAAAGAGAGAGAGCGTAGATAATCAAATTCACATCTCAGGCGGTTATTTTTTTCATTTGATCTGGAGTAATGTAAATTGGAACATCAGGCTCTCGAGCTCTGGTTTCTGTCAACATAAATCCCGTCTGCTGACAGAAAGTTTACTTTAAGCATTGTCACCATTTCCTAATATTTCGAACAACTTCTGACTTGGCATTTGCAATTCATAAAACAGGTTGTAATCCCTAATTAGCAGGCTTTAATTTCCCTAATGGGAATGAACTTTTGGTCAAATTAGAGGTTCCATTAAGTTTTGATTCTAACCTCCAGCGCCTGCTGTATAGGGGTAAATTAGTGCCAAGGAAACCATATCTCTAGCTAATGTGCAATGCCAGGAAGATAACAGCAGTTTCAAAAATGCCAGGGACATTAGCATTCCTGCATCGTGCTGTGTGTGCGAGGTCTCCGTTTTTAAATCTATAAAAAAAAAAATAAATTGCTGTTCGTCAGCAAAAACCCTACTTCCCCCGCCCCCCTCCCCACGCTGCCTCCTCTTCATTAGACAGTTCATCAGCAATCTATCATCATATGTATTATTTATGAGCAGAGCCCAGTTCATTCTAAACACACAGCACAGGTTTCTGTAGTTATTTAGGTTTCAGTTATATTTTCAAACTCATGGCAGGGCTGTTGTGTGTGTATAGAGAGGGAGAGAGCACTCTGAGCTTCAGAAAATGATGCTTTTCTGCTTAATGAGGACTCGTTCCCTCAATCCCTCCCAGCGTTGCCACCTCCGCCCGAGTGGAGAGCCAGGGTTTGCTGCTCTGCCAGCCCCTGCTCAGTGCCTTGTATGCAAATGCCCATTTTTCAATCAACCTTGTGGTTCATTCTGAGGCGTTCGATATAGCTCTGGCCTTCTGCGAGGTAATTTACCCTGATTTTTTTTTTTTTTTTTTTTTGACCTCCAAGGTCACCTGGTGGAATGACACCTTTAATCACTAACCTCCAGTCAGTGTTCACGGCCTCCAAAGAGATGGAGGAGGTCATGAAAAGTAAACTGGCTGTGGGTTTGTATTTAGAGAAGCTACTTTTGGTGGTGTGATGGCACTGACTGAGTCATGTTAGCACCACTGAATGCTGGGTAAGAATATTAGTTTCTAAATAGGTAATTTTGCATGATAATAGCATAGGCCCTGACCTAAAGATGTGGTTGATTGACTCAACAGGTAGCTTATTTCTACAGGTAAGAAAAATGCACAGAGGTGTCACAGAAACAATCTCAGGTCAGGCGACATTTCATTAAAAATAAGTAACAGCACACATTAATATTTGAAGCAAGGCAACAACTGCAGCAGCACTAATGAGGCAATTAAAAGTGAGTTAACTTAAGAGAGTTTACTTAAAGCGAATACTGTAAGAAGAAATTGTCATATTGTCAAGAGAATTAGCGGATCAGAAATGAACAGAATTAGAGGGTTACATTGCCTTTGTCATTCAAAATGTTCAAAATTAATTAATGTGACACCGATGACTCTCACAACATTTTATTCACTGCTTTAAGTCTCTGATGTGAGATGAGTGTGTGAATGAACTACAAAAGTTCAAGTTAAAATCAGTCAGTAAAACCAGAGAAGCTTCTTGATGCAAACATGCCTAATATTCTCAAACAATGGATTCTATCTCATAGCATGAAGGAGAAACTACAGTGGCCATAAAATGCACGAAATATGTGTAAGGTCCTATCTAAAGCCTATTTAATTTGTCCATTCTGTGCTACTGTACATGAAACATGGAGGTTCAAAAACATAATGTTTGTTGTTATGCATGTTAGATTTAATTTCTGCCATATTCCACTAATAGAGCCCTGTAAATCTGACACAATGGACCTTTAAATTAAAAAAATATATAATTGTTTAATCTGCTTAATAGCACTGCAGAAAACCAAAATTTCACCTGGATTCTTGTATTACTAGCATTTTTGTAAGATTTTATCTTTTTAGTTGCAACCTCTGTGACTGTAAAGTGCCAAAAACTGCAGTTTCTAAAACGACCACTTGAGGCTGGCTACAAAAAAAAGCCCCCATATTAAAATATCCAACTTCACACCAGAAATAAACATGTTTACAGCCCCGTACAGTTTTGGTCTCTATAACTAATTTCCCCATTTATGACAACAGGGAATTTAATTATATATTTTCTATATATATTCACATATATTCAACCTGTTCAAATTATATTAAGACTTAAAGTTATGCATAATTAAGGACTTTAATTGACAGGTGGGTGCTCACAGTCGGCTTGTAACCAGAAACCAGGCTTCATTCAGCCCACCTCAGCTCCACCCACGATCTATGCCTTTGCCCATTTTTGGATTAGTTGGGAACCGGCAGAGGCAGAAGTGCCAAGGTGGCGGTGGCCAGAGCCACCACACTGAGCTTCACAACGACTCCTCAGAAACCTGTGGGTGATGTCACAGAGACTATGTCCATGTTTTACACAGTTGAGACAGACAGAATGTGAATTCAAGGTAATAAAAAGTGGTAAATCTTTTAAAATACTGAACCCTATTAGAAGGTCACACTTGCTGCTGTGTGAATGTGTGTGAGAGAGAGGTTTCTGGAAAATTTGTCAATATTTGCCAGAAAATATCCCAATATCTGGATTATTTATGTCCACCTGAGAACTGATGTCCAATACCAACGCTCAATGCTAATGCAGGAAGTAGTATTTCCTTTATGTGGAAGCAGTGGATGGATGTGTACTGTATGTGACTTTGACATAGAAGACAGTTCACGTCCTGTCACAGACCTGTAATTAACAGTCATCTTTTTATTAACTGTAAGTGTCTTTGTAGACTCTCACCATACTTTGCCCATAGTTTTTTTTTTGGCATATTCACAGACTTTTCCTGTCTTCAGCTGTCATGTACTTGCCATGTGCAGATATTGTAGAGAGCGAAAAATGTATAAAAAAATCTTGGCATCAGAAATTAAATAACATAATTTTGCAGTCCAGCACTGATGTTCTTGTCTAGCGATAAGGTTGAAATATCTGATCATGAGCCTCTGAAAGAGAGACGCTGCTTCCCTTTTCAACACAGTCAAGGTGCCCTCAAACAAGGCAATAAACTTTTAATTGCTCAAGTAAGTCTGTTTAATGCCCAGCGGTACAGGACTGTCTTTTACTGTGTGTGTAACCCTTCTCCCGCGTAAGGCCACTGCTGTAAAAAATGAGATACCAAAGAGTTAAAAAAAATCTAAAGTGCTTCAACCGGCAGCCTGTATGATAGAACTGAATATGTAGGGAGGAATTACACCTGAATACTCTCATTCACAGCTTCCCTTACATACGCTCACTCCACTTCAGCATCCAGTTACAACCGCTGAGCAGTTTATACTGAGATGTAGCATCAGTCAGTGCAGCAACCTGACACTTTAACACACAAACCCAAACGCCAGATCTGCTGCTTTTCTCCCATGAGCCCCGCGATTTACCCCAACATACGCTGTAAATCCACTTGAAGATTCTTTACATCTCCCGTGCACACCGACAGAGACATGCACACCTTATTGTTCGACTCCATTGTAAGATTCTTAATTGAGGAGTAATTTTGAAATTGTATTGACTGTTGTAAAATTATGCAAATGTTCTCGTTCCACCCGTTTTTTCCCTCTAGATACATGTAGAGCAATCATCATCACAAATTGATTAAAGTTTTGATTGGGGGAGATTTTTTGAATGCTGTTGAATTATCAGCGATGTGCTTTTATAAAATGGCTAATCAACCAAAAAAGTCTTTGTACGATCTGAATAACATAATGTCTAACTAATCAAGGAAGAATGGGCTATACACACACACACACACACACACACACACATTTACACACACACACGCACACACAGCAAAGCCGGTAACTCGGATTCTTCTTTGTAAAGCCCTGCAGGTGTGGTCCACTCCTCCTGCGCTGGCTATTAGCACAGCCTATCATTGGTATTCATTTCCCGCTCCTAATTCCCCCACAGTATTTTTTCCCCCTCTCACTTGACAGAGGACCGTGGGTTAAACGCCGGGGGGAGTGCTCCATCACGACTAGATCTGATCCAATTAAATACAGATTTAATCAGCCCCGCAGTTGGCGAGTGAATACACAATCTGATCAGGCTGGAGGTAACCGGAGGCCCAGTAGCGTGGATCCCGTGGTTTCCACCCACGGGCCAGAGGATTGGCTTAGTGGGTGAGGAAACACCTTGATCCTATCTGACCTGTCAATTGAGCACATCCACGTATCTGCAGACAGATTAGGTTTTCACCTTTAATATGCTGATGGCATGTTGGAGCTGTTCCCGTTCACAAACCCACACTCTGATTACCCTTTAGATCACTGATTTAGCATTGTGAGAAGCTGAGGAGGTCCCAGAGGCTCCTGTGAAAGATCTACAAGATTTACTGTTGATGCAAACACTCGATTAATGAATGATTTAGGGACTGGGTTATATCTGTGTGCAGGAAGGATCTTGTTAATCTTTAGTAGAGCCTGTCCACCAGTAGCTATGTAGAAAGCGGGGTAAGACATCTCTCCCTGCCAGAGAAGGAAGATTTTTCCCTCCTTCCTCCCAAATGGCTGCAGCTGCTGATTGTTGAAACCTTTTACTCTGCAGAGGAAGCATTCCTGTGATATGAAGTACAGCTCCCCAGTGCCCCATCAAAGTCCACTGTAACTGCTGTGTCACCTTCAGAGTTCCAAGGGAGGATTGTACATGTGGGGCTGCTGCAAAGCCTACTAATGAGGAGTCATCGGGAAATGGGTTGCTTTTTAACATAGCCCGATGTGCAGGGTCATTTCAGTTACGACCCGAGACTTAATTACAAATGCTGCCGTTTAGTGAACAGTGTGTGTGTGTCTGTGTGTGTGTGTGTGTGTGTGTGTGTCTAGACATTGTGAAAAATACAGATTCTGGCTATCACTCAAATGTCTGACTGTAAATAAGTAATGGCCGCCTCAGTCAAACACGTCCCACACAATGCAAACATAGCACACCATGGCATTAAGTGCACCGTTTAGTGTCTGAATCAAATCCAACCTGGCAAGCGAGAGTGCTGTGGCCGGTGAAGTTAACAAGCTGGGAGTTTGTTTCTCATCCAGCATGCCAGTCATTTATGTTAATGCAAACAGGTTCCCTCATTTTCTGTCTGTTTAATGTTTACAGTGATGAATTATGTGCTATCAGATTGCAGCCTCACATCCTGTCATTGACATTCAAGGCATTCCTGCAACCTTTATTGAAAAACCACAGAGATAGACGCCAATTCTTCGCATTATTCAGAAAAACTTATCTCAGCTTATTGTGTGTGGAAACCTGCAATTAATACAAAAATTACTTTAGGCGATCTGGTAGTGTTTCCCAAAGAAAGGTCTAAAGAGGTATAATTTGTTAATTACACCGAAATGATTCGAATTTCTACTTATTTCTGGCACATCCTGCCCATGGGATGGACATCTTTCTCCCCTTTTCCACCTCAGATCAGTAGTCTTTAATTGCCTCTTGTGTTTGGAGGAAGGTTCCCCTCACTTGTTATTTCCAGGTGTAAATGAGATGAAGAGAGAAAGGTTACTCCGAGCCCCCACAAGACCGTGCAGTCCTTCAGGGTGGTCTTAGCTCACCCCTGCCATAGTCTGATATCTCAAACATAGCTGTGTTTGAAGTGCTCGGTTGGGTGCCTCCGCTCTAAGCACTCGGGCGAGAGTCGTGGTGCTTGTTCAACTCTGGCAGCCCCTCTGTAAGTTCCTTCTTTTGTATTTGCATACCGAACAAACAGGAAATTGTGTTCATTTGTATGCAAATGTGTTTGTCCCCAAGGCTGGGATTTTGAATTAAAAGTTTTACCGTCCCATTAATTCCAAATTACACACAGGCACTGACATGGGCTCCTCCACCCGGCAGGGGGGTATCCGACTTGCCATCCGAACGCATCTCTGTCAGTTTAGGCTGTTTAGTTTGCCATCTGCGAAACGGAGTCGGAATTTGGATTTAATCTGGTCCACTGATTTGCAGATTGATCGTCTGCACCACGTTGCAATCTCCTCTTAATTATCTCAAGAAAATATGCAAAAATTTCGGTGTGATTGATATTCGGGGATACTACGGGAGACAGACGTGAGGAGGCCTTGGAGTGGTTGACTGACAGGTTGTGAGGAACGTAGTGAATGAGAGGGAGTGGTGAAGGCCGTCCACCAATGCCGCACATGTAGCACACCTCATCAGCCCCGCTCATTAAAATACATGTACAACCTCATGAAAAATGCATGACCCCATCAATGACGTGTGGCATGTATGGCCTGATGCTGACAGTCAAGGTAATGTGAAAAATTAGCACCTGAACATCAGCATCTCTAAAGGGGTTTGAAGGGCCTTGTCTTTGTCATAATGTTGTCGATCAAGCACTAACAATGGAGTAAATCAGCTGTTTTAAGTATTGATTAGATAGATAGATAGATAGATAGATAGATAGATAGATAGATAGATAGATAGTTTATTTCGAAAAATACTAAAAATCTGTTTACCTTGTATTTTTTGTAATTTGAAACTACTCAGGGGTAGCCAAGGCAGCTCGTGGCACTCAGAATAATGAATGAGAAAATCTGTGTGCAAGAAAAGATTAATTAGTGAGAGAAACCGATGGATCAATAGATGTTCTGATCTAAATTAGGCTCTCCTCTCCTTCCTGTTTTCACCACTGTCAAGTTTAAGAGAAGGAAAAGCCAGCAATGTAAGATTGTTTCAGCCTGGACCTTTATGAAAATACCATAACAAAGAAGTTATTAAGGCATTTTATCGGTAGCTTTGCAGGACCTGCTGTCACTTTGGCAATGTTCTTTTGCTCTTGCCCTCTTTATTAAAGGTACAGTGTGTAGAATTTAGTTGCATTTAGTGGTCCAATCACTGCATTGTAATCTCCTCACATCACCCTCACCTTCCTAATGTAAAGGAGAAACAACACTTTAAGGACCCTGTTTAGAGTCAGTATTTAGTTTGTCTGTTCTGGACTACTGTATAAATAAGGTGTTTCAACATGGCGGCCTCCATGAAAGGGGACCCTCTCCCACTGTAGATATAAAAGGATATTTTTTAAGTAACAAACATAAAAAAGATTCTTATTTTCAGGTGATTATACATGCATGAAAACATAGTTATGAATATTATATTCCATTTTTGCCTAATTCTGAAAATAGAGGCCCCAAATATTACACACCGTACCTTTAATTATTGATCATGATTCATCTGCAAATTGTTCAAGACCATTTCAGTTCGTACTTCTATTTTGAAAAATATTTGCAGGACAGATTCAGATGAAGTCTAACCTGGTTTTCACGAAGGTGTTGCAGCTGCTGACGAACACCATCTGATGATGAATCAAATGATTAATTTTTGCACACAGAGAAACACACACACACACACACACACAGACAGACGCACACGTGCACACACACTGTGCTGTTCGCAAATTAATAATGCATGGAGCACATCTTGTACACATGCAGACTTTTGGCAGGCATCTGATGTCTCTGTGTGATGAGCCAAGGGGGACACATCATTTTTGACTCTCCAGTCAGAGAGTGATGGTGGCTGAGTGCTCAGTTGCCAGGTTTCACTAATGAAAGGGGGGATTCAGCTTTGTGTCTTTACAAAGACTTTAAAAAGGGGTTATGTTCTTTAGAGGTGGTACAGCATCTAACCTGGAAGGAGCGATGCCTGACAGGCTAAAAAGAAAAAGACTTTGACAGCGAGAGTTAAAATCAGTAATGTCAGCTCAAAGGGGAATTCTCCTGCTAGAAAACACCAAACATATTCTGGCTTAGGCGATGACGAAACTCAGTCAAACACTATGAGATCAAATAAATATTTTATCAGTGATTTGGCTGAATGTATTTCCTGATTTGTTTTATCACTTTAGTCTCACTGAGGGTTGAATATAGTCAGTATGAGAACATTTAGTGTTGATAGAATAAATGCTTTTTGCAGTTTTCAAGGAAATCTACCTGAAGTCAAAGAATATTCCTGCTCTCTGTCCTTGGAGAAAAAGAAAAAGATGCAATAAACCATATATCAAATGAAACGCAACAGACTTTCAACTTCTACTGTCTGTGAAAATCTCCCTGTATTGATTTTGAGTGCGCAAGTGCTGCTAATTCTGAATGTAGTTATTTTGGCTATACTTTATCTCAATAACAAAACAATATTCAGAACATCTATTCAAAGAAATTGCTTTGCACATTTCATGCAGTTGTTTATTATTATTTGTTCCTGGAAAAATCAATTTGAAAATCTATCAAGAGCAGATGGAATCAGGATTGTTTTGCACCTGAACAAAACCATTTTTCCAACACTCAGAGAAAACACCAGGCAGATTTCTGTTTTCATTAGCAGAACTGGCAACCACACTCCCTGCGCAGCTCTGCTCAGCTCAGCTCAGCTCATATCACTCTGATTGCAAAAAGGATGTAAAATCCCTGATCACTGTTTGTTGTCATGTCAGAAACCCTTGTGAGGTCTGTACGTGTGAAAGATGGACTGCTGCTTTTTCTGTATATGTGGAAATCTTGGAAAGTTGCAGAATAAAAGGTCTTGAAACATTCGTGGATGCATTATGATAAATATTTGAGTCAGCATCAGAGTTGCTGTTGTTGCTAACTAGTAACTGGAGGTCTGGTTAATAAATATGCATTGCATTTTGGATTCAGGTAATTGGAGCGAATATTGACTGGAGATATGATTGCTTAGTCGTGTTACATGCTGCGCCGTCCTTTCTCACTATGTTCCAGAGGCCCTGCTGCCTTTGTACCTTGTGTGACAGAACGTACTGCTTTGTAATGAGAGTTGTTGATATGTTTCTGCACCAGTGCCACTGAGACAAATTAGAGTCTGTTTATTGTACTTATTGGACAAGGTGAATCTGAGACAGTGAGAGGGAAAAGTAGAGAAAATAGTATTCCAGGATGAGCTTACAGGCTACGTACCAAACACTGGAGCCACTAATTATCAAGTTAGAATGCAAAACAATGATGTAGATGTGTTTTTTTAATGGAATTTAGAAGAAAGGAGCACTGTTTCTAACATATAATACATCTAACCGGTATCCAAAGTGTTAGCTGTGACACACATTTAAGCAAATGCACGCAGAAAGTAAGAAACAGCTTTAATCAATCACAACACAGACCAAGTGACAGCTGATTAATATTTGTCTGAAGAAAAACCTTAACTGCGCTTAAGAATCCATCGGTAACTATTGAATCCATTGAGCGCTTTCGTGCCTCTCTGCTGTTTCAATTCCCTCACTATTGTTCTGTCCTTGAGCGAACTGTCACAGAGCACAATATAGTCGGTCGTGTACATTTCCTGAGATGGAGAAGGTTGTCACAATAGCCACAAGTCATTACAAGTCATTCTCTCGGAAGAAGTGACTACGAAGAGCGACTTGGACCATAGGAAACCTACATCTATAGGAAAATAGTTGGTAAAAGAGGACGCAAGGTTAAAGGAGGTGGCAGAAGAACGTGGCACAAAATGTACCAGCACCATTATCACAGACCCCAACTTGGACACCCTAATCCACCCGTTATTAGGGCTGAATTGGGGGAATTGAATAAGACTGACTTGTCTTTAAAGGCTTCTAGAATCTAGCTGCCAAAGCCTTTCTGCCTTTCTGCCCGAGAGCCAGCGAGGGTCAGCGGGAGAGCGTGAGTGGGCAACGACCGGCAGTCACAGCCACTCAGAGACGCCCTGGAGGGGGGAGAGGAGAGAGCCGACCACAGCTTGGCAGCTCCACTGGAGCCTGATAAGCTTTAATGGCACCGCCACAATGATTCACACCATGTGACACACACACAGAGGCAGGCATGCACACACACTGAAATATACACACACACACACACACACACACCTCTAGCAAGCTTGTGAGGAATGATTTCTGGACCCTGGATAAATTTGCAGTTGCAGGGAGTCTCTATTTACCAGTAATTGCATTTCTCTGCCCTCTTTCAGCCCTGCCTTCAAAAATGTTCTGTGCCTCAGGAAGTTGGAGGTGGCTGGGGAAAAAGCAACAGAACATGTTGTCGGCCTCACACGGCGCTCTGCCACAAGTTGACAGCTTATAGGCCAATCTGTACCATACATGAATACAAGCTGTGTACTGCACATAACCTGTCAGACAGACATGTTGCATCATCTGCATTTCCTGAAAGCCTGTTCAACCGAAAAGGCCACAGTGCATGTGTGTGTGCTCTCTATACAGTGACTTAATTGATCCATCTACTCGCCATCACAGATGCAGCAGGAGTACATCCCAGCAAATGAAGATGTTCAAACGCAACATCTGTATTCACCGCAGCTGTCTGCTGAGGTAAATTATGATAAACGGCCCGGGTATTTGGTTAATTCTTTCGTGGTGGAAGGCGCTCAGGCTTGCCTGTTGGCATCAAGGTAAGCAGTTAAGGGAATAAATATATAAAACATCCCACTATCCATAGAAATTGTGCTTGTATTGATAGCGCACAAACTGGATGGATAACAGACAGACATAAAGGCGGTAAGGGTGGATGTGTGTGCAGTGGAGCCAACTCCCACACTTGAGATCAGAGTTTACATCCTGTCACAGACCAACAATTGATGTTCACAATCTTTCTCTGACCTTGAAAGGGTCCTCCAGTGATTATGGTCGTTTAGAGACGTATGAGAAAAAGATTTATAATCAAGGCCGCAGAAGTAAAAACACTGGATCCTACATTTTGTGTAAATCGGTTCCCAACCCCAACTACCTGCACACCCACTTCTTCCACGCAGAATTTAAATGCAGTATTTAAGAATGTAATTTATAGAGCAGCATCCACTGAGCATCCACAAGTTCCTGCTAGTTATATTCCCACACGTCCTGAGACGTGCTGCCAAATTCTTTCATGACCACATGGTTGTAGCTGGATCGATCCAGTATACTGCAGAAATATCATAACACATAATCTTCCAAAAAAAAATTCCCATAATGCAACTCCACTGCCCAGTCGAATACATTTGTTATAAATTTGTCATCTCCAAGTTCAATCTGAGGTAACCCTGGTGACATCATTATGACATGATCAGGTTTGTTTTCTCAGACTTTACCAGCAGAAAGCATGATATGTTGTTTTTGCAGACTAATAAAACATTTAATTCAATTCTATCGATATAGCTCCAAAGCATAACAGACGTTATCTTATGAAACTTTCCATATAGAGCAGGTCTAGACCGTACTCTTTATATTATTATTTACAGAGACCCAACAATTCCCACCATGAGCAAGCACTTCGTGAGGGTGACAAGAAAAACCTTCCTTTAAGAGGCAGAAACCTCGAGAAGAACCTGGATCATGGTGGACGGCCATCTAGTTTAGAAAGAGAGAAAAGAATGCAGAGCAGCAACAAGAATAATAATAATAATAATAATAATAATCCATCCATCCACTTTGGGTGAGAGGCGGGGTACACCCTGAACAAGTAAGAATAATAATAATAATAATAGCTACAAATAAAATTATAATAGAAATATGACTTATAGTAGTAATAATTAAGGTAATAATAATAATAATAGTATTTATAGTGGGTGTCAAGCAGGACCACAGCAGCATGCGTAACCACAATACCTGGTCTAGGTATAGCCACAGTGCAAGAGGAGAAAACAGAAAAACTAACCAGCTCCAACATTATACCCAGCAAACTGATCTGTGTGGTGCAGTGTCCCTTTAATCATTCTGTAAATGCCACACACACACACACACACACACACACACACACACACACACACACACACACACACACACACACACACACACACACACACACACACACACACACACACACACACACACACACACACACACACACACTATATTAGGTGGGAGCCGGACATTAATCATAAGGATTGGTGCCTTGATTCCCAGCTTATCGTGTCTATGTGTCATTTAGCAGGAAAGTAAACCCAAAATGCCTCTGATGTGTTTAAGGAAATACAATTTAAGTTTCTTTTGACCAAAACATTTAAATAGAATGTAAAAAAATCAATAACTGTCTTTGACATTGTATGTAATCTGGCATTCCGCAGAGTCGTCTTATGATTAATGTTCTGTCTGACAATAAGGTTAAGTAACAATACAGAGACAAAATGCAGCAGCTGTGACACAGTATATATCCTTATAGAGTGTCTCTTGACTGATCCAAGGGATTGTGTATGGAAACTGTACGGTGTGGGAATGGTTATATATGAAGATATATGCTCATACTGGAGAAAGTAGAAAGAAATAAGGCTTGAAAAGATGAGTGATGGAGTGGAGTACGACCACAAAGTCGTGCCTCCACTTAATCTAGACACAGCTAAGTTGGAGACACACTGGGGAACACCACATGGGCAAGAAAAAAAAATCAATAGTCTCAAACAGTTACTTGAATAAAATACACAACTCTGTGCAGCTCACTGCAGTTTTTGAAGCTTCACTCTCCCTTAAAAAAAAGGTCTGCTCCTTGTTAGTAAGAAGTCACTACAATGCAATAATGCACTTAGCAGCTTTGTCTGTGGAGAGTGACTGGTGTGCAGGCTGCTAGCAAGTGGAACAGATTGCAGTATTGCATATGACTCAAAATGTCCATCTGCCCCCATTATGTGTGCAGTGTCTTTTTTTCTTTTCTTTTTTTTTTTTTTTTAGCTGTTTTCAGCATTATGCTTAAAGTGTGCTCACACATCTCTCTATGCTTCTGGGAGTTCTGTTTTTTGCATGCAAGGGGAGGCACTTAAACACACACGCACGCACGCACACAGCCAGCCTTGGTACAACAGGTAATTATTCGCAAAGAATGGAGCAAGTGCGTGGGGTGCAAATTGCATTGTGGGACGGCTCTGCGGGACAGAGAGATGTCAACTGAAGAGGCTGCCATCTTTTTGTACACCTCATCCATTGTTCTGCGCGGTGAATTGCAGGGGGCAGTGTCACTGTATTTACATGTACCTCTTAGGACGTGAGTGTATTTGTTTGTCTCTGTCAGAGAGGACGATTTGCCCCTCGCTGGAAAACACTAGCTGTGCACAAACCACCGGTAAATGGGAACACGAGTTTAGCAATAATTCTGCACCCCTCTCGAGAGCGACACCGAGGTGCACAGAAAGCCTGTCGCCACCTGTCATAACCCTCAAAACAGCAGGTAGGGCAGGAAAAAACCACCTGCCTGTCAAAACTCTTTTCTCTCTCTAATTGTTCGACGTGCATTCACAGGATTACTGGTTTAATTCTGCTTTATAATCACTGCTCATTGTTCCCACTTATTGTTTCCTTGCTCAATTTGTTTGTTTGTGTTCACACTTTGGCAACACAAATGTTCTTTTGTCATGCCAACCAAGCGATTTGTGCGCAAGGCAATTGAATTTAATTTAATTTAAAGAGAGAACAGAGGAAGAGCAGGAGCAGGAGAACGGGATGGGGGGGTGGGGAGGGAATGAAGAGGTACCTGCAGACCTGAGAAACACATAAAGCAAAGAAGGGGATGCAAAATGAAGACTGTTTTAGTCATTCTTTTCCTTGCATGGAAAATGTTTTAACCAACATACAGACAGAAAATGATGGATTATTCATTTAGAAGGACACAATTACCATATTAAGTAGGCCGTTTTTTTTAATTCAGGCTGCTCTATGCACTGCCTGTTCATGTGGAGATACACTGTAAGAACAAAGCAGCCCTATCACTTTTGGCTGCCCAGGCTTATTCCTTGAGAGATGTGTTTGATAATCCCAGGTCGATGCTGTATACCTATCTATTGAGATTAAGCTTCAGGATACAGTAAACCTCGATAGGATCTCCTATTCATTCCATCTACTACAGCAAAGATTATGTTGTGTTGCAGTATTTTCCAGTTCTAAACAGAAGATATTGTCAACATTTAATTACTTGATATATTACAGTGGCAGAAAAGGAATGAAATATATAATCTTGCTAACTTTGTGAGTGAAGTGATAAAAAGAATATCACCACTGGTTATTACTGCTGTTACAGTAGAAGCAGATATGATACACTGAATGATAAAAACAAACAGTCTTATTTAATTCACAGCAATCCAGCAGGAACAGCACAGGTTACCGCCTGCCGTTTGTCCGGTTTAGTAGAGATCGGTACCTGCTTTGTGAAGTGTGACGCTCCACAGACTGGAACGTGTCCAGCTCACTCTCAGCTGTGGAGTTGGGTGGTTCGGCCCTTTGCCCAGCACGTAGTGGTGCCCAGGGGCAGCAAGAGAGGAGGCTGATCGAACTGGTTTTACACTGGGGTTGTCAGAGGTCTCCTAACTTCCTCACAAATCAATACGGACCTTAAACCACAGCCAACCGGCTGAAACTGGTTGCAATTTCCCCCCATCTCAGGCATTGTCCACGTTTCTCATCAGTAATGACTGAGCGGTTTGAACTGAGCCAAACGCCCCTGTGGGCCAGGGAACACTGACTCATGTTGCTCGCTCACATTAATAATGCATTATAGCATGTAACACAGGGTAATTAACTCTGCTGCTAAATACAAGCTCAGTCCAAAGTGCTATTCTGCCAGGATGCTGTTTGCAGAGAGTGAGAAAGCGTAGGGAGATGACTAAGCCGTCCATCTTTGTTGTGAATGATTATAGGCTTTACACTTTCTCTTTTTTTGTTTGCATTGCATTTTGTTCATCATTATATCAACAAGAAGTGCTACAATCAGATTGATATTAATCAGCTGCTCGATTTAGAGCCAAACAGAACTTCCTTTGTTTCTTCAGTCCAATAATCTTCAGGCTAAATCGCAGTGTGTTTAAATGTACTATTACACCACCTCCTCTACACAGCGCTGGGTATCTTTAAAAAAAAATGTGTCAATACCAAAATGATACCCGCTTTGAGCATGAAAGAAGAGCTGAAGTGATGGACTGGTTGCGCAGCAGACATTCTGACTTAACGCAACAGGAAAAACAGGTGGACTTAACAACATCACATAATGACGGATCAGTTCCATTAAGTGTCCCAGTAACAGTGACAGTGAACCAGCACTCACGACAGCAGGACCTCCCCTCAGCCATCAAAATGTCTGCTGTGCAACCAGTCCAACGTTTTTTTAAGCCAATTGCCAGAAAAGTAATCAGCAGCTATTTAAATAATTTAATCATGTATATTATTTTTAAGAAAAAATTCAAAATATTATCTGGTTCCAACTCCTCAAATGCTGCTTTTCTTATGTGATAGTAAACAAATATCTTTAGAGACTTTAGACTTTGGAAATAGTTTGATAGAAATAAATCCAGTTGAAGTACTTTAAGAAGATACACTATATTGCCAAAAGTGTTTGCTCACCTGCCTTGACTCGCATATGAACTTAATTGACATCCCATTCTTAATCCATAGGGTTTAATATGACGTCGGTCCACCCTTTGCAGCTATAAGAGCTTCAACTCTTCTGGGAAGGCTGTCCACAAGGTTTAGGAGTGTGTTTATGGGAATGTCTGACCATTCTTCCAGAAGCGCATTTGTGAGGTCACACACTGTATGCAGTGGTGTAAAGCACGCTGCCACAGGACTCTAGAGCAGTTGAGACACGTTCTCTGGAGTGACGAATCGCGCTTCTCCATCTGGCAATCTGATGGATGAGTCTGGGTTTGGCGGTAGCCAGGAGAACGGTACCTGTCTGACTGCATTGTGCCAAGTGTAAAGTTTGGTGGAGGGGGGATTATGGTGTGGGGTTGTTTTTCAGGAGCTGGACTTGGCCCCTTAGTTCCAGTGAAAGGAACTCCGAATGCTTCAGCATACCAAGAGATTTTGGACAATTCCATGCTCCCAACTTTGTGGGAACAGTTTGGAGATGGCCCCTTCCTCTTCCAACATGACTGTGCACTAGTGCACAAAGCAAGGTCCATAAAGACATGGATGAGAGAGTTTGGTGTGGATGAACTTGACTGGCCTGCACAGAGTCCTGACCTCAACCGGATAGAACACCTTTGGGATGAATTAGAGCGGAGACTGAGAGCCAGGCCTTCTCGTCCAACATCAGTGTGTGACCTCACAAATGCACCTCTGGAAGAATGGTCAGACATTCCCATAAACACACTCCTAAACCTTGTGGACAGCCTTCCCAGAAGAGTTGCAGCTGCAAAGGGTGGACCGACGTCATATTAAACCCTATGGATTAAGAATGGGATGTCACTTAAGTTCATATGCGAGTCAAGGCAGGTGAGTGAATACTTTTGGCAATATAGTGTAGAAGAAGTCCATAATCATAATACTAGAGCTAGCTAACCTGACACTTTATAGATTGAAGATCATGACTGGTAAGGTCTCATTCACACAGTGGAATAAACTGCCTCTTGCAATCAAGGAAGTGCAGCACCGATAATACTTGAAGAAAAAGGTCAAACAGAGGCTGCTAGTTAACATCTGGTCATTATAATCCACTAACTCTAACTGGTTTTGTGAAATACATACATACATACATGCATATGAAAATATTTTAAATCATAAGTGGATTCTTGTGCTGTGATACGGCATGATGTGTGTGTCCGATATAGTTGTTGAATGGCTCATCCTATTGTGGCGGGGACAATCTGATGGAACACCAGAGACCATGATGGAAATAAGTTCTTGACTTATGTCTTTTATGCTATTTTTTTTCTACTGAATTAAACTTTTGTCGAATAAGCATAACTAAACTAAAAATATACTTACAAGGCTTTCGTGTAGCGTTGACTGCATCTGACAGTCTTTCCAAACCCCTATGTCAAGAGGAAGTGGTTGAAAGCTCCAGAAAAAGCTAGTAAGTGGACCGTAACATCAGATTTAATTTTTGTTAAGATGTTCTTTTCCGAGTTTAAAGGTTTTGCGAAAGAAAAGCATTTATTTTTCATTTATTAAATATGCTGAGATATTTTAAACAAATATGCCAAATGTCTCTCTTGTTTTAACAGAAGCAGCCATCCAAGAACTGCCTGAAAGAAATACAGAGTAAATAAAGCAAAGTTCTCAAAAGTTCTCAGTTCTTCTGATTTAAAACAGAAACTATGATGCTGAAACTATAAACTAGACTAAGAACACTGACAACCATTTGATGCTAACTTAAATAACAGTTTGTGATACTGGATGCTGCAAACACCTTTCGGTCGATGCTTAAACAGTGTTTTGTTTGATACACAGCACTAGTCTCTACATCACAGTGAGTGATGAACTTGTTTCCTTGCACTGAATGTGAAATCCTGCCTCTTCCACTATCGCCTGCTGCTTTCAAGTTCAGACCATCCACGTCACATTGGCCGCACATTACAAATAGACTGATCCTGATTTGTGATTTGCATTCTGCCAGCTCTAATCTAACCAGTGTAACAATCTAATTGATCACTTAAGTATAATTGGAATCACTTGAAGCTTTATGCTCCAATCCATGTTAGCCATGCTTCAGTCCCCTCTAACATTGCTTTCTTTTTTCCCCTCTCCACCCTCCTTCCTCTCTCTTTCCTCTCTTGCTCTCTCTCTCTATCCCCAGTGGTTCTGGTCCACTGCTCCCCCTCCATCTCCCTTGCTCTTTATTGACTGTTGAGTGTAAGGCGGTGTTAAACCAGCATCGATGTAATAGTGGGCATTAGCCCTTTGAACTGTCCTTAATCTAACTCTAATAAACTTCCATTTATTTTGGTGGCTCTACTCCACACATATATACACACGCACATAAATATTTGTGGATGGATATCTGGAGTGTGTGAGCAAGAGAGCTGGTTCCTGCATAAATGGCCATTGTTATGGGGATAGCACACCCAGAGCAAAGCCTGTCAAAAGCTCTTCTGCGGTGCGGTGTACTAGAGCTGTGCTTGAGACTCGCCTTTAATTGGAATGTAATTGGAGAAGCACCATTGATCATGAATCACATTCAGCTCCAGCTCCCTCCTCCCTGAACTCAAGGCTGCTCCGTTTTCCACTGACTGACTTTCTCTCTCTCTTTCTATCCCTCCTGTATACCTCCTCCTCCCCCGCCTCCTCCTCCTCTTCCTCCGCCTCCTCCTCCCGTAAGGAGAATGTCAGTCATGTGCAGTGGAGCGACGCAGAGGAACAAGGCCCCCTACTGGGTCCAGAGCGTGTGGGTCAATGTGTGTCTGGGGCACAAACCACGAGAAACAGGAAAAAGAGAGGCGAGGGAGGGGGGTGATGGGAGAGAAGAGAGGAGATTAAGAGAAAAAGAGGGTGGGAGCGATGAGATGGAGCGCAGGAGTAGAATCATTTGTAATAGCCTGCGCGCTCTATTGCGCCATTTCATCCAGCATTTAGTTAAGCGAGATTTGTTTTGTTTTGCCTTTGTTGTTGGGAATGCTCGGAGAAGTCAATTTGTTGGCTCATTTGTCAAACGCTGGACTGCGTCAGTGGCATCTCAGCGGTGTCATGGAGCGGAGAAAAGCTCCCTCACTCAGCTGGAGTGTAGATGGGAATCAGGCTTGTGGAGATTGCCTGTGTACCATTTTAAATGTGGACTGGAAAACAATGAAAACTAAGGGCACTGGCAGTGCAACTCTGTCCCAAATTGATTCTTAAGTGGAATGGGGCAGCATGAGCGAAGAGGTGGTAGGGAAGCAAAGAGAGAGGCAAGATTGCAAGATAGTCTAGGTGGGAAGCGGAGCTGAACCATTAATAGTTTCCATATATCAAAATTGCAGTTTAAGTGTCTTTTAAATTTTAAATAGCAAAGCCACAATTTAAATTACAACCTCACATTAATAAAAGTGTGATAACAAGATGCAGGAGGTGAAAGTTTTACTTGGCGACCGCTGATTTCCAAAACTATGACAACTGTTGATGGCAAAATTACAGATATTCTTGCCTCTTGTATTGGTTATTATGCTCTGTGCATGCTGGTGCACACATGTCCAAAGAAACAGCACTCTGTTTTGATGCACTGATCACCCCATGTCAGTCTCAGACAGGAAGCTAGCAGTGAGCTGGTTAGTTAATGAGTGTAAATGATGGACAGCAGGCCCACAGCGGTGCGGATTCTTCCAGTTAAGCGTTTTTTTTTTTTTTTTTTTTGGCAGTAAATCTTTTTTCCTCCACTGAAGACATTTTGACACGTCACGGTAAAAAAAAAAAAAGAAGCACTGGTGTAGATAATAAAATTAATGATGGTGGAATTCCAGTTAGCTGCTTCAGGTTCAGGGTCCTGGTCTTGTGCATTGTGGTATTGGTCGGACTGTCACGCTGTCTGAGACACATGAATAGAATAGAGCTATTGTTAATGTCTATCTGCTGTGAAAAGGCCTATTGGAAGAAATAATCAGCACTGTCTGAGTGAGGATAATAAGAAAATATGTGTTGCATTCAAACACCACATTGAGAGTGGATAAAGTTCAATGGGGAATGCACTTCATAGTTAGATTTTATCATTTTGGCACACAGGTGAGATATCTATACTGTCTGTTCTCTGCATGTCAAGTTAAATAGTCTATGCATTGTGGACTTTAAAGTTTTTGCTTGATCCATTCTGAACTATATCATCGTGGCTACAGATGCGGATCATTTATGTTTCATAGGATCTCTTTTCAAATCAAGTCAGTTATTGTTAGCGGTGCTGTAAAAGCATACCATTTAAGGCTGACCTCCAGGATTCAGGACTGTGAAGCAGCTCATCCTCTCAGCCAACATTAACTCAAAGAAAGACTGCAAAGAATCAAATATCAGACACAACTCAGGAGCTTGACATAATTATCATAACTGGCCAATGTTGTAGCATTATAAAGAATGTAACACCAATTTTAAATGATCATATTTAAATATTACTTGTCAAGTATTGTGATGTCTTAGTGAATATGGGCTAAATTGGTCACTTTTAAAGAAAACTTGTCAAGTTTATTCTGAAATTGTGAGCAAAAACAAGCAGAATATGAAGTCTACCTACTAGTTTTTGGAGTTTTCAACTGCATGAGACATTTTCTCCAATTATGTAGAGATACAAGATACAGTGTGATCTTAAATTAAATCACAATATTGCTTTTGTATGCATTGCAATTAGATATTCCAATCGCTCTATTTAGGAGAAAAGTAGAAAATGGAACAAGGAGAAGAGAGAAGTGTTAGAAACTAGAGCAGGGTCAGAAAAGCTTCTTGGATATTTATGAGACATAAAGAGTGACATGAAAATGTGATCAAATGGATGAGAGAGAGTGAGAGATGAACGTTAGAAAGCTATTAATGATGAGGGCCTGAGAACTGATGTCGGGTTGCAGTATCGTAGAGAAGGAGAGCAAACAACAAGCAAACACTGAGCAATCAAACAGACAAACAGAAAAACGGCGATGAATAAAGAGTGGCAAATGAAAATGAATGAGGAAATGAAGAGGAGGGGGGAGTTTGTATGATGTGAGGAGGTTTGGAGAGAGAGGCCAGAGGGTGGCTGAGAGTCAAGGAGAAAAAAGATGGAGGGAAGGATGGAGGTGGAGAAGAAAAAAAAGCGAGCAAGCAAAGGGGGGGAAGGTTGTTGTTTTAAGATCAGAACGGATGAGTGCGTATCCCCTCTCTGGGGAGGGGGGCTCTCTATGTCTGTCACTCCACTCGTTTATGCCTCGCTTCGAGGGAGAGGTAAAGGGCGCTGAGTCGTTGGTGTGTGTGTGGGCCTGTGTGTATGTGTGTTTGAGGTAGCTCTTGTGAGAATGAGGGCGATTTGGAAAAGGAGTGTAATCACCAAATGAGTCACCCTTCCTTTCATTAGGTTGTTTGTTCGTCCCTTCACCACTGCCGCCTTGTTCTTCTCTTCCTAATACAGGTTGTACTGTTTTTCCAGCTTGTAGTGTGGTGGCTTATTGTCTAGTGTTCTTAAAAACATACACTGTCATGTTCTGTTTGGTGACAGGTTTTCAGGTTTGAACAACCACTTGTTGGTTTAAGGCTGCATTATTTGAATTATATATAATAATTTCATCTAAAAATAGTCAGAAAATAGTGATGTTCATCAGAGCCCAAAATGAAGTTTTCAAATAGGCCAAATTTGGCCAAACAACAGTCCAAGATCCCAAATATTTACTTAACAATGATATAAAATAAAAAAGGAGCACATCCTCACATTAGAGAAGCTAGAAACTAGCTTTTTATGCTTTTTGCTTGATAAATATGTTTAATTATTAAATTATTAATAATTTATCAGGCTGTGTCTGTAAAGCAAAAGCACAGGGACAGCTTCCTCTGTGTAACATGGTCACTTTAATGTCTGTACGGCTTCAACCGTAGGACGACTAAACACAACACCTCAGTCACCTCAGTCTTAACCATCACTTAGATTACAGGCAAGGTGTACCATAAAATATAGTTCCTGTTCTAAATAGTTATTATGAATTAAATGAAGCCAATTTTTCCACTAAACCTGAGAAAATAAGTTGATTTATAAAATAAATCTCATCCTTTGTTCTTCTCTCTCTTCAGATGAATGTGTCCTCAATGTCCTCATTTCCATGGTTATGAAAAAATAAATCTCATCTCACACTATGTATCTACAACCAAAAAGCAGCAAAGCAGCCACTGATGCTGAAACACTGAGGTGCAGGGCGAACAGCTTGGATGTAAATCAGTGATGCCAGTGTTGTTTTATTACGGTAGAATTAAAAGTACTGTGGAGTTGAGAATTTAGAGGACTAAATATGATATGATATGTTAATAATTTGTGTAGATAATTATCTTGTAATTATTCATCTATTTCTCCGAACTTCATGCTGTGTCATCAGATCTGTCTGTCTAGACCATCAAAAAGTGAAAGAAAGTTTACTAAAGTGATTTTTTTAAAAACACAGGTGTGTATAAAGTGACTTTGTTGCAGTAATGAGGGTAATTTTAATTAGTCTCTTTCCCTCCCTGCTGCTAACTTCAAAGATCATTGAATAATTAAATTCATTTAGAATTGGCAGGACTCTGGAAAACATTTCTGCTTTTAAATGAAAATTTAAAAAAACTGAATGAGTGAATAAAACATAAAAAATAGGATAAAAGTCATCGCCGGGTTTTATGGTCTGTTTTTAAATATCTATGGAGGGAAGAAACCCTGTTATTTTATTTTATAACACTGACTGTCTGACATCTGATATTTAATTAAAGGCCAGTATCAGTCAAATATGTTAGCGAGCTGATTTATCTGTCTAACCCAAGCAGTAAGTAATATCCGCCCTGTCTTAAAATTAACACTAAAATACGACTCTGTTTCAGCACGATAACGCTCATTTGGCTTAAATTACAACATGTCAAATGTTACGTTTTCGGTGCTAATAATTGTATCAGTGTTGTAACTAACTGGCAGCAGCCTCAAAAGCCCCCTCAGACAAAGTTATCGTTGTTTTTGCAGGTAGGCAGTCCTGTCACCCTGAGTGTGTGTTTAGCCCAGTTGCCATGAAGGTTATCAGGCCAGTGCACAAACTATGCAGCACCAGTTAGGTGCTTATTTTTACCTGTGTGTGTGTGTGTGTGCGTGTGTTTACAGAGCTGTCTGTCCATGCGTCTGTCTCTTTGTGTGTGTGTGTTCATGTCTTGTGTGTGGGTGTGCGTCTATGTGTGTGTGCAGGATCTCCCAGCAGGAGCAGCCAAAGTGCGTTCCTCTAATGTCATCCTGTGGCCGTCCTCCAGCTAAAAGCCAGCGGCTTGCTCTCCTCTACACTCCTCCCCAATGTCACCTTTCCTCTCTCCGTGTTTTACTTTCTCCTCCTGTAACGCCTCCTCCTCCTCTTCCTATTCCTCCTCCTCCTCTCTCCCTCCCTCTCTCTCTCTCTCTTTCTGTGTGTTTGTCATTTTTCATCATCTGTCCGTGTTTGCTAATCTCCGTCCTTTCTCTGCTCTCAGTCTCAATTCATCATTTCTTGGGTCTTGTGCTGAAGGTTACCGAATCGCTGATAGAGAAAAGACGAGGAGTAGACGATCATAAAGACTGACAGGGAGGGAAGGAGGGAGGGAAGGAGGGGGTTATCCTCTTATCTATCTCTCTCCCCCCCTCTTGTCTTTCTTTCTCTATCTCTGCATCTCCCTCCCTCTCTCTGTTTGTTTCCCCTTCTTCTTTCTTTCTGCCCCTCCTCTCCTGATCTCTGCCCCCTCCATCTGCTTCTTCCTGTCATTCCTACCCTGACACAGCTCACCTTTCCCTCCCTCTTCTCCTCCTGCCGATCCCTCCATACTGACAGCCGTCAGTTTCAGACAGACGCACGCACTTTGCAGAAACAACACGTGGAGTGTGTGCAGTTGTCCGTTTGCGCTTAATCTGATGTGAAGCCTGTTAGCGTGACCCGTGGATGAGGTCAACACTTAACCCTGCATTTGCTTTGGCGCTCTCAACACAACGTTTGATTTGTGCATGTTAAATACGGTCGGATCACCTTGCTCTGTCATGCTTCAGCACAAATGAATGCAAACCTGCACACACACACACACACACACACACAGAACTCAGTACGTTCGGCTGTTAGAGTATTCTATCTTTACGCGCATAAGGTCACATTCAGAGCTCCTGTATGCCTCGCTACACAGACTGGCTGCATTAGGCCCAGGAATCATGGCAAAGCGGCCTGCCTGTCTCTATCTGAAATTCTAATCACCCACTGCAGACATTACTATTCAGTCTGTGCTCCCGCTGGCTGCCTGCACAACGCCTAAGCTTTGCACAAAAGTTTTGGTTAAACCGTGAAGGCCAAAGCCCATTTCATAACATCCACATTTGTATTACATATTGATAAACACAATCTGCCTGTTACTTTCTGCCCCCAATCTGCTGTCTCCTCCCCGTCGGTCTCCCTTCACCTTGGCCTCCACACGTCCTCGCTCAAACTTCAGAACAATGTGGTGTTTCTTTTTTTTTTTTTTTTTTTTTTCCCCGACATTCGCTGCACATTCAGCGGATCCGTTCCCTTTGTCACGACTTATTTATGCATTACACATCTTTTCTTAATAATCTCTCCTCTCATCTTTCAATTTTCCCTCCTTTGCCGCCCTCCGTCTCTGCATCCCTTTCTTCTGCCTGGCTTAAAGCGTTTCACCTCGCTACTATCTCAATGCCTGGGCAACCTACCCCCACCACGCCACAACCCCTGCACCCTCCCCACCCACCCACCCACCCACCCATTCGACTAAATTCTTATCTCACTTTCTATATTCCATCATCTTTTCTTTTCCTATCCTTCTTCTCTATCTTTCTGCCCAGCTACCTCTCGCATCCTCCCTCTCTGTGCCCTCTATCCACTGCTCCCACACTCGCCCCCTCTCCCCCAGCTGAAATTAAACCCCGTTGGCGTGAGCCTGGCCCGACCACGTCTCCCACCGAGGCTCAGCCACACGGACCCAAGAAACAGACCTTGAAAAACAAGATAAAGTACATCAAAACTGCAATGGGTTCACCGCTCCATGGGCAGTGTATATTTTTGGATACCATTTCACATTTTTACACTCTCCCCGCCCTGCTCCACCCAGTCTGTCTGTGTTTCTCTCCCTCCGTCTGTTTTGCTCCGTCTCTCCTTCCCTTCCCTTCCCTTCCTTCTCAGACAGACATTGTCGCAGTCTTGACAGTGAGGCGAGTCTGCAGTGATTAACATTGATTAAACGAGTCTCCTTTTCATTCTGTTGGTGTGAGGCTGTGTGTGTGTGTGTGTGTGAGTGTGTTTAATGTATGTGTGCATATGTGTGAGTGTTTTTTTGTGTTCACAGTCTGTCCATAAAGCTGTCACTCATCTGAGCTGGGTGTGTGGGAAAAGAAAAGCCCAGCTGTGAGTGCTTAGCAGTTGAGGTGTCTGTGTGTTTAATGGGGTTGTATGTAGATGAATATGTGTGTTCATCGATGTGTGTGCGTAGTATACAGTGCACATGAAACACAGTAATTCAGCTGCCTGTTTAGCAGACACTCTCATCCTTTGTTTTCCTGCCACATGGATCATTTTACCCACAGCGAGAACCAAACGACACGCAGCTCTATTCAGCTTCCAATCAAGTGACCAATCAAATCATTTTACCTCGAGAGCAAATTAAGTGTGTCATGGTGTTTGATTATTTGAAAATGTGTGTTTCTTTCTGTGTTTCTTGTCCATAGATACATGCATACACCAGAGCTGCGACTAGCAATTGTTATCAGTTAATCTGCAGATCATTTTCTCAGTTGATTGATTGACTGATTATTTGTTTGCCCCATAAAATGGTGGAAAAAATATTAGTCACTGTTTCCCAAAGCTCAAGGTGACGTCCTCAAATGTCCTGTTTTGTCGACAACCCAGATATATTCAGTTTACTGTCACAGAGGACAAAAAAAACCCAAAAAATGTTCACATTTGAATTTTGATATTTTTTCATAAAAACTGACTCAAAACAATGACTCAGTTATCAGAATAGATGCCAATTAATTTAATAATTGACAAATAAAAGATTAACTGACTAATTGTTGAGCTCTAGTGTGCAGTTAGATTGTATTTTAAATTACTGTTAGTGTTTGGTTTTAACAACATCACAGGATTTGGTGCTCAGATTAAAGGCAGGGCCGGGCAATATGATTAAAATCAATATATTTAAAGCTGACCTAATCAATATTTTATATTAACAATGGATGAATTATTAAGTATAATTTCAAAGGGGTCTCTTGTAGTGATGAACCCACAGAGAATTATAATCTGACTCTGCAGACTCCCTCTGCTCTATTATTATTTTTTTTTTTTACATTTTAGCGTCTTTCAGCATGTCGTTTTGGTTTTACGACTCGCAACTTTAATGTTTCGTTTGCTCTCTTACGTTAATAGCGTTGTTTCCACAGCTGTTTTTCAGCTAAAAGGCTCTAACAAACTCACTGTACACCCCCATCACCAGCACCAAATGGGAGATAAAGTTAGCGACTGGCTCATGAACATTTAGCAACTAAAGACAAATGCAGATATTTCCCTCAGGAGTTGGTGGAGACCAAAACAAAGCCCTGCATATGCTTAATGAGCAACTGTTTGCAAACACAAGAAGTGGCCAAAATAATGCAGGTTTATGAATATTTACTAGTGAAATATGTGTCACATATGCTAAATGCAGAGAAAGTCACAAATGAAATAATCAAACTGAGCTTCAAGCATTAAACTCTTCATTTGTAAAATAACTTCTTATTATTTAATTATGCCCAGAATCAGAACTTGTCAAAATTTGCAAAACATTAAATGATACAATTTTATATATATATATATATATATAAATAAATAAATAAATAAATATATATATATATATATATATATATATATATATATATATATATATATATATATATACATACATATATAAAATTCCATTCCTCTGGAGGTTGGTCAATGAGAATGTTGAATTTTTTGCTCAGCGTTATTGTTGGCTGCATTAAATTGTACCACGCCGACTTTCAGAAAAAGGTGATGAAGTCTCTGGGGGATTTAAACAGAAGCAGAGAGTTTGCATGTACTGTGTGACCCAGGTGTGATTGAGCGTGTTGATTTAGCTTTGGTACCTGAGCACAGTACCTTGAGCAGTAACCCTCCCAGCTGTGGCGGTGTGTAGGCTGAGTGAGCCTTTGAGGTGCACAGATTCACATCCGACATGGCTGCCTGAGCCATAAGAACAACTCCATGAATTATGAAAGGGCACAAGCCCATCGTCGGACTGCTCTGCGAGGGGGGAAGAGGTGGAGAGAAAGATAACTACACATCGAAGAAAGATAGAAAGATAGTGTTAGAGTGAAGCAAAGTGGAAAAAATAAAGGAGAGAAACATACACTGGCACAATAAGAGAGGGAGATAAAGTGTGCATGTGTAGTGGAGTGAAAGGGTGTTTGTTTTGGAGTGAGGAAGAGAAAGAGTGTGCGCTCGTCTTTGTGTGAATTCTTGCGTGCCCGTGTGTGTCAGTAAGATCGACGCCGCATCGTTCCTAAATCTAACCAGCTGCATAACTATGCTGTTGGATTTAGGCTCATCACTGGGCCCACAAAGGCAACATTTTCACACAGACATAACATACACCACACAGGCTTTGTTCCAGCCTCTTCAAACAGTTTTCACTGCGGAGGTGTGACAGCACGCCAGGCGGGGATCTGCTGCCCACCATTTTCAGACCTCAGCAGAAAACAGAGGAGAGACAGAGATGGGGATTTTTTTTTTTTTGCACCAATTATCTAATGTGTGATCTTGGGGCTTGGCTGCCTGTCATGTGCAGCCTCTGTTTTTTTCTATCTTTTAATCTTTCTAGTAATCTTTTTGCCACTGCTGAGCCAGTGTCACAGCAGTGAACTCCAAGACAAGGCAATTCCATTAGGAGATGGCATGAGGCGGCATTCATTAAAGGCCCAGGCCAGATGCTGCGCTGCATATCGAAGGGTGGCGGGGGGTGCGTTTGAATTTGATTTGATTCCTTAGAATAATATATTGTGCCTCAAAGTTGGGGTTTCCATATTCAGGAGGAGGCACTGACGTTACTCAGAGAGAGCAGGTGGATTTCCTTGAGTATCGTTGTGCGGTGCAACAAACTGTCCTCCCATCTCTTGCCAACTCTCACTCCGTTCCAGGTCTCTATCTGTGCAGGTTCACCTGAGACAGCTCAGTATTCAAGCCTCTCAACTGTCCTCTAAAATCATTTCTCAATCTACTGGAAGTGTTAAAACAGAAAACAACAGAAACATGTAGCATTTTCAGCCTCCTGCGCCATGTCCTCCCTGTTTCCCTCTCCCCTCACTGTCTGCATGCATTACTGAACAGCAGCTGTGGTGTTAGAAATTGTCCTGAAGAAGTAAACATGCCGAGAGATGCCTCGCCTCTCCGAGGATGTCTCACATCGAATGCCTTTAGAATGCCTCCCCTCTTTATCTCCTAGGTTACATAAGCGCCTATATGTACCGGCAACCTTCACAATTCATAGCCGTGGGAGACGGAGAGTGATGGAGAGGGAGAAGAAAGATAGAGTGCGAGGTGAAAGAAAGTATGAAAGGAAAAGCACAAAAGACGGCGAGAAGGGAAGTACAGGAGAAAAGAGAACAATAGGGGGATAGGAAGTGCGCAGGTGACGCTGAGGAGATAGAGAGGAACGGCGGGGAGCGAGAAAACGTAGGCTGAGGCCGGTCAATTATTCAGAAGAGAAAGGTCCGACGTACCTTGGGAGCGGCTTTGAACATGCCGGCCTGGCATCACCTGCTAATGGGCCACAGATTGACATGCTACCTGAGCAAACACCCCTCATCCCCCTCACCCAGCAGCTCTTTCTCTTCTCCTATACAGGCTCTTATCAGTGCTCTCTGGTGGAACGTGTAAATAATTACTCCATGACCACTCTGCTGTGCGAGCTGGAGGGTTGTTTGCACAAAGAAAAGAGGGTATATTTTAAAAGGGCGATGGGTTATTTTAAGAAAATGGGTGAATTATTTATGGAGGCCTGTTCTGGTGTGTTTGTGCTCCTGTATGTTCGGTGTATTTGGGGATATGGCAAGCTGGAAATGACGTAACGTGAAGTTGTTTATTTGTTAAACGCTGCGTGTAAGTTCATTGTATTTATCCCCAGTCATCAGGGAGTGTGTTCATTTCGCTTTGGCGTTACTTTAATAGTTTTGAAAGTGCACAAGTGTGTGCATTTGTGTGTGTTTGCTGGTCTTTAGGGGAGGGCTGCGTACCTACATGAAACCCTGCGGTTGCCATGGCTCAGAGATAAAAGACCAGATTATTCTACTTGGCATCAATTAGGTTGGCGCTGGCTGAATATCGTCCAGTCTAAATCTGACCCAGAACTACTTTCCTTCATCTTTCTTTCTTCTTCTCCACCGCTCCCCCTCTCCCTCTCCCCTCTCTTTGTTCTCTTTCCTCTCTTTCTCCCTCACTGAGAGAGGGATATGTGTGCCAGGCCAGAGTAGGGGCTTAAAGACGGAGGTTTTTGAAAGTGAACACCCTACTGTGGTTGACTTCCTGCGAGAGCAGCCGAGCCCCTCGCACACTGAACTTCAAAGCTTGCATACTGCACTTCATAAAGATAATAGAAGTTGTCTCATGGCTCATGAGCCTCTCGTTGTGCTATATTTTACTCACGTGTTGTGGTTGCTGTGTGTTCAGATGCTTAATTTGTCAGTTTATTATTTATATGCATGACGTGTGAACCTGTGAACCCTCTTAGTCTTCTTCTTCAGTGTGTCCTGTGGTCTGTCAGCGTGCAGACAGTGGGAGATGGGCAAGATAAGCACTTTGTTTTTTGGACATGGCCACGGCAGGCGCTGCCTGGCACCCTCGCTGAGGGCATGCACTGTGGAGAATTCATCTTGATGAGAGCTCCTTTTGTGTGTCACAGCCCCTCTGCTATCTCGCTTTCTGTCTGACTCTCTCTAAGGCCAGCACCCTTTACATTTAAGCATCAGGATGCTAGACACAAAATAGAAATTTGTGTGTTTTGACTGTCAGGTTTGCTATGACGTGCCCACACGTCTGGCCAGAACATGAATGTTCCGCCAGTCTCATTTCCACTTTGGGTAGACGGAACAGTGAAAAGATATTGATTGAACGGCTTCATTTTAGCTCGCCTAGTTGTATAATAAGTCCTGTGAGGCGGAGCAGGCTGTGTCCTTGATTTAAGGTTGTGCAGATTCTTTTAAATGTTCACTTTTTGTCAGTTTTACACTATTTTATTGTCTAATTTCCAACACGATTCATTGTTTTCCGAGTTTAGACAGTTTTCTGCTTCATAATGCAGCAGACACCATATGGCAATGAGGTCCATTACTTAACAGATGTTTAACAGAATAGCAAACAGAATATAAATACAAAACGGTGTTTGAATTGCATTTCTCTTCTGTCTTGAAAAAAAATTATACTGATTTCATAAATTATTTGAATGATCATTGCTTTTTCGCTGTGATGGATCCTGTTCTGAAAAGATGTGTTATTCAATGAAAGGTGCTCATTTTGGAAAATAGCAAAAAAAAAAAAAATAAAATAATGAAAAACATTACATTCATGCACATGTTCAACCCATCCATACTCCATCCGTAAAAAAGAGTCATTTCTCTATCCTGTTTCATTTAGGGACTGTTCAATATTTTCAATTTAAAAAGCAGCACAGGTCAGTTCACTTTCCTCCTCCTCTATCATTAACTGTAAATTCATGTCAGTCACAACCGGTCTTGTCTTTATTTTGGATTTGACTGTCTGTATTTATTTTTGGAGCCATCTCCTCCTCCTACAATCTCCAAAATCATTCTGATTTGCACCCAGTGCCACGTGCAATCACCTGAGAAACATTCCATTTTTTTTGTCCTTACCTGAAAACATACATTAATGCACACATGCATGCACACACAGTCTTTTCCCACAGGGTAGGTGTGCTCCATTATCCGTGTATGAATGTGAAAGTGGAGGAGAGGAATGATGAGAATGAGTGCTGCTTTTCATGATCTGACGACATCATTCTGCAAAGCGGATGAATAGCGAGCGAGAGGCAGCAGCGTGTCAGGTGTGAGACAGCAAATGAGAAGTGAGCTCGCGGACAGAGCGAGAGAGCAGATGTGGGCGATCAAGCCGTTAATAGTGAGGTACAATTAGAGCCTCACCTTGAGAGAGATGGACCCTTGTTATTGCGGCATGTCGCAGGATATAATCACACCATGAACTCAGCCGGATGGATGACTTTTCAGTAAGACTCGCCTCAACCACTGTCTGACATCACCTCATCATACCTGTCATTAGGAGAGAAGGGTTTCCCCATCATCTTTTTCCATTTCATGTCATCCATCCTCTTTTTATGATTAAAATGTTAACACAGCCAGAGTTTTGGATATTACAGAGGCTATAGCAGTGATATTTTAGCCACTCATAATCTCAGTTCCATAGTCAGTAAAATAGGGAGTTTGCTGTTGGATTTGACTGCTCATTAAAGTGTAAGCCATATCAGTGCCAGTCTGAGCTGCCACACCAATGCAAAGCCCAAAGCACAGTGGCCATTTATAGCCAGAAAAACATTCCCAAGTGGTCCTTGGAAACATTTCCCTGCACTAAAAGGGAAAAAAAGATGCCCAGTGTCCTCTATTACATTTATTTTATGCAAAGAGTCTAGTTGGAGGAGAGCCGCAGTTTAATATTCAACTGTGTCATCCATATTTCTGTTTGATATTTAAACCTCCTCTGTGGATGTCTAGAAAGTAAAGAGCAGCTTAAGCCACATAGATTAATCAATGAAATTTATGCCTGTTCATATTTCCCCTGAATGAGCTGGCAGCAACCCATAATGCTTTGCAAGTGATTTAATCAGAGGTTGGAGCTGTGGAAATGGTGTTATTATGGTGATCATGATCATGTTTTGTTTCCCTCACTGCCACAATTCAAATAAGGATGCCCACCGAGCCAGCTAGTAAATACAAAGTGCCCTTTGCATTAGGCCACTGTTTCCCAACAGGGTTTTTTTTTTTCACTGAAACTAGTGGACTTTTTTTCTTGAACTTATCATAATGATAAATGTTGATTGCACAGTGTAATGGCTATAAAATAATTTGGTTTGATTGGTTTCCTATAAGCCTTGCTTTCACTTATATACAGACTAAATGAATGAACTCACACTTCCTTAATATAATATTAGTCCCCTCTGACACAAACCACCTGCTGTAGTCACTTTGTTTGTGCGAAGCAATATTGTCACAATATCAAACCCATTAAAAACATTGCATATGTATACAAGTTACGAGCAGTTCAACCAAAGGGGGATTCTCAATTCTTGTTTTGACTTGTGAAGTTTTAAAGGCTTGAAGAGGTAATACTATTCAATATCCCACAGGAAAAAAACTGAAAGACATATTTGAGCATGAATAAATAACAAATCTAATTTTAATTAGTCAATAAGTGGACAGAAAAATGTGAAAATCAATTACTTGTTCAAGGCATTTGCTGTTTCTCGCTTCTCAAGTGTGAGGATTTGCTGTTTTTCTCTCTGTTGTATCATTGTAAATTGAATATATTTTGGTTTTTGACTGTTGGTCGGACAAAGCAAGTGACCAAAGGGCTGTGTGAAGCGTGGTAGGAATTTCCCACCATTTTTGAATGCTTTATAGACAAAAGGATGCATTAATTAATAAGAAAAAGAATCCCTGACAGATGAATCCTTTGCATCAGACATGTTTTTCTAAATAGCAGTCATGTTTTTTGTCTTGTGGCCTGTTTGGTGGGTCCCAAACCCCCAGCTTGTGTGTATTTTTGGTTTATGTTGTTTTACCACCCGCAGAGGCTGGAGTCCTGACTCATCTCTGCCTCTCCTCCACCAGCTTGGACTATAAATCCAGTGGTGCTGCCAGAAAGTCTGTGTTCCTTAATATGTGACACACACTGCATGCCCCTCTCATAGGCGCATTAGCCTCGGTTAAGTTGGCTAATGCATTACATTTCTGAATGGGTCCCTTGAGCCCCCACCCACTTTACTAAAGGCACGCCCGGAGCAAGGCTGGGGGAGATGGAGACACCAAGCAAACTGAACTGCAGGGTGGAATGGTGAACAGAGAGAGCCTCCTTTTTAAATAAAAGATCCATTTCTCAGCCCTTGTGTCGGCTAAAATCGGCCCCACAAGCTGCTGGATGCTGTTCTTTAGCTGAGGCTGCACTGCGATGTCCCACTGAGAGGAGGAAGCAAAGAGATTTTGCTCATAGGAGATCAATAAAGTATCGCTTTAAAGCTGAAATCCATCACTTACTGCGTGTTCAAACTGCTGCAGCAATTGAGCATTTAATGTTGTACTTATGAAGATGTCGCACCTCATTGTTGTTGGCATGCAGCGTAAATGTCAAGACCAGGCAACGACAACACAAATGTATTAATTACTGAAGTGATTAATTCGTTTGAAAGCTTTGGCATTTCAGCATTTCTCAGCAGCAGAGTGTCTCCTAGCAGGGGAGCGCAGTGTGGATATAATCACAAGTGAAATACAGTAGTTTGGTTTAAACTCAAGTGAAGCTACTGTATAGGAAAGAGCAGCAAACATGTGGCGACCACACTGAGGTCAGTCAGGGTACACGAAAGCTGAAATATGATTGGTTCAAATTGCTAAACTGATGTTAAGGTGGTCGACTCGTCAACGTGTTCTTGTAATTTCTTAAGCCGCACTTTGCACTGCGGGTGACAATGCACACGGCAGCCTTATGGGATATCTCCGAGGCTGATGTCTGTAAATGTTAAAAACGTTATTGCAAAGCTGCCCAGAATTAAATAAAGGCCCGGGAAATAAATGTGGCAGAGCTTTTTCGAATGAGGGAAGCAAAGGTGGAAGGCCAGGGAATAAGCCGTGGGGAGGTTTATACAGGAATGGGTAAATATGAAAAGGTAATGTTCCTCAATTTCTCTGAGGCCAAAGTGGACAGAGGTTGTGAAGGAAACTGGCGGATGACTCCCAGTGGTCTAATAGTGATAGAAGAGAGTTGCAGCGTTTGCCTCTTTCCACAGACTGGCTCAGCACTTGTTCCACCCTCAATCCTCCATTTTGGATCGAAACATTGTAAACCGGGCCGTTAATTGCGGCGTTAACTCAATCAGTGACGACTCACAGGAGAATTTGTGTGTGCGTGTGTGCGCCCGCATGCATGTCTGATGGTTGTCTGCGTCCTTTGTGCGCATGTGTGCGTGCACGAGTAATGAGTTTTGGTGCTGAGGTACGGAGAAAAACAGCAGAGCCTAGCTTGTCGCTGCCAGGGGACTCGATTGGAGGAGCCTTGCCGGTGGTAAACAGACGATTGGTGAATGGCATTTAAGTCACGCCATTTCGCGCATCGGGAGTTTATCCTCCTGATGAGGCTGATGTTGATTACCCCAGAGAGAGTGTTTTTAAGGTCATCAGCGATGACACCTCGCTGACCTCATCTTTACTGAGAGAAGCTTGTACAACAGCCACACGGTTACGCTCTGAAGGTACAGCAGCAAGTACACGATTTTACATAATTACTTTAATAAAAAGTTTAATTAGCTAATTTTTCATGGCAGCCATCTTGGAAAGCAATAATGATATAACAACGCAGACACCAAAAAAACAACTTTGTGCTGTTAATTAGACAGATTACTTGCGTTGGTGTGGAGGGTTTGATAGCCTATGCAGCGACGAGAGCATTTATGCAAAAGTTTTTAGAAGTTTAAAGTTTAAATTGAATCGTTCTGACTCCACGGTGCTCTTTTTGATTTGTAACTTGTAATTGCTTCATAGAAGTACAAGCACATAAAGGAAGTAGGAGAGGAAGTCTTTGGATATCTTTGCGAGAAAACTGATTCAGGAAGGAAAATCTGGCAGAAAAAAAGTGAGGTTTTGAAAACTTGTAAGGATGGCAAGAAATGAAAGCACTTTAAAACAGTTATTTGGTTTTCAAGTTCCATAAAAGTGAGCCTCTAACGGTTATGTGATATGTGCATTTGCAAAGGATAATACTGGTGTAATTTTATTCTTACTGTACCTATCAGCATTAATACCCATGAAGAGTTTGAAACACACAAGTGTTTTTTTTTTTTTTCCCTCCTCAGTCAGAAGCTATTACTGTCTTTTCTGCAAGGTTGGACTACGCTTGTCAAAAGCAACAACTTGTCTCTTCCAGCTGTTTTTAATGGATTTTTGAAAACAGTTGGAGCCTCTGGCAGTAATGTAGGGCAAACCTGCAGCAGAACAAACAGCACCAACTTCAGACTGTGAAGAATACCTTGGTGGATTTAGACTTTTCATATCCATTCATGTCAGTAAAAAAAAAAAGCAACAACAACAACAAATACAATTGCACTGGTATTATTTTCCTTGAAAGACAGCAGCTCATGCTTCTGCTTTCACTTTGATGCAATCTGGCAAAATTATTATACAGGGAAACAGACAGAGGACATGCATTTGTTTTAGTTTTAAGCTCAGCAAAGCGAAACCAAAAAAATGATTGACGTCGCTCATGTGGAAAATGAGGGAAATATTTCCTCATAATGTGTCATAGTCCTCCTCCTGACAAATGATTCTTTAGAATGTTTGCCTGTTTTATTTTTCCCACTATAGGAATTATAGATTTCCTCCGGCTGTAGGAGATGCTCTGCTTCTGTCCACTGTATGTTTTTGAGTGTCTTTAGCGCTACCTCACCATTGTTATTTATTGATACCGGCAGTATTCTCCAAAGACTCTTTTTAGCGCAGATGTGAAAAGGTGCAGTGGTGCTATCTTTGTCCCCCTCTTTCTCTCTTCCCGTCTCCCTCTCTCTTTCTCTCTCCCTGCTATCTGCCTCCCCTGGCAGTCTTCACCAGCTTGTGCAGCCTTTACTAACTAGCTGCGCACTCCCACTCATAGGTAAATGATGATGAGACAGCAAAACCACCACAGAGACAATGCACAGCGGAAAAAGAGAGGAGAAGAGTCGGAGAGAGGGAACGGACTGCAGGAAAAGAGAGACAACGAGAGAATGAGACCCATCAGTCTTTTTTATGCACTTTTACCACATATATGTTCATCCCTGGGGAGCACTATGTCTCTGTCTAGGCCTCTGCCTCCCTTTCTGCGCCTTTCTCTTTGTTGTCATCATTCAGTGCATTTTCCTCCCCCACCCCCTCCCCTCACCCCCACCACCGTAAGTTATTAAATCTACTCTCAGCCTCTTCTTCTGTTTCTCTTCTCCCTCTCCTCCCTCCATTCCTCTCTGCCCTGCAACCTTTCTGTCTTGTGCCACTAAGTGGACTGCTTATATAACAGCATACACCTAGAGGGACTCCTCTCACCCAGCCAGCCTGTTCTTCTCACTCCACCCTTTTACTCGCCTTCCCCTTATGTTTTTTTCTTTCCCTTCTGCACCACCTTACCTTCTCCTCTTCGTCCAGAGTCATTTTTTTACCCTCCTCCTCCCCCCCCTTCCTCCTCCTCTTCTGTTCTTCTCCTGCTGCCTCTACGTTTGGAACAAATGGTCCTCCTGCTGTGTAGTTATGTCTGGTGAGGCTAAGTGATAACCACAACAGTAAAGTAACAAGGTCGCATGCTCATCTAGTGCTGAGACGATTAGGCAGACAGCAGAAAGTTAATCAGCAATGATTTTGATAGTCAATTAGCAGTAATTATTGAAGTTATTCACCAAGGGAAAGTGCTAAACTATTCCAAATATTCAGCAGAAATGTGAGGATTTGCTTTTTCATCACTTTTATGTCTCTGTAAATTGAATATGTTTGGATTTTGTAGTGCAGATTAAGCAATTTATAGACATCACCGTTGGCTCTGTGAGATTTTAATGGTCATTTTTCACTACTTCCTGACATTTTATTGAATAACTGATCAATAGATTCATGTAAATCCTCAAACAATAAGAACAATTTGCTGTACTGTCTCAGTATTACCCAGCAGCCCTTCATCCATAAATACTATTGAGTGCTGAGGCACAGACACACACACACACATACTCTTCCTCCTGCTCTTCCTTCCTTGCATCCAGCTCCTCTCGCACGCCGCCGTCCTCTCACCTGTTTCTCAATGACTGCATCACTCTCTGGCTTTTTACACGCCGCTCGCGTCCAGGATTCTCCCCAGATTCATATTCAGCGCACCCTCTTTCTCCCACTTTCATCTTGGGTCTATCTGCTTACCATTCTCTCTATCCCCACACCCATTGTACCTCTTTATCTTTCTCTATTCCTCCAGTCCCCCCACCCTACCACCACCACCATCAACCCCCCCCAATCTAAATATAGTCCCTTTGAAGCATCTCTTCCTGCAACACTACAAGACAAAAGTCTGTCATCTCACATCTGAGCAAGCGGGGATAGAAAGCGCAGATAAGATTGATGGCCCAAAAAGAAACACTGGTTAAGAGAACTGATATTCATCTTCCTCAGCATGTGTGTAAACGAAGACAAGGGGTGGAGATGAAAAGGAGGATGGAGGAGTGGAGGAGAGGACAGAGAGAGAGAGGAACAGTTGTAACGGCGCAAAAAGATTGCGAGAGAGAGAGAGAGAGGGAGAGAGGTGCTATGACATTTCTGATCCACATTTTGTAATTGAATAATAATCTCTCTGGAGGCCTGACCTAGTAACGTATGCACGTGTGCGCACGTTTGTGTGAGCGTGTCCACAGCTTTGTGTGTGTGTGTGTGTGTGTGCACAATGCATACACAGTGAGGGATGGCTGTGAGTGTTGGTAAGTGTGTGCTCCTTTGTATGTGTGTAACAGAAAAATGTGTAAGAAAGAGGAGATGAGCAGGAGGAGAGAAAAATGAGTGCAGAGGAGAAAGAGGGGAGGTTTGCTCTTTAAGCATAATGCAGCACCATACCTCCACCTAGTGCTTTGATTGAGTCATTACAGCTGTACTTGGTGCAAGTTACACATCACTGCAGCCAAGGACAATTCCCATCTCATCAGCTCACCTGCAGGAGCCCTTTCTAATGACTTCTACTTTGTCTAATTACAGATTGTGTAATTTACATAATAAGTATACTTAGTATTATAAACAGTGAAGATCACAGCGTGGCAGCTGAATGCGAAATCATATTACATTATTGCCTCAGTTATTCAGGGATGAGTGTTACTGTACCATGTCATGTACATCACACACACACACACACTCACACGCACATGTTCTTCAACCTTAGAGTGGCCTTCCTTGGTTGCAAAGGGAGCTTGGTCAGTCATATGTACTGTGTGGAGGCCGGTTCCCCTGCGGACACAGCATACATCGCCGCTGACAGGATCTCCTTCCGCCTCAATGACCTGGCCTGTAGCTGGCTCAGGGGGGGAAGACAGGAGCGCAGATTATCATTCTCAGCACCGTTCTCAGCGCTTGCCACAAGGCATTTAGTGAGAAAGTGTGTATTTTTATATGCAAAGGGGCGTAGAAAGGTGTAATAACTTATCTCTTGAAGGGAAAAAGGTGTTAATGTTCGCTGGGGGAAAAGTCTATAGCTCTTTGGCCTCTTTACTTATATGTTGAGTATGGTGCTTAAAAGATCAGTTGAATAATCAATCAGTCAATAGGCAGAAGTGTAATTGACAATTGATTAATCATTTAAGTACGTTTATCAAGTAGAAATCTTCAATATTTATTGATACCTGCTTCTTAAATGGAAATATTTGCTGCATTTCTAGTTTGTGTCATTGTTGTTAATTTTATCTTTGGCTAATTATATCTTTTGGACTGCTCATCACCTTGGTCTCTGGAAACATTTTTCAAGCTTTTTATTTTTGACAGAGACAGCTGAAGAGTGACAGGAATGTGGGGAGAAAGAGATGGGGAATGACATGCAGCAAAGGGCCGCAGGTCAGATTCGAACCCTGGGCTGAGCCTTCGTACATGGGGCGGATGCTCTACCAACTGAGCTAATCGACACCCCACTATTTTCTGATATTTTATGAACTGAAGAATCAATTAAAAGATAATTAGTAGTTTAAAGAAATAATACCATTTTGTGTTCATGAGTGTCATGAGAAGATTGATGCTACTCTCATATTTGTCTACAGGATAGCTTAGCTTAGCATAAAGACTGGAAACAGGAGGAAACCGCTAGCCTGACTCTGTCTCAACATACAGAAATCTGACAAGCAGCAACTCTAATTAGCAATTTTATTTGTTCCAAGTGTGAATATGAAAAGTTGCAGTTTTATTGGGGTTATGTCTGGGACTGTTTATTGGCTGGGGGAAGTGATTTTCTGGAGTCTGGTTGCCCAGCAACCTCACAGTGATGACATGGCAGCAAATGTCTGATTTTTATTCCTTTAACAGAAAATGAAAACAATGAATTATTTGCAGCTCTAGTTACTTATCCACTTTCTGTCTCTTCTTTTTCCACTCCCTCTCTTCTTCTGCCTCTATTTCTTTTATTCAGGCTACGGAGGGAGGGATACACGGTGCAGGTCAGCGTCAATGACTACCTGGACATCTACTGCCCACACTATAACACCACCCAGCGAGGGACGCTAGAGCGCACCATGGCCGAGCAGTACATCCTCTACATGGTCAGCTACCGCGGCTACCGCACCTGCGACCCCCGGCTGGGCTTCAAGCGTTGGGAGTGCAACCGGCCCCATGCGCCTCACGCTCCCATCAAGTTCTCTGAGAAGTTCCAACGCTACAGCGCCTTCTCGCTGGGCTACGAGTTCAACGTGGGCCAGGAGTACTACTACATCTGTGAGTCAACGCTTGTTTATTGTGATGGATACAAAAAGCCTGAGGATGCTGCACAGCCAATATTTGAATGTCTTCTCTTCAACTGCTGTCACCCACATGACTTGATGGCCTGTGGGTTTTGCTAATAGATTCCGGAGGTTCAGCTGAGGACAGGCGGTTGCTCAGTTGCAGGGCTGCATGTTTGCACAGTTGATTGTTAAGGGTGGTGTGGCCTGCAGAGGGCACAAGGTTGACATTCTGTTGTGTGTTTGCTCTCTGTTTTAGCCACGCCCACCCACCACCACGGCCACAGCTGCCTGAGACTGAGGGTGTACGTCTGCTGCTCCACCGGTGAGAGCCAACAACTCTTCAGTCTTACCTCCACAGATCTCTCTTTCTCTCTCCCACTCATTTTTACACCTTTTCCTCCCTTTCTGTGTCACTTCATCTCCACTTTCCTCTCCCCTCCTATCTCTTTCTATTTCCCAAACACACAAACATGCAGAGAAACAAGAGACAAAGAGGCACGGAGAAACAGACACAGAGAGAGAAAAACTAAGATCTGACAGTCTTGTCTCAGAGAGAGGCTCTTCTGCCGCACGCTGTCTTGGCGAGGTTTTTGATGATGGCGTCTTTTCCCCTCGAAGCAGCGCTTTGAGAATGATGGCTTAATGTTATTCTCTATCTCAGTGCTATTACAGTAATGCTCTACCTCTCTCTGTGAATGACATGCTCTTGTGAAGCCATACAAAAGATGTAAAAGAAGAAAAAAAAAACTGTTCCAGCTGCAAGATCCAGCTCTCTATCTGCCTTCCTTCCTTCTCCCTCTCTGTCACTCTCCATCCCTCTCCCCCCTGCCTCTGTAGCTCTCTTGACCATCACCCCCTCTCTCACTGTCTATCTCTTCTTCTCACTTTCTGGCTCTCTGATGCCTGCTGCTCTGTATAGTGTGTGTGTTATTTTTACCCCGGTAGCCTGCACTCTCCCCTGCAGGCCTTTGATCAGGGAGCCCACTGCTGAAAGCCTCCCCCTCTCCTCTAACCTTGTCAGCACTAATACATCCCACACTCAGGCCAGTGTCAGCCCCTGTGTACACATCACCTTAACACCCACCCCCCCACCATTCTCCATCCCAGTGTCACGGCTAATCTATTGATGTGTCTACCACGCCTCCATTTGCTTCTGTGTGAGTGAGTGTGTGTTCGAGACGCATGTGTGTGTGTGTGTCTGCACATGACAGTATGTCAGCCATAAATTTTTTTAACATGCGTATGTGTGTGTGCATGAATGGCTATGTGTGCGCTGGTGCATTTAGTCAGACCTTTACTCAGCAAGGTCATTTTAACAGCTTGCTATCAAAAAAGCTGTTGATTTCAGCTGCCTCCAGACCGATTTCATTTCCTCCGCCTGTCTCCAACCTTAAGCCCTTATAAGACTTCAAGATAAGAAGGAGATGTGAATATTCATGGCATATGCTTTACATCTGCGAAGAGCTGCAAATTGATTGCTGCCAGCTTTCTATGTAAATTTCGCTGTAAATGCCATTTCATTCTCGTAACTGCGCACTAGAATCACAGGCTCGCACAGGCGCAGGTATTTAATTGAAAAAAAAGCAGAAAGTACACAAAGACGTATACACATCGCGCACATCGGCAAACCCACACATCATTCACTCGTGGATAATTTGCCAATGCAGACTGAATGTAATTCTGTGTCTAGACGAACAGTGAATGTAAAAATGATTTCTGTCCACCGCTTTCCAAGCGCTTTTAATCATCAGATGGAAGTCTGGAGGTTCGGCCCAGGATTTCTTCATGCGTTCTCAGCAGCAGGGCACACCAACTGTTCTGCTATATCTGTATACTATTTAGTGCTGCCTAAAATTCACATTTTACTCTCTCTCTCTCTCTCTCTCTCTCTCCTCTGCTTTTTTTTATTCCTCCCTCTCTTTTCTTTCTCTCTGTCATTGTGTGTGTGTACATGCGGTGTGTTTCTCAGTCTCCCAGGCAGATGATGACTCCAGTCAGACTCCTCCCGACTACACAGTCAGGCCAAACATCAAAATACACAACATCGGTGAGTGACTCTGAGTTGCTGAAAATGAACAAGTATCCAATTGCCAGATGCCGGTCAATATTTGGCTGTGGCTGCAGAGTTTGTTTTGTGTATGGATCATTGTGGGAAAAGAACCAAGCGTTTGTTATTATTCTATGGTTGGGAAAAGACACTCCACAGGTCATAGCTGGTTGATGAGTAAAACTGTTATTTTCTGTTCTTGAGAGTTGTGCAACACGGGTAAGACAATGAAAGACTGCAACTTGATTCAGCGGCAGTGACACCATTTACAGGCATCTGTGTGAGAAAGCAAATCTGAGTGTCAGCAAATAAACCCACTGAACCCGACGGTGCACCCATGACATCTATTATGCAACATTAAAGGGTAATTCCACTTTATTATAACATGGAGCCATCATTTATATTGGTTATGATAACATAATAATCACTAAGGTAATATGGAAGCACCGAGCCAATACTCTGTAACAACACTGGCCCAGATACCGACCTTATTATGCGGTTCATTTGTCAGTGTCTTAAAATTCAATGTTTCCTTTGTTACATTAATTTAGTCACGACAGGAAGCTAACTTAGTTTTTAGTGCCACAGCGATCCCTGGCCTCATGTTGCCTCGTGAAAAATTATTTTAATGAATTACAGACAGTGAGGTACACAGATTATAAATGTGGTGAGCACTAAAAAAGTAGAAGAACATGAGCATTGCATTGATTCGGTGTCTCAACAGAGCAGATACTTTAAGTCAAGCTATCAGACTGAGCATCAGGACAAAGGAAAAAGTCAGATCGATGAACTCCTATAAAGTAATCGCAGATATCTGGGACAATCAGACAGGTTGTAAATGAGACATATTATGAAAACCACTCAAGCTGGAGGTCGAACATTAGCGCTCCCAAGATAGTGTTCCCTCATTTAACAGGAAAACACAGCTCTGATGAGTACAGTAGGTCGAAATTGACAGTTTGGGTGATAAGGGGTTTGGCTAAAATGAGGGGTTGTTTAAAACTGTATCTAAGAGCTTGTGTAACGCAGGTCAGACTTCTTGTTAGCTGTGCCGCCACATTCCCAGAGCTCAGCTATTAATAAGAAAGAATGAAAATAAACCAAAATTCTTTGTTAATGTTTTTGAAACTCTTCATGCAATCTATACAAAAGTTTGCCTCCCCAGTGTACCACACACACACACACACACACACAGGTAAAACCTTCCTTTTTTTCTCCACAAGGTCAGTACAGGTCTTGTAAGGAATGAAGGGTCCATGTTTACCTAAGGAGAAAGCATGTCGGCGAGCGAGTCAATTGTGCAGCTGAGCGGTTACATAAACCCTCTATTTTTCTCTCTCTTTCTCCATCCTCATCTCAAACAAAAGCCTCTTGCCGGGAATCATTTAGTATGCTTGTTTCTGGGAGCTGTGGGCAGTCTGTGACGAGGGCTAAGAGAGTGTGACCTCCCCGAGATGGAAACTGAGACCAGCAGAGACAGAAGAAGAGAGCTCTTGAGCCATCAGCAACGAGGACTTGCAGAGAGAGAGATAGAGAGAGAGAGTGAGGAGGCAGAAAATAGAGAAATAGAAGAGAGAGACAGAGGATAGAAAGAGGGAGAGACAAAGTGAGGAAAGAGGCTGTGAAAGAGAGATGCAGCAGGAGAAAAGCCTGACAGAAAGAAGGACAGATAAGGCGGAGGAAAAAGAGATAAAAACCAGAGTGGGGGCAGAGAAAGGGGGGTGCAGAGAGAAGGGGCAGAGGAAGAAAGAGAAGCTCAGTGGTGGGCGAATTGCTCAGCAGTAACTCAGGCTCGAGCTTACGTAGAATTTAATATAAAAAAACACACACTGGCAGAGAATCATAAAAAATCATAGCCTCTAGCGTTGTGATGCATTTTGCTGAATACATTTGGCGGAATAACAAAATCAGGACACACAGATTTATGCACACTTTCACACACACGCACACTTAAAAACAACTCGTAGCCCTGATGGCCCTGCCGACCGCTGGACACCCACTCTCTGACTCACCCTGAGGACCAGACCAGCCCACAGACTGGCTTAGCATCAACAAATCTCTCCCTCTCTCTCCACATATGTTTGGACTTGCTGTCATCCTTATTATTGTATTATTAGCTCTGCTCCTACGTCACATTTTCCTTATTTGACATGGTGCTTTAAGGATATTTCATACAGGTCTGGTCTGGTCTGGTCTGTTGGGTCTTATTTTTGTAGTTTTCGGCCATCATTTCTGTGGGTAATAACAAGACTGTTCTTACCAAAATAATTGCCGAGATGTGGAAACATGGTGATGTTGCTAAAGCCAGAAACATGAGCAGTAAGATGATCATTGTTTTAAACAAATCCCAGAGGTCGGGCAAACTTCACGGAAGAGAACAAGAAGGCCAAGAGTAAAAATATTACCCAATCCGTCTGCTGCCGTCACAGTTTATCTTCATTTGTGAATCAAGATGCTGCAATTCGCAATCTGTGTGTAAGCAGTGCTCGCAAATGACTTTTGTGAAATGGGACGCTGTTGGTTTGTTTACAACCTGCCTGATCATCTAACTCACTCGTCCTCCCATTAGAAAGTGTTTTCAACTTTTAGAAATTACATGAAATAACATTAACTACAGAAACAAAAGTTGTAATAAACCAGAATTATCCTTAAAGTGTGACTGGATTTACCTTTTACATGATTTTTATTACTGATATGAATATTTATTGCAGAGATCAGCCATAGGTTTATTGTCACAAACATGTTACAAGAATTCAGCGTCACTTTTGTGGTTTATTGCTTGAATTACTAATAATTTTATGGTTTCATGCAGCGGAGCTTAGTATACTCTCTGCGTTCTTCCATCTGTGACACATTTGCCCTTAAACACTTTCCTTCTATATTGAGTGTCTGCCGCAGAAGCAGAGGGATAAAGGCTGAAACATAAATTATGTGGTCGACCAGAAAATGCAAGCGTAAACAGATCATCTGGAGATGGATCAATAGGCACCTGGCACCCTTGATTCATCTGTTCTGAGTTGCTTGTTATGTTACATTTTTCAGAATCATAAAATATTAGTTGTGCTGCACCAAACAGATCAAAAGACTTCATTTAGTATGCGCAGTCTGCACACTGTGACCAGAAGAACTGAAACCTTTGGTTTAGAAACATGTCGGACCACCTCTGGTGCTGACAACAGACATGTAGCCTCCTCTCCTGATAATCAGACTTTCATTTCACTTCACGCAATCAGCCTGACATTGTGGTCACGCTAGTTATTTCCCTGTTTGTATTGTTCAAATCAGTCAGTAGCAAGTGATGAATCCATCCCACTGATGACATTTTCAGTCGACAAAGAAGCTGCAGTAGCAGTTGTTAAGTTTAGGTCTTTCACAGCGGTCGTAGACATTTGCAGATTAAAGGGTTACAGGAGCTTACATCTGCATCAATCTCATCCACAGTGTGTTGCCATTTTTATAATGGATGTAGCTTAGTTGCTATGAAGGAAGATGACATGCCAAGTCTTAATTTAGCCCAAAAACCTCTGATTGATCAACTGTTCCTCCATCAGGTGGAAGTAGCTAACGATGAGCAGGAAATTGGACATGTGGGCAGTGATGAAGAGGTCTAAAACAAAGCTAGAAGCCTCCCAGTGTTAAAGCTGTCATCCTCAATGGTTAGCTTTAATAGGATGCCCATTTCTTTGATTACTTGCTTTCATTCCACTGGTTTTATTGAGAACAATATCAGTGGATCGTCATTTAACCTGAATGTTCCTCAGACTCTCACTGCAAGCGAGAGAATTATCTTATCTTAGTACCCATTCCCTGCATGAGTGCATAAAGGTGCTACAGTGTTAAGTATGCTCTGGCATTAAGGCATCGATCTCCAAGTATTAATAGAGTGTAAGCCAGTTGAATGCCCCTACACTATTATGCGTCCCCGACTTCCCTGTAAAGCTTTTACCGTACACGATGGGTCCATCACCTCATGTTGTTTACGCATCAATGCGAGTCTGCTGTCGTTGCAGCATATTTAGCACAATGATTTATCAGACCAGACAACCCTTTTCCACTCATCGACAGTCTAGAGATGATGTTTCTTATCTCACTGTAAATGCCTCAGGCGGTTTACCGTGGACAGCAGAGCTACGCTCTGTGCTCGTCAGTTAAATCCCATACAGACAAGACTGCACCAGATTGTGTTCTCTGAAATTGATTGCTGTATCCCACAATTGTACTGTGATGTTAGGTGTCGTACTGTGGACCTTTGATAACTTGTTATGGCCCGAGGCGCCCGACGTCCCCCACATTCATCTTCCAAGGACGGCCGCCCTAAATAGCAAGGGTTTTTTGAAGAGGTGCATATTGTGCAGCTTTGTGATTCTCAAAGCTCCTCGCGCCCACAAACAAGTCTATAAGATTGCACGACATGAACCAGTTAACACGCCAAGCATCTGTGGAAATGGAGTTGTGTCTGCATGCACTTGTTTACATAAAGGTAAAAGAGTGCTCACATCTTTGTATGAACAGTGTGTCTCTTGTTCTGGTGGCTGGGTGTTACATTTTGCTTCTTGAGCCTCTCTGCTGAAATCACACCAACACAAACCGGATGGTGTGAAGGTCCCACTGTGACCTGTGGGCCCTACCTGAGGCAATGCAGGTTTATATTCTCCCTCCTGCCTTGCCTGCCTGGTTTCTGTTTAAGTTCATCCCGGTGCACTGCGGTGTGAATGTCAGTGTCGTGTGTCATCGCTGCAGACAGATACCTTGTGTTCCTCAAGAACAACTCTTGACGTGGGCGAGCGTCACACACCGCCAGGACAAACCAGAGCGGTTGGATGGTTTCGCGCTCAGAAAGAGAAGACAAAAACAAAATTCCGGACATTCAGCAAACATCAGCTGACATGTGGTTATAGTCACTATCTGTTATCTCTCATCACCGTCCTTGTTTGCACTTGTAGTCAATTACTGTCTCTATTGTACGTCACATTGAAAGAGCATTTTGCAGACATCTTGCCTCTTTAATTTGATGCATTTCCTGTTGATAGCCAATTTGATTTGACGGAAGACGATATGTTGAACTTTTATGCTCTGGGACATCATGATGACAACCTAATAAAGAGAAAGTAATGGGATTTTAGTAGACAAACACACTTTTTGTCAGTTTTTCGGCTACAATTTGTCAAAAAGATGTATCCTCTCTTGTATCAAAACAAGTATTTTTCGTCTGTTTCAGATGTTAAATCCAAATCTTCCTAAAGATAAAATCTAACATCAGTATGTCACATCTCAAGGCTTTAAACTCTTCCATCACCTCCCTCCCCTTCACCTACATCTCTCTTTTATGCCTGATGCGGGCTAATGGGACTGACCTCAGTGAGAAATTGCAGCTTTCTTCTGCACTTAGTTGGATTACCTGATAGAAAGAAAACAGGTTTTTCTAACATCTCGGTGCAGCTCGCTCAGGTCGCCCTTAGACTTGTGATGGATATGTAAGCAACAGATCTCTGTTTGGTTCCTTTTGCTTTATTTTAGCATGTAATAACCCTCTAGATATAATGAGAAACATTAAGTCGAGACAGAGCATAATGGCTCAGTGTAATCCACTTTTTACCGAATTTTACAAAATGTGTTCTCGCAGCTCTTTTCCCCTCCAGCTAATGTTCTGTTGTGTCTAATCAATGGCAAGGCCATAGTAATTTGGTTTGATTGAAATCCCTCCAGGATAAAAACATCATTAGTGTGAAAAGAGGAATACATGGGAAAAAAAACAACACATCAGAAACAAAAGTGTTTTTAATTCTCTATCCCATGAGGCAAATGGCCATATGTAGCGGTTCTGATGATAACTGGTGGTTTGTTGATAATTGCATTATGTCTCTTTCTCTGCATATGTTAAAACACGATCTGCATGCATCACACACTGCCTTTAGATTGATTAATTAATAATGTAGTAATGGTTCGTTTCCTTCTGTCTGGCACACACACACACACACACACACACACACTCATGCTCTTTCACACTCACGTTCTTCTTTTTTCTCACTTTTCTCTTTCTCTGCCTTTCTCTCCAGACGAATATAACCCCGAAGTACCCAAGCTGGAGAAAAGCGTCAGCGGCAGCAGCCCATCGCGTGACCGCCTTCTTCTCACCGTGGCGATGCTGCTCCTGTCCGCCGTCCTTTTGTCCTAGCGACAGTCAGTGAGTGACACTTCATGCCTAGCTGGACCGCCTTGTTCAAAGGGCTTTGTATCCACCAAGTTGTTGATGTGAAAGTTGGCAGAAACACAGAAGTAGAAGTGAAACAGAAACCACAATCAAAAAGGGACACAGAAAGAAATTCAATTAAACTTTAACTGGACTTCAAAAAAAAAAAGGAGAGGCCTTTTTTCTGTCATATTTACACCAGTGTGTTTTGACACTCCATGTGTTGTTGGACATCGATATCATATGAATACCACAGCATTTCATGCAGGTGACCACAACCGCAGCCTATATTGAGAATCAGACTTCTGTGCTGCTGTCATCCCTGACACCCAATGGACGAGTGAGAAAGTGGACTAATGATTTGGATGTAGACTACACTCTTATTGTAGCATGAACCAAGGATCAAATCACCCGAGGAAATTAAGCTGTGCCGTCTTCAGCTGAAGAAAGCAAGGGTTTTTTGTAGCTGTAAGCTTTGAAGAAGGTGGCAAACGTGGACTTCTGCACTGCAGTGAATTTTTAGGTGTTGGACCACGGAGCGAGTGCGCTGACAGCTTAAAGTCAACTTAAATGTAGTAATAGCAAGCTGGACTCTGGAACTGTACTGATCTCACCTGAGCTATACAGGATATTTATATAATCAGTCAGTGATGAGAGCTGCTGCCATTGTCCTGGACATTGTGGAATGTTTTCACACTGGTGTGAGAGAGCTGCTGGTAATAAGAGCCCAAGGTGGTTCTTAAGAAAAGGGGAAGACTTTGTGTGGATATCCATCGGCCTTTCAAAAATCCATTTTCTCCAGACATCAAAAATACCCCTGGCTTTGTGATAGGTACAGATGCAAAGCCTGTGTTTCTTAGAAGATAGCGAGTGCCCTCTTAGAGCTAGTCCTTTGTCAGTATTTCCTGCCTTCACACTGTAACAACCCTAGAAAAATACAGACCCAGGACTAGTAATTTGACGGCACTTAGACTTGGTAGATGTGTGTTTTGTTCCAATGCATTTACCTTCAGCAATTCGTGTAGATTTTCCGGATGTCAGACCTTTCCTCGTCGCAGCAATCAGCAGAGTCATTCAGAATACCACTAATTTACAATTCTTGAAAACCTCTCTCAGCAGCAAGTTCCCTTTTAATCCCAGACAACCCCCGTCTATTCCTTTTCCACTTCAGCGGTTCCCAGCCAATCAGTGCTGATGGCCATTACAGCAGTCACAGTCACCATGGAAACGACCCCATACAGTCGCCAGAGAGCGGCAGGTGCCTGAGGAGAAATTGTGCTTTGAGTCTCAAAGTAACGCTGCCGCCATTTTGTTAATAAAAAATAAGAAAAAAGCGAAAGGAAAAAAAAAAAGAAACACGTGTGAATGTGCAAATAAAGAAGTTCACTTTTTTATATTGTAATACAGGACAATGTAGGCTGGCATTAATCAAATTACAATGTTGTGCTTTTTTTATTTATTTACTTTTCAAATGTATTTATTTTAACATTAAAGTATATTATTTATCTACCTAATTTATTAGTGTGCATTTGTAGGCCTTTGCTCAGTAAGCTATTGTGCCATTTTTTATTCTTTTTTTTTAAACAGTGGAATTTTTACTGCAGCATTTTGCTTGTGTAGATAAATAGTCAGATGTAATTCAGCCTGACAAAGAGAGAGGGTTATTGGTTCTGACTAATCAGTAGGGATATACACTGAGTAACCCTACTCTCATGTAACAGATACTGCTAACCAGAGCATGTCATAAACCAACTGTGAATGCACAGACAGAGTCGATGTTGATGGAAGGGCAGCATTCCTCGAGCGCTGTACTTGTGAAAGGAAGGAGTCTGCATTGTAATGTATATTTATAATACATGCCGGTTATGGAATGTGCGTGTGTATGTGCACAAGCGTGTATGAGTGTGTGTGTGTGTGTGTGTGTGACTTTATCTGCCTGCTTTCCTGAGTGTGTGCCTGTATGTGTGTGTGTGTATGTGTGTGTCTGTGGGGGTAAGTAAGAGAGAAAAAAAAAAACATATGTGTGCACATTTGTGTGCGTATGTATGTAGAATGTGTTTGTCCGCGCTTTTCGAGTATGTGGCATTTAGAAATTTCGTACCCGTTAAGGAGTCGTTTGTAGGATCTTGAATATGCAAGTGTGTATGAGAGAATGTGCTCTTCTGTAATGTTAGTTTACGTTACGGGGTTTGGGAAGCGGGGCGAAAAGCATTTACCGATGTTGAAGACAACCACAAGAAATGTGTTTAGCTTTGACAAGAATGAATAAAAAAAACTGTAAATTGATCCAAGAATGATTAAAACAATGCCAATTAAAATCTTTTTTGCAAATTTACTTTTGTGTGTTTGTTCATGGGCACATAACAAACTAACTGCTATGTTTCTTTGCACAGAAATAATGTCCAGCCTTCCCCTCTGCGTCTATCTGTCCTTTCTTTATCTTAACAGTGACTTCTTCACCTTCACTCACCCTGCACTCACTTCTGTTTGTTTTTCTTGAACGCTGCTTGAAAGCTCTCCCTCTTTCTCTCACACTCCACTTTTAGATGTGTTGGTCGTGAGCAGACATGTAAACAGACAGCACTCTTGCTGCACATACTCTCCGTGTAAAACTATCACACGGCCCATCTTTACAGCACCTCGCCTTGGCTTCACAAACACTCCTGTCTGCCATAAAACATAATGACAGCGTGGGGGTAAAGTCACGGTTCCACATCTCCCACTCTATCCATCTCTTTTTCTCGGAAAAAAAAGAACACCTGCAAGCCATTCATGTCTCCACAAATCTGTCTCCCTCCGTCTCTGCACGTCGCTCTTTTGCCCCTGTCAGCTTCGTTCTAATCTTTGTACGCAGAACAGAAAGAAGCTGACAATGGGGGGGGGGGGGGGGGGACATAACATGTCTCAGATGCACTAATGTCCATGTCAAAAGGGACATTAGGGGGCAGATAAGATTTCGGCTTTGATGTTGCACATCAGGACTGATATCACGAGAAAGAGAAGATTCTGCTGTCGGCTTTCAGCGTCTCACTTCCAGACCTGGGTCAAAAGAGTGTTTGCAAGTATGTGCATGCGTGTGTAAACGGGGTGTGTGCCAAGAACATTTTAAAGCTAATTTACTATACTTTGTTTGATTGACAAAATGTGAGCCACACTTAAACGAGCAGGTGACAATGAAGTGATCACGTCCATTAATATCTGTTTCACGGCAGTTCGGCTCAGCTGTGAGGGAGCGGCTTCTGATTCTGTCTGACATTTGTGCGTTTAGCTGACAGACTGATAATTGGTGAATATTACTGTAGGTCTTGGCTTACAGTCCCATGGCTTCTTATAGGTTTGGACTTGCACATAAATGTTTAAGTGTTTTGACATTGGAGAACAGTGAAATGGGTTTTAGCTTCTGCTGCAGGGTCTGAGTTGACAACTTAAACCATCATTTTGCAGAAAAATCTGCCTGCTTCATTTTCTTTTTTGGCAGTGCAGCTGTCTCTGATTAGTTATGTAAGGGAATTAACACTGTCATATTAACACGTTAAATTTGTGTCTGAGAAAGCTTATGTTTTGCCTGTGCTTAAATGAAACATTAATTGATCTTCTCACTATTCAAAGAGAGGATCAGGGGTGTTGGATTAAAAAATGCCTACCTTTCTTTCCCTGAGCCGCAGACACAGAGCCTCACATTTCCACTATGAAACAGAGATCTAACAAGTGCTCTGTCCAGACTCTAACTAAGGAAGACATTCCATTAGAAAAAGGAGATGACCTCTTCTCCGTTTGGAGGCATATTATCGTTTTCTGAATCATTTACTGTGAGATAGGCCATCTGTAGCATGGGCAGGCCTGTGCCGTGGAGAAGAATTCCCCTGACAAGCTGCACCGTCTGGCCCAAACAATGAAACAGATGCCTCCTCCTCAGAGAACTTGTTACGGCTTAGGACATCAATGAGACAATCAGAGACTAGTGCTGCATTCAAGTGCTCATTGGAAACTCCTGTTTCTAACGTTGGGACTCATAAAAATGAGTTGTGGCTCATTCATATTTCTGGCCAGAAAATGATGCAACTGACAAAATCGTTTTCTGTGTTTTATTTTAAATATGGCAGACGCTTTTGTCCAAAATGTTCTCCCAACTTATCATACAGTACACGCATATCAGCGGCTGTTTAATTGTGAACAGACGGAGGATGGAATTGAACACCAACTCTAAGATTTATGACCGACATGATCAACCACCTGAGCTACTCCTGCCCAGGAAATGTATAATTCATGTTGGCATAATGATGCCAAACTTTCTACATGTTTGACATTCTGTTTTGAAACAGAGTGAACATGGCAACGTGCGTAAATTCTACTTGCACAAAAATCCACTCACTTTGCTACTTTCTAAGTAGCTCATTTTGTGTTTGTGATGTTTGTTTTAACTAAAATGCTTTGCAATGCAGAGCAGCTGCCAAGTTCCTCTCAGTGTTGTTGTGCCATATATTCATTCACTTCACTTTTATGCATTCATTGGCTTCCTGCTGATTTCTTTGGATTATCTCTGACCTCTTTGGAAATCCTTTTTTCCCAGCTTTTGTGGACTCAACTTTGAGGCAGCAACCCACAGCATAAAGTACTTCCGTGCATTTATTATATGCATGTGTAACATGTAAGGTTGGTGCTCAGGTTTATATTCTTTCTAAGCAAAAATATGATTTGATAAACATTGCCAGGTAACATGTTTCTAGTCAGCAGATATGACAACAATCTTAACTTAAATCACCACTGAGTCTACTTTCTACCTATAGGTGTCGCCAAAACTTTCTTTCATTCTGTGTTTGTGCTGTGGAAACTACCAGTGAGATGCATTCAGGACATCTGCACAACATTATGCAACAGATTTACTGTAAGTATGTTTGCCTATGAGATAAAAATTGAATTCAGACAACAGTAATGATGGTTTATGTATTACATGGTCTGTGTACCCTGAACTGATTTTTCTTTATTTGTCTAAGCTGGTCTGAATTCAGGTTAAGCAGCTGAAGTTCAATGGGACAAAAATGTAATATCTCTCCAAACTCTTTCAGGGAGTTTATGGTGCTATCATTGTTGGCCGGGTCTGATTCATGTGAGGCTGCACACCCAGTGTTAACAACATGATGAATCAGTGCAAGTATTTAAGCTGTAAATCAGGTTTAATAAAGACACCAAAGACAACATAGAGAAAACCTCATAGAATCTCTTATATAACTGTTGAGCTGACTAACTGTACTAACATTTGTTCTCGACCAATCAGGATTACATTAGTTCAGGGAGTCATCACAGATTAAGAATAAACTTAAATTCCCATGTTAAACAGACTGTTTTCTAATGTCAGCTATTCTTAGTTTTACAAATCTAAATGTATTCTTGTTTTAATCTGCGCACACTGCGGAGAGTTTTCTCTTTTAATATCGGGCACATGTAACACTGTCAGTACAATAAAACACCAATATTAAAGAAGAATTACAAAGTGACACTTGCATATTTAATAAACTGAGTCCAGAATATTTAAAACTTTTTCGAATAAATAAATACATCACTAAATGCTTCAGTATTTTCCCACCACATTTTCCATCAGGGCTTTTAGATCTTTAATGAGAAAATTGTAATATCATAACTACAATTAATAAAGTAAAACACAAAAGTACACAAATATGCAAGGACGATGCTCATTGTTTTGCTTAAGCAACTTGACTGTTACCTGATTTTAATTTACCTTCAGCTTTTGTCCATTAATATACAGTTAAATGGCACTAAATTCACGAAATTTAGGCAATTAATGGATCTAATCTGGACCAAGTTGCCTCATTTATTCTGTGGAGGCATTCTAAGGAACAAACACCTACAGATATTTTTATCTGGAAACCTGGTACCTCATTTTTATTGCCTATGTTGTTGTCACTCTCATACTTGTCTGTTCAATATAAATATGTTTTAACAACTTTTCTTAACAAAGAGACTAGAAACAGGGTGAAATGTTCACCTGGCTCTGTCCAAAAGCTAACCTAACACATTTCAACTTTTGTAATTTCTTTCCATTTTATTTGATCTGCACTCAGAAAAAAAATGTCATTTTGTTTCTTGTTGAAATTAAAATAAAAAAATATAGTATTGTAGTCAGTGAGCTTTAGAGGTGTGGGTAGGCAGATTATTCTAACTTTACACAGAGGGGCTAGCTGTTTCCAGTGCACTGTTTATGATAAGCTAAGCTAACCAGTAGCTTCATATTTAGCATAGCAGACATAGTAGTGGTGTGAATCCTCTCATCAAATTCAGCAAATGTAATTAGCTGCGACATTGTACCTTTCTCCTTAATCAAACCTCCCCAGTCCTGGATTCATACCAACTGTGTTAAAGCAAACATCCTGTACTGTGGCTGTCATAGCACCCAGTGAACCCTAATGATCTCACTTCCTGCAGTATGTACCTGCTCACCTGGTCACAGGTGAGCAAATCCTCTGGAAAGTATCCTAATGGGACCTCTTCAAATGTTTCCAGGATTTTCTATTTGACTAGACACTCCAACTGCTTGAGGTCACTGTGAGTCAACTCTACTCCTCTGCAGACAGAAACTGACCCGTGTGGGGGTTTGAGATGAGATGAGATGAGATGAAGAGACACTTTGGTATCCAAAGTGACATCATTAAAGCCCAGAGGAAATATGATGCCAGCTCCTGAAACAAAGATACTTGGTAGGATAGTGGAGGACGACATGTCAGTCCACTAGTGACGTAAGCAAGCTATCAAGACAGGTAGCAAGTGTGATATATCAGTGTTCACCTTATTGTGTTTCACAGCTACTGATCTGGTACATATAGCACTCAGGCTGATACAGATCTGTAGGGACAGGATGCAATCTCATTAATAGTCCCCTTTGAGCCAATAATTGGCCCTCAGAGCAACATGAGCCGCGTTACAATCTAAGTGTGAAATCTGAAAGCAAGAACAACGTAGCTTCTTTAAAACAGTCAAAACTTGCATTTGTTGAATAGACCTAATGGGTCTAAATTCAATCAAAAATTCTAATTTTACAATGACAGCACGCTAATTGAAGGTTTTATGAGGCAGACGTTCTTGGACATGTTGTTAAGAGAGCCAGAAAAATGTGAATGTGCATCTTAATTAGAGCGGCGTTAAGCTTCCTAGAGGGCTTTGCTTTTGCGCACATTAATTTGGGCTCTTGCCAATCCCTCTCCAGATCAGTTGACTAATGTGTTGACAAGAGGAAAGGAGGAAAGTTATCGCAGAATATCAAACAGAGCACATTTGCCGTCTGCGGCAGCCTCTAGTACTAGCAGAAACAGTGTGTGTGAAAATGTTTTGAATATTAAAGAGGGCAGGATCTGAATGTAATCATGTGCTAGAAGAAAGAGAGGTAGATATCTGGCTGCAAAAGGAAGATTTTATTCCCTTAGTTGAGTTCTTCAATATGTATATATATTTATCAATATATTAGTGTTTTCACATAACAGACTAAAGCTGCTTATGAATTATAGAAAACATATTTGACCTCACTGCTCCTTTGCAAAAATTCTGTGGGTAAAAACATCCCAGCCGTCCACCATGTGTGAGTATATTCAAGGATTTGAGATTTATGATGCTTAAACTTTGAGACTTGAAGTTTCATCTTGTCTGCATTAATACAACCTTGTAGATTACAGAGAACGTAGAAGGAATCAGTGAATTTGTAATCAAGTGAAAATCAGAATGTGTGACAGCCTTACAAACCCAGCACGGGATAGTATTTCTTTTAACAACAGTTCTTTTTTCACCCCTCCAGCTCTCACCTTCTTCTTCCTTCCTGTGTTCTTGAACTTTCTCACATTTTCTCAGATTTACTCTACAGCTCACCCTACACTCTGCCTGTGGCCTCTCATCATTTGTATCTAATCTTTCTATCATCAGATTGTGTTTCCTCCAACCCCTCTCCACCCTTGTCTTCATTTTAGACAGTTGTACCTTCCCTCCAGCCTCCGCACTCTTCCCTAATCGCCCTCACCCTCCTCCTTCCTCTCTCCCGCCGCATTTAGCTGTAATCCTTCATTTCTGGTTGCTACATCTGCACAGCACTCAACAGCTGGGGACCTACTCATGCACACAAACACAGCCATAGACCTTGTACAGTACGTGTGTGTGTGTGTGTGTGTGTGTGTGTGTGTGTAGGCACTTTGGGCATCTGGTCAAAACTTAAGCCCAGGAATAGCTAATGGCTGGTTGGCTCCCAAAAAAGATGTTGTGAGTATTTATGTCAGACTGAATGATCCAGGATGTTGCAGACTGACACAAATAAGTATTAATAGAAATAGATGACACTTGAAAATTTACAGGAAACTGCAAAGAGAGTACATCTCTCTCTCAAGAAACTTCAATTTAAAGATGGCTTGTTTTATTACAAGGAATTCTGATTCCTGACATTTGATTTGTGACTAAATATTGCTCTCATTCAAAGTCTAAAACAGAAGAGCCAACATCACTTCATAACACTGTCAGAACTCACAGACAAGGGAACAAAAATTTTACCGTGTTCCACATCTTAGTTTTAACGTGTTAGCATGCTAGGTTGTTTTGTTTTTTTACTAATTAATTGTTAAGTACAGCTGACACTGATGGAAATGTCATTAGTTTTGTGGGTATTTTGGTGTAAACAATAACCTTGTTAGGAAGTTAGACTTGCAGGGTCAATAAATAGACCACAATAATCCATCTTGTCAGGCTTGTGTCTGAACCACAGTGGTTCACACCAATCAGAGGAACTACTGGCAGCTACGGGCGTGGTTTAACACTAATTGTATATGATGACCACTGACAGTATAAAGAATGGACAGCGTAGCGAAGCTCAAAATCTGTGGTACGAGCATCCGCAATGTTGGTAGAAAAGGATAATTAGCTATAGAGACCAAAACCATTCTTTGTACCAGACAAAACACGTAAACATGTTTATTTCTGCTGTGAAGTTGGACATTTATTTTATTTTTGGGCATTTATGGAGATTGACATGATCTGTGGCCAGCCTCAAGTGGACGTTCAAGGAACTGCAGTTTTTGGCACAACAATGATGCTAAAGAGGTTAGCATAGATTCTGCTGCCATCATTTAGATCAGACCTGGAGAGTATTTCTTTGCTGAAAGAAAAGTAATGACCGTGACCATGAAGCTTTTCCTGATGGAAAAGACGTTTTGTTCTTCTTCTAACTATAAGAGTTTTAACTATAAGAGACGGTAAGAGTTTGACTACATTATATCTTTTGTCGATCAGATTGGTTGACTGATGGTTCATCCAATCACCTAGCCTGATCTTTTTCAAACAGTTTCCAGTGACGTCTTCCCGGATGGTTCCAAAGTCAGTAGGCTTCATCCTCTGGGAACCATAAATGCAATATTTCATGGCAATCCATCCAATAGTCGAGAAATTTCCACCTGAACCAAAGAACCATCAATCAAACAATCTGACAGACCAACGGTTGCCATTCATGGAGTCACTGAAATACTTAAATGATTAAAATTCATCATCTGGGCATCGTGGATAGTACACAAAAAAGTGCTTGTAAAGACGTTTCACTGAATCACAACAACAGGAAAAGTCAGTAGACTTCATACTGTGGTAACCATTATTGTTTGTACAAATTTTCATGCTAATTCAACACAATAGTTTCTTGTTGAGATCATTCATTTTGGGCCAAAGTGATCAACCAACCAACATATTCAGAGCCATGCAGCATATGGTAACTACACTATGATGTTCAGTAAAAGCATAATGTTTTATAAATGTACAAATATGAATTCAGTTGCAAACGATCGTGAGGCATGAATATTTCATGGGGAATTTTTGGTTGAATGACACATTGTTGTGTCGTGTTGGTTGTCAACACCAATTTTGGACATTTCGTCTGTTGAACTCCTCAGTCTGCTGACGAATTGCTGATAAGAAGGGGCATTTTTATTAAAAGGTAAAGTGTGTTGCACTTTATAACTATGTTTTGTACCTAGTGTGAGCATCTGTCAGATCCACTTACTTCATCTGACTGCTTCAGATGTCACAAGATATCTTGACTCACTTCCCACGGGGAATGTTTTCCCAAATGTCAAATTGAAAAACTAATTTCCCAAATGTCTTTCAGTTTCTGTGCTTTTTTCCTTCTGGTTTTTGGAGCTTTTGATTCAAATGCAGACCGACATGTTGTGTGACTTAAAAATACACATTGAAAAAGAAACATGGAAATATGGAAACCGATTTCATGAAAACATTCAGGATTTCACAAACAATCTGTGTTTATACGTTGTCATTGTTTTCATCATGTTTCATTGACAGCTTTGCATTTGTTTAAACACGAAACTATTTCTTATTCTGGAGCATAAATAATCTTTGAGGCTGAAGCCAAATACCCGTTCACAGCACATAAGATTCGTGTGAGCGCCACATTACACCAGCAGGCTGCAGAGTGTTAATGGCCACAATGATAAATGAGATGTTAACACAGATTGGTGGAGCATTCAAATGATGTGAAAGAACCGAGTGACATGTCGATGCTAGAACTCGAAAGTGTTGGAAATGCACACATTAAATGTTTTTTTTTAATTAATCAGCCGTAATCTTTTTCTTTTCTTTTCGTTTCTTTTCTTTTCTTCTCTTTTTCTAGGCATAACAACGTTAGTAAAGTTGGACTGGTGGCATCTGTAGAGGTCGTGTTTGCAGAGTTTGCAGTGTTCACAGACTGTGTTCCATGTCCTCCTTTACAAATTAATATTTTTTCCCTGCACAGCAGCAGCATGACTGTTGGTTAGGATCCAGCAGAGCAGTCTAGCCTTTAACAAGCTGCACCTGTGCCTAATCAAAGCCCTGCCTTTATATATATGAGTTTCAGTAAACATTGAAGGAGGCTAGGACTTTCACTTTAACCTACATGTGGCACATGTGGTATGTTTCATATGGTGCAAGCCCTCTGAATTGTGCTGTACTAGGAGGCTTTAAATTAAAAAAAAATAATAATCAATGCAAACACTCCCCTCAAACCAACTCCTTAACTGATATCCACTGATTTACACTTCAGAAAGATGGATCCACTCCAACATCTTCTTTCAGCAGAAAATGTAATAAATTTAAGAGGATGGAAATTGTTGCTATGTTGGCACATTATCAAATGTTGAAGGTCCGTCCAGTCCAGGGTTTATGTAGGTGGAAGGGTCATCCTTTAGGGTTACTAATCCCTTCCTACAGCCATCCATCTTAAATGTAATTTCATTGTGAATGGAAACAAAAGCCACAGCTGACAAGCCTGTAGTCTGAAAGCTGCTGTTCAGGCTAACTTTTCCCCCCAACCCTTAAAGGGTCAATAATGTAGCACAGGTACTGTGTCAACACTGTGATTGAAAATTGTTTTATTGATGCGTGTAAAATAAAGAGACACATAAAGGTTAATAATGTCATGAGCAGCATGCAAGCAGGTCATTTTATATAATGAAGGCAGGTCAGATAACACAAAATGTAAATCATTCTCCATTGAACCCCTCTGACATGAAATATAGTGCATATTTCAGCACAGAGATTCACTCTGAACCTCGTAAAAAAGTTAATAGTGAGCTTTTGAGTTTAGCAGTGGTACATATATGTATACATAACACAAAGCCTAAACTGCACTGACAGATTTTCTGGATATGTGGGCACAGCGGAATAAGCTGTGAACATTGTGACACAGCTCCTGCTGACTTGGAGGCCGTCCTTGCCAGCCTCAGCGGGCCATTGGTTGACATGGGAGGGTCGTCAGCTTACTAATCTCGCCTGGCTCTTGAGTTATGAAAGATGGGCCTTGTGCTCACTCACTCTCCCTTCCTATAGCTAGGATCCACCCTGATTAATGTCTTTTGGTGTGTCTTATGATTTGTGTTTTTAATAAATTACTCTAATTTTAGGTAAATCTCTTGCGTGGACTCCCTACTTGTCACATTGAGACAACACCATAAATATTATCTCTTTGATATGCTAACAGCTGCTTATTTACTCATCCAGCAGACACCAGCAGAGCAATATTAGCATTTAATGTGACCATTAATTTATTATCATGCTCCTATATTACTGTTGGACTTAAATAATGATAAAAATCGATGCAGCAGAATCACAAATATCATGGATTTGTCTTCATTCCCCTCATTCTTCCTTTTCAAAACTCAACATTCATGCAACATTCTCAAACTAAAATGACATTTTTTCAGTCAGTTAAACCAGGAGAACCAGCAACACACCCTCCAGAGATCTGGTTGCTGCATCGTCGATCTGTTTCACCAAAGATGATCTAACAACTGAACTAAACTTGTATAGAAATATCTCTGGTACAACATGACATGATGATACATACATATATTATCTGTAACCACTTATCCTCACTAGGGTCGCAGGGGGTTGGAGCCTATCCCAGCTGACATTGGGTGAGAGGGAACATAGAGACAAACCACCATTCACACCTATGGACCACCATTCACACCTATGGACAATTTAGAGTCACCAATTAACCATATGTTTTTGGACTGTGGGAGGAAGCCGGAGTACCCGGAGAGAACCCACGCAGACACGGGGAGAACATGCAAACTCCACACAGAAAGGCCCCAGCTGAGGTTCGAACCAGGAACCTTCTTGCTGTCACGGTGCTAACCACTGTACCACCGTGCCGCCCATGATGTTCGCATCACTTCCAAATGAAGTTTGGAGATCTGGGTCTAGGAGACCACGTCCATTTTTGTCGGCAGGAAGTGTCACTCTGTAATCATATCATATTCGTAATTTTCAGACTTCAGCTCTCATTTGATACTTTGTTAATGTAAAAAAATACTTATTGTGGCCACTTTAAAGCAAATACAAACTATATATGGTCTTTGATACAGTTACAATTATTTATACTTTTTTTTTGCCACAAACCTCACTATTATACTTATTGAACAGTAGGCCTGCTACATCATGTTTGGCACATGAAACGCTCCACACACTGATCAAACAGCTTATGAGTAAAACCTGTTATCCCAGCCTGGCTTGCTTCTCTGCAGGGTCAGAGGTCACAGCATGTGTTTAGTGTCATATCCATATTAATAACCACTAAAATGGGTTGTAATCCTAACCCTTCCCGTGGAGCATTGATAAAGCAGATTTTTTTTTTTCCTGATAGCAGACTCCTGTTTCTCATTCTGCATGTCCATTTGAGCAATTGTTGTGGAAATTTCTGTAATAAAGTGAATTCAACAAAAGCTGTTGTCTTTCAGGGTTTTCTTGCAATATTCAGTCAAACATCTGCAAATGGATTCCTTGCTAGTGAGAGAATGGCGAGACAGAAATTCAGTATTTCTAAACACAGTCTGATAAGTCACACAATATTTCGTCATCTTCAGAGGATATTATCAATCAAGCTTTATCTGATACCTGTGTATTTGATACACAGGTGCTTAGCTGCACAGTTGTTCATTCACAGCGTCTATATTCCTTCCTAAGGGCGTTTCCCTGAAAGCCACTGTGTGCTTTGTTCAACATTTTCACACAAAGAAGTCAAAGGATCAAGCCTGTGTTCAAAGTTAAAAAAAAACAGTGGTCATAAACATAAAGCATAATCATGAATAATACAATGAGAATGTATAATACTGCATTGTGACTGCCCTTTTAAAAGAATGCGCTGATCTGTTTAAACGTAAAATATTGACTTCAGTGTTTTTCTTTTTTTTCGCCTAAAAAAGCATCCAGCTTACTTTTGCTCACTTCCGTTAGCTCATTCAATCATATCAACATGTCATAGTTGTCAAATCATTTGTGAAACTTCAGGTAATTAGACAAATTAGATCATAAAAGAGATATTTAACAGTCTGTATCTTAAGTGGTCAAAATTAAGGCTACACTTCCCATGAACGCCTGTTTGGCGTCACAAAGGATGTTTCTTCTTATGCATGTATGTTTTCTTTCCTCTTCACTTTACTGAGGACAATTAAGATTTTGGAACAACTTGTTTCCTTCCACGTCAACTTTGTTCCACCAGCAGCCATGGTGGGAAACTCCGAAAACATTAGAAACTTTGATGTTTAAAAACTTAAAAGTGATTTTAAAGATTAATTGATGTTAAAAAAGCTAGTTTGCAGTTTTGGCAATCTCTAATGGATCCAACGTTTTTTAATCCAAACATATTTTAATTCATTTTTATGAAGGATGCTAATGATTTTTCAAGTCTTTCTTTATCCGTTACATTTCTATGTGATTTAAATAAAAGAGACTGTTAACAAAGAGCACATGACTTCCAAGTTCATTTCCCCTTAAATGACCCAGAACAAACCTCACTCCCACTGTGGCACTGAGATCTCAGGGCATGAGAGTCGGCTCTGACAGACACTGATGACTTCCAGGCACAGCCTCAGTTTATCCCCATACCGCTAATGCTGCTATCCCCAACTACACCCTATTAACAAGAGTTTGAGAGCATTTTTTTTTTTTTGATGATGAATGAAAAACGTGGAGATGGAGTGATTAAAAGGCCTTTATCCGTAATCAACATGGCTATATGAGGAAAAGTCCACACTTGTGACCTCTGCCCAGACATGCATGAGGCTAAGCCCTCTTAGGCCATCACGATGTGTTATGAAATACTGTTGATTTCACTGAGTGGGATCAAATGGAGGTAAAATGCACACACACACACACACACACATCTGGAGCGTTGTGTTTAAAGTGTTTTAAATCTATAAATGGTTATTGAAAGAGCAAATGAATAGATGAGTAAAAAAGAGTGACGTGTAAGATGTGTCTGTGTTATGAGCACAAATATGGAAGCAAATGTGTGTGCATGTGTTTGTGTGTGTGTGATTGTGTGTGTGTGTGTGTGTGTGTGTGTGTGGATACATGAGCACTTATTCAACAGGATGAAAACAAGTCAGGACATGGTTACATGGTTCACCTGAACTGGCAGAGCTGTTACACAATCTCTGCTCATTTGAAGACAGCGAAACAATAATACCAGCTTTCTGCTGACATTTCTACGAGTTATTAAAAGATTATTCATAATACCTAACCTTCACTTGATTAGGGTCAATATTAGCAGTGGTAAAACGAACATTTGTGGGGGGTTTTCATAATAACTTCCCCTCCTTGCATTGTACCGTCATAGATTATTTGTTTTTTCTAGGTGAATTTGTCATACTTTGAACCCCGCCCGGTGAGGGATCAGATGAGGCCTTCAGATGGGGTTGTATTTATTATGTTAATCCGAAGACTTATTGACATTTGAGCGACTCACTGATGTAGTATTAACAGTTTCCTAAGTGGAAATTTTCTGATAGCTTCAGCTTGGTTAGTTGTGACATACATTAATGTCAGAGCCAATGGAATATTTTACATTACATTTTTTTGTTGTTGTTATGTACTTCTTGTTCCTACACCTGATGATAAAAAGCAAAGGCCGCCAAATCATTCCCCTGCAGCTGCGGTGTACTCGTGATTGAAACCACTTGAATGACAGGCAAAATGTGAACTGACTTTCTAAAATACAACCCCTAAGGTTAATTTTGGTTCATCTTACAGGTTTAAATAGAAAACAACATTCCCAACAGCTGTTGGAAGTTCAGTGTTTTTCAAAAACACACTTCAGCCGGAGGGAGCATTGCTGTCATTGCTGCTTGAACCATGAAGCTCTGGTCCAGTGTCCTTAGAGCTCAGTCACACCAATATTTTTGCATCCCTGTTTCCAGTTTTTATGCTAAGCTAACCCGCTAAATGGCTGGTACTAGCTTCATATTTATAGCGTACAACATACTTTTCTTTTAGCTCATGAATTTGTGCCAGTTCACCCCATGGCAAATCCTTGTTTGGAACGGAATGAAATTCCAAAAATGGAAGTAGCTACCAAATTAGCTGTGTCTCATGACCTGCAAGTACTTACTACACCACCAAGCATCCAACACCACCCATTTCATAAGCACACGTGAATTAATTTCACTGTGCCACTTTTAGATGTCACTTGGCACTTTGCTTTCCACATGCCTTTACCCTGCTGCTCCAGACAACAGGCTCTGCTGCAGAGAGATCACCCATCCATTAATAGCACATCATCAGCAAGGAAGGTCTATCAAAGCTTCGTAGCACCCATTACCCCACTGGCCAAGATGAATAGCGCGATTAATCCTTTACTAATACGATTTTTCACTGGAACAGTGAAATTTGCCAATAGCATTGAGTTGATTTAGAGCGCCAGACTGGGCTGAGCCCCACATATCTCCAGAGATGAACATAGCTTATAGTGTGTGTGCACTAATGCCTCATTGATGCCCATTGGTGGAAATCCAAATGAGGGCACATCATCCCAGATAGTATCCATATGTATGAGCATACCAGGAGGTCCCAGCAAGGCTGCAAACAGACCATCCAGCTGTTGTGCCAGTTGTGTAGTAAACACAGCAAGGATTAGTCCATGCTCTTAAGCTAGAAGATAATGATTTGAAATGGCCTGGGGGTCAGAGGTCAATTGCACGTGTCCTGTCCTGTGGGCAGCATAAAATGCACCCTGTGTCCTGTCTGCATTCAGAAATAGAAAGACCTCTGGTCCAGGTCGGCGCCTAAGTATCTGCCATCACACCACAACTGTCAGATCTAGGCTGCCGGGCTCAGATGGTCACTTTGGAAGCACAGAAAGGATAAACTAATACATACAGTGCAGATCACATGCTCAAGCAATTCTTTATATGGCTACAGCACATCGTTTCCATGTGAGAGAAAGGCAGAGAGCGACCTTACAGGCACTCTGAATGTCTGGATAAAGTGTATAATTCAGATCGGGTCATAAGAGGTCTTCGGAGGCATAATGGACATTAACAAGTGCCTTAATGTATGAGTGCAGCTCAGCCCGTTGAGGTCAAGCGTTGAATATGACCTTCACTCTCTTCAAATATTAAATACTATTGCACAATATCAACAGACCAGAAAGAATAATGTCTACCCACACCAGCTGTAGCAGCTGTAGTTATTTGATATATTCATGGTCAAAATTTTCTGGTCCAGAGCTGTGAGAAATCCATACAAAGCTATAATGTACCTTTGGAGTTCAAAGCTGTGAAAATCTGAAGCAGTTGTTGATGGTGGAAAGCAGAATTTTGTCCCAGAATAAGACAGGTTCTGCTTCAGTTAAATACCTTCTTTCATAATATCATTTTATTCATAAAATGAAATCATGTTCAAGGTTTAAATGTATCGGGTTCACAAACTGACCATATCTTGGTAGAATAATGATAGCATCTGCAGTTAGTGTCATTTAAAGCTGATAGATTAGTGCTGCACTACTCATATCACATAAACACTGACACAGTTCATTCCAATATATCCTGGCTGCCTGTCAAGACCGTACTTCATCTCAGTATTCTCGTTTTTTAACCTTCAACTCAGCCTCGGATTGAACTTCCTGTTGAGTTTCTGTTGCTGGTTCAAACCGTCAAGTTCAATCATTCAGTTACAGAACGAGGCTCACATAAACCCTGCTTTAGCTCCACAACCACCTGTGATTGTTTCTGTGAATTTGTCATCTCGTAAATTTCGCCACCAGTCAGGTGCTTCAATCCATAAAGCCGCTGATTCAGTGGTGATTCAGAATACTGAGACCAGCTTGAGGATTTAATGAGTTGTTTGTTTGTGTACTGAACACCTCTAGTATGTTAGCTAAGTAGTTGTTGTGATTTCATCAGTGTCACTTTGTCAGTTTTTGACATTGTAAATAGTAGTCATCATCCAGATCCATCTCCAGGATGAAGACTGTGTGCTATGGTGGAAACAGAATAAAGTAGTCCTGATACTAGTTTCCCATCAGACTGAGCCGTACTTTTGGTGTTAATTAGCAAACATCATACTAAAATACAGATGCTCTAAATACTGGTGCAGATACGTTCCTTTATTTATAGATTCTTCTATACTTAGCTCCCTTGTGTCATTAATTTCTTTGTATGTATAGCATGTTACTGTGTTTTATGTAACCCACAAGAAGCTATTCCAAACAAACTGACCCCAGTGGGATTAATAAAGGTGTTTTGAAGTTCTTGTACACATTATACCTGCGTTACATCACTATATTAGCACTCTTACTGTCACTATATAGCATGCTGACATTAGCATTTAGCTCAGAGCTCTGTTGTGCAAGAGTACAGTCTCGCTAGCAATGCTGGAGACCGGCATTCTGAGGTGGGCCTTAATGACTGGTTATGTCTGAATATCACCACACTAATCATGACACCTCATCAGGTAGATACAAATGTGTTTTGCCCCTGTTAGCTAGCTAACAGATGCAGGGACATAAAATAAATCGGTTTTGAAACAAAAAGTGAAATGGGAGATGACCCTGTGCCGGTAAAAGCTCCAAAGCATGTGGTGAGGAAATATGACCCTGATTGCATTAAATATGGATAACTAATGGATGTGAAATCCTGTCACAGCCGAGTTTAGTTTTTCCATTTTTGGTCACATGTTATGTATTTTTCTCATTTATTTGGTAAGATGGTCCTAGGAAATATTTCAGAAGTGGGTTTTAAGATACAAAAAGCTGAGAAAGCCTGCTTTAGAGTCTTCAGCAATCATTTTTTGTTTATCTCTTACTTACAGACAGAGTTATTTGTGTGTTTTTATAAACCTCAGGAGGATTAGCAACTCCATATTAACAACTGTTACTACAATTATTAGCATAATTTAGTCTGAATCCTCTGAGCAATAAATGATTAGAGTGTCAAATTCAGATCATGTTTGGTTCCAAAAGGTGCACAGCATATGGGAGTGCACCTCTTCAACAACGAACAACAAATGGAGGAACACATGAGCTCTTTGTCAACTCTGTCATGTCCAGCCACTTTCTACTGAAAAACCTGTTCAACAGACAGGACTTGTCTCGCACTGCGCTCACACAAACAGCTTTCCCTGCACAAACATGTTTCTTTTTAAAGAGTCTTCCAGTCCTCTGTGGAGACAGTAAGTGAGCTTGCATATTCATGACGGGTGCATGTATTGTCATGTTACAACTACAGACAGGAAAGCATGTACCCACTGACCCTTCCTCGGGTGAATCACTAAGAGCTTCTACACACTAACAAACACAAGTGCATGATGCATAATGGTAAGGATGCACAGGACGCCATGCAGTAAGATAGCAACTATAATGGATGCGTAGTGCCAGCAGGAGAATGCAGCCTGTTTAAGAATGATAGCTGAAAGCAAAGCCATTTTAGGAGGAGGGGGGCAGATCCATAATGCAGAAATCCCAAGGGGCAGCACCTGCCTGCTTATACAGGCAAGAACACACACGTTTCTTTCCCTCCTACACACACACACACACACACACACACACACACACACACACACACACACACACACAGCATGCAGGGCCAGTAGAGGCTGTTGCTGCGGTGGTGTGAGGTGCAGAGTGGGGCCCCTCTTGGGCAGAGGCTTTTTGTTCCTCTTTCATGGGCTCTGCTTCCCTCTGATGATGGGCCCATTGTCCGTGCTTCCAGTGGACCTGGACCATTCAGTCCTGCTGATAAAGCCCCCTTTCACAAAACCAAAGCAGGGGAACAAGGAGGGAAAGAGGGAGAAAGGGGAGAGGAAGGCAGTGATGGAAGTGTGGAAAGGCAAAGGAGATAGGATGGAGAAATGCAGTGAGAAGCAGAGAGGGTTAAAGGCAGGAAAGAAAGGGTTGTGATGGAAGAGAGAGCTCTGGAAGGACAAGATTTTTAGAAGCTGGACTAAAAAGAACCATCCGAGTTAGAAAAAGAAAAGAACAAAGGAATAACCGGATCGGTGAGAGTATTTTAAAGTGGGGGGAAAAAACGAAAGCTTTCACTTGCTCCTCATCTGCTGATCTGAGATTAGCCATCAGGCAAACAGAAGCTGTTGTCTCTCCAGTTGTTTCCAGCCTGTTAGATCACACACTGTGCAGTCAAAACCAGCACACATCCACTGCACATTGCATGACCCTTTTTTTCATCACCGCAATTTTTTCTGAACTTTGAGGAAAGCTTTGTGCCACCCTTAAATAAAAGCCAACATCAGCGCTTGACTCGCAATACTCTTGGCTGCAGTTCAGCAAAACAGCACTTACGTAATTATGCAGATTTATTTATTTATTGTGTGTAACCATGGGACTGAACCAAACATGCCCTTTTTATTTATTTATTTTTTTTGCCCGGAAAAGTGGGAAAGAAGAGAAAAAAAAAAAGTGACCGCTGTCGTTGTCATGCGGAGCCGGAGGGGATGCTGCTGAGAATGTCACACAGCGTTCGGTCATACCAGCAGGGCTTGGCCTTGAGGCAGCCTCTCCCCTTTCTCCTCCGCAGGATTAGAAGGGGTGAGCGGTGAGCACTCATCATGGTCATGTGCTTTTCACCAGCTTGCTACACAAGTGGACACAGGGAAAAACGCACAAGCAGAAAGCAGTCAAAAGTGGTAAACAGTAGCCAAGTGCCACAGGAAGACATGGATTAAGGCCATAGAGGGACAAGGAAAGAGTGAGGCAGCTGGTCACTTCAGATAGTTAATGATCCAGCCGCCTTTCACCAAAAAGCAAGGCACCAGAAATAACAGGCCGAGAGAGATATTAAAGCAGATTTTCCCTCTAAGATTTAATGAGATCTTTCACCCTTAGAGATCTTTCTACCAAGAGGTCCATTAATCTGCCCTGAAAAGTAATAATCTAAAAATAGCTGCCCTAACGATGAGAATGTGTCAAACTGATTCTGCGTGCTATTTTTGAATAAAGCCTCATGACGTGATGCATTGCAGTGGAGGTGGTCATCATAACATAATCTGTACTGAGCCCGTCCAGAACGTTTCATGTCAGCGCGGGCATAGCGCATTAACGCTAATGTGCGGCTATATGAAGACACTGTTTATGTAAAATGTAAAACAGTGGAAGTGGAAGAAAGTCTGTGTCAGTGCACGAAGATAAAGATGCCCTTCCAGACTCTGTAGAAAAAATAAATAAATCAAAGCTGGTGACTCAGTTTGACAACTCGAGCACTCTTATTTGGACTTTTTAAAGCTTAAATGTTAACCACATCTGTGAGAGAAAACTAACAAATTGCTTTGCACATCCTCATCAGAGGGAGCTGAAAGCAGCCTGGTACGTCATGGCATTTAAGGTCAAAATAAAAAGTTTCTGTTGAAATGTTAAAAATATTCAGTGATGATTACAAAGCACTGCCAAAAGCCTCTGAGGGCGCATTAGTGTGCCAAAGCAATGAGCCATTTCAGATGTGCAGTGTCCGTAGAATTTGAATTTTCATTCTGTTGTTTTAATCCAGTGACTGCGTCCGTTACATGTCTGATATCTCACAGACTTGTGTGTGTGTGTGGGGTCATTCAGAGGGCCAGAATAGATTTAACAGGTGTCAGGAATAGAGCTGAGCAATTATGCAAGCAAAGAGACCCACTAAATGAGCATTTGCATAAATCCTTACACAAATAGACATCATCTGAAAAAAAAAAATGAACCTCTGTCGCTCAGACTTGAGATAAAAATACCGGTTTTGTGAATGGAGAGGGGGTTGCAGATCCATAGGTTACGATGGTAATTACAGGCGGGTTAGAGGGGGGAGACAGGAAGCGTTGTAACTGAGCGGCGAGTAAAAGCCACAGGGAGGATATGTTTTTAGAGGAGACGTGGATATGTTCAGGACTTCCATCCGCACAGCAACAGGCACTGGGACAAAACAACAAGAAGAGAAAACAAGAAATGTGAAGGACGGGGAGGAAAAGGATGAGACGGAGTGTGAGAGGGAAAAGAGAAATAACACAGAGGAGCATGGGAGAACTCATGTGTCCTGCGACTTAAATGTCAGCCTGACAGCTGCAGTACTGTGTGCTGCTTGAATTTAAATGAAATCACATTCAACAAATAAGACCAATTCAAAGTTTGTTTACATTCAATTAACAGTAGCATCAAGAATGTAAAGTAAAGAGACAGAAAGATTAATGTTATTTGAGAAAGGGAGGTATAGCAAGATGGGGGAAGTTGAGGAAGGCGGAGGGAAAGGGATGGAGCAGGAGGGGTAGGTTAAGTACAAATTTGGAACCACACAAGCCAACCACACACTGAAAGACTGTAATTTGGATTTTCCCAGAATAGCCAGTAAACGAGGGAGAGAGGAGGGACGGAATAACATAAACTCTTTAGCAGCACGCAACACGCACAACAACAACACACTCCCCAAAGACAGTCATCATATCTCACACACACATTCATGTCATGTGTACAGAGGCATACATATGGGCAGTGCACACACCACTGCACTTAAATGTATACATACATTTACATGGGTAAGGATTACAAAGTGACATGCAGAAACGAAACACTCTGTTGATAACATGAGAAATATTTCAGCATTTTGAGAAGTACATTCATCCACTGTCACGCCTAGAGTTAGATAAGATTGATAGCTCTCATGTCTGTAAAGTAAATAAGAAGGCACCTCCAGAAGCCAGTTAGCTTAGCTTAGCACAAGAAAATTGATATCACTCTCATGTCTGTACAGAAGAAGCCACAACCAGAAGCCAGTTAGCTTAGCTTAGCACAAGAAGATTGATACTACTCTTATGTTTGTACAGAGGAAGCCACAAGCAAATGTCAGTTAGCCTAATTTAGCACAAGAAGATTGATACCACTCTCATTTTTGTATGGTAAATAAGAAGGCACAAGTAGTAGTAGTCTGTCAAAATTTAACAAAATGTACCTGCCAGTACCTCTAAAACTAAATTTAATCCAAACTAAAACCAAAGTATTAAAATAACATATTTTACGGGGGACTATTTCTTGGCCGGTCGCAGTGATCTGACTCTAGAATAACTCATTTTTATACTTTGGTTTTCAGACAAAACAAATGGCATACATGTTAATTAGTGAGCATTAAAGGGGTTTAACAGAGCTTAACTAACTCCCTGTCTTTAGTCTATGGTGTGCTAAGCTAAGCTAACTCAGATGGCTGTAGCTTTGTACTTGAGTGAGTAGTATCAGTCTTCTCATTGAACTCTTGCCACGAAAGCAAATAAGTGTTTTTCCCAAAACTATTCATTTAATGTTTAGGTGTTTTCTCTTTTCTGTTTAACTCACCTAAACAATATGATTGATGCTCAGGTCTGCATCAAGCATCTGTCTGCATCTGTGTACGCGTCAACTTCTCTGCAGCCCTCTGCATTACACCCTTCAGAGATGTTTGTGTGTATCAGCAGAGAACTATAATTCCAGCCTTAAACTTTCCAATGGTGGTTGATCTAAAGCTAACAACACAATTGATTTATTCTTCAATTTTTCATTTTTTTCTTCCTGTTTTCTTTGTTTCTTCTTGCTGTGGTCATTGTTTTTCTTTACTGAAACAAATGTCTCTGTAACCAATCATGCCATTTATACAAGTAACTAATACTTATGGTACTTCCCAAAACAGCTGAAACCAATAATCTCATCAGGAGCAGTAGTGTCATGGCTGATTTATGACTTTGCATTTAACACTTCTTCACAGGACTGCAAAGCACCGCACACAGTGAGCTCTAGATATCCATCTCTGTGCTGCATGTCAGTTATGCGGACAATGCACAGACATGCGCGGTTACCAGCAGCTGTCTATCAAGTCTATAGTTTTAAATATACATGCATTCAGGGTAACTGGTCACAGATGTTATGAGAAAGTCCGCAGGATCTGACATGCTGACTAAAACACTAACAGCGTGAATTGCAGAGAAGTATAAACAAAGTGTCATTCATCGCATAGCACCGGAAAAAAGTTGAAAAATCAGCTCTAATATGTCAAGCCTTTCCATATCTGTTTTACATGCAGCTTTACTTCATTATCAAGGAGGGAGTTAGCACGATTCTGACTGGAAGATAGCTGGTTTCAATTCTGGCCCTGCTGGGAAAAATCTTAATGGGGAATATAAAAACTGCTCGCTGCAATTTCAGTAACTGCTGCTAAAGTGCCCTTGAGCAAGGTATTATTGCTGAATGGTGGTGTGTTGCGGGTTAATGAGGCAGCTGTGTCCTTGAAGCGAGGCAGCAAAACAGTGGCAAGCTTTGCTCCAGCTGATAAAGAAGTAAAACAAAAGTATATATATTTTTTATGACCGCAGTCTGACTATGCAGTCTGAATCCTTTTAGACTTCTTAACTTTTCTTCATCCCGTAATGATCCCTCAGGGGTCACACATATAAATGAGGAAAAAGCACACTCTGGTGTTAAGAAGCTACTTAAAGGAGCAATTTGTAATTCCTGGCCATAGCCAAAAAAGTAGGGGGCAGCATTTCACCTCCTCCTATAGACGCGATGATGCTGCTCAAGATTGTTTACAGTTAGACATGTAATAAATGAAATGTCTTTAAAAATGTATGGCAAACTTTCCAAACTCTCATGACAGTAATGCCAAGTGGTTACAATATGATATATCATATTCATTGTGTTTATTTGCACAACTATAAACAACTGAACCCACTTACTGTAGCGGTATGGACCCAAAGTAAACTAATTGTGTTGTGTTTTGATTGCAATGAATGAGTTGATGAGGGTTATGCAAACACAGTACAATAAAGGTGGAATCAAGTAGCAGACATATTTTCAGCAAGTTATAGTGCCGTCTCTTTGGAGAGCTTCCCGCCCAGGCTGCGGCTGTTTGTCGGCTAGCAGCAGCTCCGTCTCGATTTCTTCATCTTCAGCCATGTTGGACTCGGGGCAGACTGAACGCTAAAGTGATGCGCTATCGCCTCTTGATGCACAAGTGGTATTACAAGAAGTAATACGGAAGAAGTACGGGCTAGGAAGAAGCGAGTGAACCCAATACATAGATGTATTTGACCTAGTGTCATAGCTGTTACCTCTTCATTTTTAAATGTTTAAACATTCATGAACTATAATTTTGACTACATCTTACTTGCACCTTTAATGTAGCAATCTTGAGTTTAATTTTGTTCTCTTTGGCAACAAGAGGTAATTGCAGGTGTGCTTTTGAACTTGTTATGATGAGGCTTCTGTCTCACAGAGTTTTTCTGCCCTCCCTTTGTGTGTTTATGTGTCTGGTCTGTCTCTCTCTCTATTGTGTGCTGCTGGGCGTGGCCTCAGGTTGTCCCTCTCACCTGCCTAATTACTACCACACCTACGTTCCATCCTCCGATGAACCTGCACAGAATAAGATCGGCTCGACCTTCATCAGTGGTAACTACGCTACGGCCGACTTAGTGTTTTTTGTGAAACCTGTTTTGTGATTTTTGTCTAATCTTGATTTCCTCATGCTTCAGGAACTCTGCCAGCCATTCTCTGCCAGATCCAGCCCTGTCTCATAACCTCACCCATTTCTGGCCAGCAGCCCTGCACCGTTCTGGATCACCTTCACCAAAGAATTAATCCTGTCCATTCTTCTGAGTTTTGTGCTGAACTGTTAAATAAACTAACAACATGTATTCTGGGTCTGGCACCATTCATTATAACAGGATCTCACTTCCAACTTCCACTGAGATCCAAGTGTGGCCCGACATCAGTCAGTTGGCAGTTGGGCGCCTGAGCCACGCCTCTGTAACAATTCAAGGTCACAGCATACATGAAAATGGGGATGATGTCTGCTATATGCACTATAGGTATGCCACTTCACACATAAGTGAGTTGAAAAGCGAGTCTGTTGTGTTAGCTCCAGAGCAGGCAAACTGCTGCTGGGTGATGTAAAACGTGTCACTAACTGTGTGATGCTCCTGATTTGTTGCCATAGATACCCACTTCATAATACTGCACGTGCAATATTTTTCATCAGTGGGCCACAGGCTCAGTCACCATTGTGTTACCTCACTTGGTGATAGATTTACTCATTATTAATTTAAAAAACTTAAATTCTTAAATTAATATTCCCTTTTAAAAGTCCCATCATGCACATTTACACTTATCTTCAGCAGTTGCCCTGGATACGTGTTTATGCGTGACAGCTTACATACATACACATATTGTGAACTATTGACAGATGTTATGCAGTGAATTTTCTGTAGTTTAATGTGACATATTACAGCACTGTAGCATAGTAGCTCTAAGGAGATGTCGGTCTGCATCATTGCAACAAACAATCACACCGCTGGCCACGATGAGCCACACACAAAGCATGAAGCAGTACAGGACTGACAAAGGCTTCATGCAAAACTATGGTCAGTGCATGATAAAACATCTCAGTGGTCAGTGCACATTTGAAGCCTGCATAACAATAAAAACAGCTTTAGCGCCGTCCTTGGTGCTGAAGATGTCTCCACAGTCAATTCAATAAAAAATACAACAATTTGAACTCGCTGTCTCTCAAAAAAAATGTCTCTGCTTCAGAACTCTGAGGTCAGCGTTATTCTTTATATCCAATTTATTGTTTGAATAGCAGGAGATCACCATGGGCGAATCATCACATATCTGAAATTAAGAAAGAAAGACAAGATAGCCGCATGAAAAACCGCCGCAGCTCATACTGCCACTACCACTTGAAGCTACTACTACTACTACACTTCATACACTACACACTAATGCATGCTATCGTACCATGACTTTGATCTTGTCAAACATAAAGTATATCTCCCTGGAAGATAGTCATGTAGACATCTCTTTTTTGAAATTGTCAGATTATAATTACACACCAAGATTGTGACAGATTAGCTCTCTGGAGCTGAGCAAAAAGAGAAATTCTTACAAAGCAATCTACATGAAGGTTATTATGAGCCTTATCATGCCAGTCCTGGAGATCCATATCCTTGAGTTAACCTAAAATGTAATGTATTCTTGACTGATATCTCCACATCCGTGCCATAAATGTGATAACCCACATTCATGAAGAAGGATACGCAGCTTGCTTATCTTTTTTCAATGTATGTGTTGGCTTCACATGCTGGCATAAATATTTACACAGTCACCGTCGTGCTCTCTCTTGAGCACAGCCTTTTATTTATTTTCACCTTGTCTGACTTCTCGTGCATTAACATCTAATAACTAGTTTGAACGGAGAATAAAAACAGTGAACAAATCTTGCAGCAACTGTGGCGATGCCGTCAGCCCTCCTCGCCACATTCTGTTGCAGCAGGTCAAGCAGAAGAAGTAGGTCAGCTGTTGATTGAAACTGGGTCAGGGTGGCCTATTGCTGATGGCCCTCGGGCCAGCCAATATGCGTATTAAGTCTACGCTGCCCTCATTAACAAACAATAATTTTCACTCTGGGATTATCACCCTATGATCCTACTTGATGATTTAACCTAAGTGTTATTTTGACTATTAAAACTAAAGACTTGCTCCAGGATGGAAAGAGATTAAGGTTCATTTACATTTTTAGATTTGAGGCAGAAGCTCTAAAGTGCATCATTAGAATCAGCTTCCAGAATCAGCATATTTCCTCACAACATTCTTGTATGACTTGACTGGGTCATGCTGTATTTGTCAGGAATCATATAAATGATGTGACTTAAAAAAAAAAAAAAACTGAACTGAACTCTGTGCAATAAATATAAAGCTATAGCCAGCAGTCTGTTATCTTAGTGTAGCACAAAGACATGAAATAGGCTGTAAGGCTTGCATGGCTCTGTCTGATGGTAATAATGTTTTTGTACAGATTAAATAAATGAGATATTATGTGTTAGTGAACTTGAGATGTATTCATAGGATGATTATGTTTCATAATTTTTGAACCAAGCAGCAACCTCCGTTTCTGGGAAATGAAGCAAATAATGCGGAAGTGCCAAAAACTGTAATTCCTCGAAGCAGCCACTTGAGGCTGGCTACAGAACATTTCAACCTCTTATTAAAATGTCCAACTTCACAGCAGAAATAAACATGTTTACAGCCTAGTACAACTGTACTGAAGGTGAATCTTTATAGAACTCACCTGTTCTGTAAATTGTATTAGGGATTAAAGTTATGCATAATTAACAGCGTGCCCGCTTTGATTGACAGGTTGGTGCCATTAGAGATGACTGGTTTAAGCACCCAGGCGTCATTCAGTCTGCTTCAGGTTCACTGACGATCCTTGTCTTTGCCAATTTTTAGATTAGCCGAAGGCAGAATTAGGCAGGACAGTGAACATGGCAGCAGCCAGTGGCGCTTATTTGGAGCTTTAAAATGGCATTCTGTAGGTGACGTCACACTTACTGTCATTGATTTGGATGCAGCCATGCTATCTATTTCCCTTGTTCTCGATCTTTATGCTAAGGTATCAGTCTTCTCATCTAACTCTGGCTAAGAAAGCTAAGAAAGCTTTAAATCCTTAAAGATTATTTGACTGACTTGAGCTCTAATCAGTTCAGTGTTTTCTCTACAGTTCAGGTTGTTGTTCAGATGTCCTACCTCATTAAACCGTGACTTCAACCACTGAGGAAACCCTTCCTTCCTGTGGGATAGTATTCACTTGCTTAAACACATTTGTGATTTTATTGGCTTGCCGTGTGTGTTATTACCACAATGTTCTTCTTCTCTATGGTTTCTGAAAAAGCAGCCCGAAGAGCCAGTCACTGCTGAGATGAGTCAGCCCATCAGAGAAAACCAGTATCACCACCAGCCATGTGTCATTATGTATTCCCTGAACTTTCCTGTCATAGCTCTGCGGCCGTCCTTCATGGTGTCTCCAGAATTCGAAAGACCCTCAACACATCTGTGATTTTCATCCTTCATTAGGTAAAACAAATAACCTAAAGGGAGAGAACCAGGGCTAAACCACAAAGATGAGCCGGATATGGCTTCACTTTGTTTGGTTTGATTTGATGTGAGATTGAATTTCTTACCAGCAGTAAACAAGCTGGAGGGCACACTTGACATCAGGGGGGAAACAAAAACCTCAGTTGTCATGACAAGTCAAGGAGATGGGTTTGATGGCATTGTTTTTGCACAATGCGTGGGGCATCATCAGCCAAAATGTTGGCATGAAAAAATAGATTTTTTCCTTTCTTCCATTCGGTTCTGTATTTCTGTGGTGATTGCTCTTTTGCATTGATGCCAAAATTGGTGAGGGGGAGCCATGGGTAAGCTAGATCATATTTGCTTTCTGTTAGTCATTTAGGCAGTATTGTACATTGAATAGGGGTGACATCTACCCTAATTGCTGCTGAGGATGTTTTGTTTCCATGTCGGACGTCATTCTCTTTATGTAGATCCGACCACATCGTTTTGCTCTCTCTGAATGCCTAGGCATTCTGTGTTCCAGCTAAAGCAAGTACCTCATACACAACCAATTATTTCAGTTCCCAAGGTCATTTCATTCTTCAAACCAGAAATAAAGCCATTTTTTGGCATGCCCTGAACCATGTTTTGGATGTGAATAAATCATCCTAATAGTGCGCACTGACAGTCAGGATCTTTTAGTGGCTTCACGCAGCTTTGAGCCAAATGTCCAGGCTAATTATATTTGATCCGGCGGTTCTCCTCATCACACGTTTCTCTGCTCTTTTGAAAAATATATAGTGAATAGGCCTTGATGAAAGATTGTTATCACCAAGCTTAATGTGCTCAGGTGTGTTTATTCTGCCTGCAAAGGTGCTGCAGGCCGTTAACACGCCCATCGCACATGCACGCATGCAAAGTAACACTTAGTGGCACAATGTGTGCACACATGTTCATACACATGCCTGTATGCACACATAGTTTGTCTACATTACATGGAGGCACATGATTTATTATCAGCTCCTTACTGATTACTTCAGTAAATAAACTTTTTCAGTTTCAAATATCGCCTTCGCCTCAAACTGTTTGGCTGGTTGGGTTTCAAAAAACGTCACCAAAAGAAAAGAAAAAAAAGAGCTTATTCTTGGCAAAGGAACAAAACTTCCCTCATTTTTCCGCACAATGCATACCAATGCATCACTTCCAAACTGTGCTCAGAGGTCATGTCAGTTGCAAGTATCCCGCTGCAAGTAACTGTTGGCTACAGTCACACCCGGCTCTCCACACAGCAAATCAAAATTGACAGATGAATTGAACCAGTTTTTTTAGAACACTCATTTCCATCCAGTTTACTTTTGTTGTCTCCCTGCCCCCGGCAGTACTGAATACTTTTAATCTGATTAGTATTCTCCATCATGTCAATAAAGTTTTAAAAGGGTTTAAAGAATAAATCACATCCAGGCAAGCCCGGAGGGAGCCGCTGTGCAAAAACAACAAGAGATTCTAGGAAAAAAGCAGTTAATTGATGCTTCATCCATACAATATGTACACAATTTTCTTTGGGCTATTGTTCATCTAAAAGCACTCTGACCTGTTTTAGAAAAAGACTGAACGCGGACTTTCCACTGATTGACCAGAAGATTCGGTTTGTGTTTTGTCTCCTAGTGACACCCCCCATGTCTTTGTTGTTTGAAGATAAACCAACCCGATTTTGTCCTGACCCATGACTGTGTTTAGATAAGTTGGTTTTCAGTGTTTTGTGGTCGTTTGTGTTTGGTATCGCACAGTGAGTATTTTGTTTTAGCATTTGTAATGTGGTCAGCGCTCACACAAGAGACATGTCCAGCCGAGTGGTGGATTGGTGACACTTGTGAGCATGTGAATGAAGCCGGCTACACTTGCAAAGACAGACTGAATGAAAGTATCTGCATTTTTGTGTTTTGTCCAGAATGTATGTGTCTCTACATTTCTAAAAGCAAGTGTCTCTGCAGTTCTAGGAAACTCTTACTCCCTGTCTTTTTCTTTCTCTTAAATTTCCATCTGCAAGTGTGTTTGTATATTTGCATTGGGAGAAACCTGGGAAGGGCCAGCGTCTGGACAAAACCAAGCAGACAGACGAATGAACATGCCAAAATGTGACCAAGAGAGAGGAAGGCGATGTTAAAAAACAAGGGAGGACAAGAGGAAGAAAAGGCAGAGAGAACTTGGACGATGGAGAAAATGGAGAGAGACGGGGCCCCTGACCTGACCACACTGACACACTCGGGTCCCTCTCTCCTTGCCAGCTGTGCATTGTGGTCGACTGTGAGAGGACACACTCGCACACACATATACTTATCTACGCATGCTGGCGATGAGGACATACTTGGCCTGTATGCATGTGTGTGTCTATTTGAATGTGTGTTTGAATGTGACAGCCTATCCATGCGTGCTAAAGAGAGTGTGGACGCTACCAAAAAACCTACCGTCTGTGTTTGTTTTCCTTCCAGCCTTTGTGCCTTTGTGTTCATGTCCCTGAACCTGTATGCACATCTGTGTGTGTATACGTATATTTACACGTCTGCTGGAGTGTGCTGGTGTTCATTTCCATCTGTTTTTCTTGCTCAGCAGCATGAGCGGGCAGGATATTGGTGTGCAGTGTGTCCCCATGTACCACTCCATCATCTCTGCCTCTTCACTGTGTCTCCACATGTGTGTCACGTCTGTGAACCATTAGCAATGCTGAACACAAACGGAGTAATTAGGAATAAGTGCTCAAAGGTGCAACAGTTAGACCCCGCAACCCCCCAAAGATTCCTTCCCACAATCCTTTGCTGTATTCTGAGGCCACCATTCCCACCACTGGAGCCTGACTGTTACCCAATGCGCACATCTCCGCAAATAGAAATGGTGCTGCTAACAGGCAATGTGGGCACCCTGTGTTTTCAGAGCGGGCCCCAGCGAGTGCTGACTGGCCCTCGAAAGGGTTATTTTTACCATGTGTGGAGTTCTGTTGGACTGGCAGAGGAGAGAGGTGCAGGAAATGCAACATGGTCAAAGAGTCAAGGAGGGGAAAGTTCCCTCTTAACGCAGCAGTTTGTCATGTCTGTGTATCATTCCCAGTGTGTGTAGTGCACATGCTTATGTTTATGTGTGCCTGTGGGTGTGTGTGTGTGTGTGTACATTATACTGTAACCAAATGCGGGTGGGCTTTTAAAGTATGTGCGCACTGTGTTTAGGCAAAGAGAACTGTCCGTGTGTTTGTTTGTACGAGTGTTGCGTGTGTTTGTCTCTGCATTTCTAGGAAACAGGCTTTCCTTGGCAAAGCAAAGGCAGCCAGCGAAATCTTCTGTAACCTCTGTAACCCCCCCACCCACCATCACCACCACCACCTCCACCCTTCCTCACCCTCCAGGAGAGAAGCTGGGAATCGATACTCCGCAATCTGAAGGAGTGAGCGTGCCAGCATCCATAAGCTGAGGTTTTGGGCACGGAACATCAGTCAGATACATGCACGTGAGCATCCAAACAATTACACGTAAACACACACACACATGCACGCGCACACACTGCACACACATGTTAATGTTTGCAATGGACGTGGGGACTTCCCACACAAACTCATGACATCTTAATTCAGCGGAACCAAGTGCAAAGTGGTATATAGTGGGGGGGAAAAAACAGAATGGAAAAACCGTAGTGCTATAGCTGAGGTCAGTTTTGGAGACGAACCCCTTGTTGAATGAGCAAAGCAAAAACCTGAAATATGTGCTTTAATCGGTGTCCTCGCTCTGCCCTCCAGCAATACGTGCTCCTGCCCGAGTCAAACAGAGGACGAAGAGAGAAATCAGCACAAACATATTTGCATATGTTCACAGTTTATCCCTGAGCGAGCTCAAATGTTGTGTAGAAAATAGATCCAAATAATCGTAGGTGCAGTCTCATTAAGATAACGCTTTTTTTCCCCCCATTGGTTCTAATCACTTACCCATATAGACAAATCTGCTTGCTATGCATAGATTTTATGGATAAACACACCTACTCACACGCACGCACTCACGTACACACAAACGTAAACACACTGAGGCCACCATAAATTACAGTCATCCCATCTGGGAGCATTAAGAAGCTGTTAATGAATAGGGTGCTGGAGCAGCAGCCACAAGTGGAGTAAGGCAGCTGGAAGAGGGAGGTGTGGTAGTGGTGGTGGAGGCAGGGAGGATTGGGGGGAGGGGCTGGGTAGCATCTGGGCAGCAGATATGTGTGTAGTCATGTAAAAGAGGTTGCGGTAACAGTGCACGTCTTGGGGGAAGAGAGGAATCAAAAGATCTGTTTTGAAGCCAATGCTCTTTGTGACCTGCTTGGTAGAAAACACATTTTATGAGTGTAGATAATACCTATAATCATAATAATGCGTCTTTGTAAAACAAAATCTGAGGAAGGTCAAACGTGAGTACTCACATTTTAAGCTGAGACGTTTAACATTGTATTAACATGACCAAAAAGCCAGATAAACTCAGTAACCCTGCACGCTCCCAATACGCAGAGAAGGGGCTGCGGGGAAAGAGGCAGCACAGCTCCAGACTAATGGCTTCAACCTTATCAATAGGGGGTGTGGAGGAGGTGTGGCAACAGAAGGGCCGGTTATCTTAAGTGACCTTTTAATACCCTCGGCTCCTTTCACAATACCTCAACTGGCGGGCGTTCAAAGTGGACACATGGGCAATATACAGAGCAGAAGTGTGCCACGGACACAGACAAAAGCCACCACCTGTATGCTAATGTATTGTGAGGCTTTCAGAGAGGCCAGCGCTGCAGAGGCAGAGGGATGAAGTGTGCCGCTCCTTTGGAGAAGCCCCTGGGGCTGTAAAACGTAAGCAGAGGCCAAAAATTGATTTTTAGCCCCCACACCCTTTTTTTTTAACAGGTAGAAAGGGAAGAAACAAGAAAAATCTGAAGTGTGCCACTTTATGGGGGAGAGGGTGCTGTAAAATTGATTTTCTCCTTCTTTAAGGCTGCAAAGGAGAGAGACAATAAGAGCAGTGTGGATGAGTAACTATAGGATGGTGCTGAGGAGAGAAGAAAGGGCATGGGCAGTAAAATTCATTTCCAATCTTTGTGTTAAGTAATGAGAAAAGAGGGAGAGTGGTGGAGTGTGCCACTTCAGATGGGAGGCAAGAGGCCGTCTGAGGAGACAGATACGACCAAAAGCTGTAAAATTCATTTTCTCCTCCTCTCTTTAAGTAACGGGAGAGCAGAAGTCGCACAGGGTGAGTGTGGTGCCTTTGTCAATAAGCAAAGGGAGGGAAAATGGGACAATAAAATTCATTTCCTCACTCCTTATTCCGTATATTCTTAAGAAAAGAGAAAGGTTTGACTGGTGGAGTGTGCCGTGGCAGAGGGACAGCTGTTCATATGGAAAAAAGGAAGCGAGGTCAGAGGCTGTAAAAGTCTTTCATTTGTTTCCTCATGCAGAGTGGTAGCATGTGCCTGTTTGAATGGAGGGTGAAGTAATTGCTATTAAGCAGGGGTTTTTTTGCATGGCACACTTGCACAGAGATCTCTCCTCTAGAGACCACATAAGGATACTCTTTGCTCATTCATAAACATCCTTTATGCAAACAAATCTTCAGCATGCACACACTGATGTCAGTCGGATTTACTTTGCTATCTCTGCTCTCGTCCAGACTTTGCAGCAGCAGCTTTTATTTTCACACTATCTTGTTTAGCTGAAAAGCCCCAAGCCATCTATTTACCACACTGTCTCTCAGTGTGTCACTGTGTGTATACATCCAGACCTCTGCACTGCATATTTTTCACACCATCTATTGCTGCGTTTTAGCTGCAAAGCCCCCGAAACATCTTCAATTATATAACTCTCCATCAATGCAAGTTTTTTTATTTTGTCGCTTTCACACTATCAGCGAAACGTGTTGCAAAAGGCAACTTCAGAGTTGGAAAGTTGCATCAGTGCTACCTCCCATCTGTCAGCGGCGATGCCACTGTAGCTGTTGAGCGAACGTGCATGTAAAGTATAACCTCTTGTTAGCAATGGTGTCACTTGCTGTTGCTGTCAGTGTGACAATCAGGTTGGCACTATTCTGGGCATGCCAACCGTCGATGTGTCCTCTCTCCCTCGAGGTTCCTCGGGGCCTATCAGTGCCGGGAAGGTCTGGGCACTTTAGACAGATCGCTGCTCTTCAGGGGAAGGCAGAGCATGTCACTTTCATTTCAACATATTTCAGGGGGTAATGAGGAAAACGCGGATGGCTTCGGCATCCTTGGGATTGGCAGCTTGAGTACATGCTGTTCTCTCTCAAATCTGGTTATGTTGACTATTCTCTGGGATCAGGTGCATCTAGCCAGCAGCTTTTTCCAACCAAAAAAAACAAACAAAAAACATGGCTCTGCAAACCTTGTCATTACTATTCAGCTTTCCATTCTACCTATTTCCTCTGGAGGAAGGTGCTCAGCTGGGCCCTGTGAGATTGTTCGAGCTCTCTGTTTAAAATCCCACTGCAGACGTGTAATGTGGTGCGGGGTTGTTTACCAAGCGATATGATTTTGGTTTCCCCTTTCACTCCAGTCTTGTATGTGTTGTAATGACGTGATTGTGCCGTTGTAATTTCGTGAGCGGGTTATTCACACTGAGCCTCTTTTACACTCACAGGCTGTTGTGTTGTTGTGTCAAGGAAAAGCAGGGGATGGTAAACAGAGGCTCTGGGTGGTCCCCTTTCTCTGGACTCCCCGGACACACTGTAAAGTCTGCTGACAGGAGAAGAGCTCTTTCTTTTCAACACAACCTGCGTTGCTGCTCTCCTCTCTCCTTTCTGTTCTGTCGCTTGTTTGTGGCAGTCTATGGAACTGCCCTCATACATATTGAAGGGGCTTTTGAGGAATCCACCAGTGTGCGCCTTTTTCATCCAGTCTCCCCTCCTCTCCCTATTTACATTTGAGTGTCAATCTCTCCCTCTTTTTTCTCTCCCCGTCTGTCTGCATCTCTCTAAAAAGTACTTTTGCATTCCACCATTCAATTTCTGTTTTTCTCACTCTCCTCCACCTGCCCACTCTGATGCAGCACCCCCTCGCTTTCTCACACCACTTAGCTCCAAATTTTTCTCTGGCTAATTTTTTTTTTTTTTTTGGCTTTTGTTTTGTAGATTACAACTCTTGTGTGCACCCCTCAAAGCCTCCCTTCCTTAGCTCAACTCTCAATCTCGCTCCCCGCTCCAAATGTTTATTTCAGTATATGTCTCTCCCTTACAGATCTCACAAAGTCTACCTTTTATGCACCTTTCAAACTCTTTCTCTCTGATCTTTCCAAGCTATTTTTCTTAGACTGTCTCCCTTCTGCTCCAAATTTCCTCCAGTATATAAAGTAATAATCTATTTCTGCTCGTCTAAATCATACTTAGACTTCTCCTCGTTTCCTTTTTATTATCTTGTTCCATCGTTCCAGCCTCGCTCTCGTACGCTGCTTGCCTACCTTTGTATTTGTATGTTATGCCTCATCTGAACATCTTATTACATCGTATGCCTCTGCTCTCTCCCTCTGTCCTTGTTTGTTTCCTGTCTATTTCTATCGTTCTCACTCTCTCGCCGCCCCCCTCCTATTCATTTGGCGTCTGGCCCTTGCTTCCGCTTCTCCTCTGCACTCACTTTTGCCTCAAATATATTTATGTTTACACGTTAAGTGTCTATTCACCTTTATTTTAAACCTTCCTCCTTCGTATCTCCTCCTCGTTATTGCACTTCCTGTAGATCTCCGTCTCACATGTAGAATTCTGTGCACTGCTTGAAACCGTACGAGGATGGATGAGGCGAACTGCCTCCGTTTTTTTCCTCCAAAATGACTCTGTATTTCCCAAGAGAGGAGACTACATTGTTCATTTGTTTATCCGTGAGTCACCTGCAATATCTCAGAAACCATTTACTAGATTTTGACAGTCTAAAGGAAATGATGCATCGCACCTCTGAAATTTCAATTTCCCCAAGGGATGGAGCTATAATTACAGGTTAGTGAAGGTAACATGTTTGCTAATTACTGGCCCAAAGGTTTCCTCGCTTCATTTATCAGTGAAAACATGTTTATTGTTGCCTTATGCTATATACTTTCTTTGCTCTATTTCTCCTCCATCTTTTCACTTTGCATATTGTCCCTCTTAAATACATCTTTTTTTAAAGCTTTTCACTCTCATCTCGCACGCCTCCTCACTTTTGCTTTCATTCTTGGTCTTACACTCTCGTTATCTAACATTGTGTTTGCATTTCTCCTCAATCCTCCTCCTCCTCGTCCGCCTCCTTCTCAGCTGCTCTTTGTCTCTCAGTTTGGCTTGTATGGTGGGTATGCAGGCATACATATTTGTGTGTCTGTGTGTGTGGGTGCGTCTGACTGTGTGTGTGTGCTTCCCCTGAATGTCTAAGCACAGCGACTGCCTGGCTATCAGCAAGGCCACTCACTGCGATGTCATCTTTGCAGTCTTACCTGACCTCCAGTCCCTCGGTCGACACACTGATCACTGGGTACAGCTACGCATAATCAACCACCTCTTTGTTTACCCCCGATAATTAACCACAGCTAATTAAGGACTGGCACCTACCACTTCATCTCTTTGCTGTAACACTAAGGTTACTCACTGATTACTTTTGTTTTGCTTTAAAATTGCTCCACCTAATCATTAACTTTGCTCTCGCCTCAGGAAAGTCGAAGAAAAATCAACATTTGCGCCAGTGCAGGGAAAAACAAGACCGTGAACAAACTTGTTCTCCGCAGGCAAACTATTGAGGGAAGGACAGTTATGTGATCTTTACAGAGTCTAATTCATAAGACGAAATAAACCCATGCGATGCTAATTACAGGAAACACTTCACTTCCATTGTTTGCAAAGAAATAGCTCATAGGTTCAGGAACAACTCCTGCCGAGGAGCTGCATTGACTAACAATGGAGGACACAAACCAAGGAGGCCAATGAAATGAGACGCACACTGGACCGAGCACTGCTGGGACCGCTCCACAGTTCACACCAGCACAGTTCACTTATGTAAATACCCGGTGGGGTGTTGTTTGGAGATGGGAACATGATGACAGTGTGTCATTAAACCTCTCATTTGTATTCATGGCGAAGGGGGCCAAACACTCCTCCTTTAATGACCATGCTGGAGAGCAAGAAGGGAGAAAGTGGCAGCAGGCTCCAGCAGAGGACAAGAACACATCAGTGCACATCTGTTAAAACTGCTCAGGTCATCGTGCTGCACTGGAAGAGCACATGCAGCTGATTAGACGTGATCTGAACATGTTAAAATCATGCAGCAGGTTGGAAGAACATGGCAAGTAGGTTGTTCCCATGCAGAGGTAGAGGAATAGAAAATCCTCCATGTTTTGATTTATCTTTTCAGGATCACAGAAAGTGCAAGCCTATGACATCATCTAATTACTCTGGTTGAAATGGTTGAAAAAGACAAATTATGGACAGTGAAGTTCCCATGCCTACATGAAACGCTTTTCCCTATCATTTTCCTATATCTTATTTTCATGCCGCAGAACAGGCTCAGTGCAAATTCTGTCAGGATTTGAGGCGAATAGGGTTGTGTTTATGTGTGTATGTGCGCCCGTGTTTGTTTCTATGCAGAACTGCAGAGATCCATGCGTGTGTCCGTCTGTCTGTCTGTTCCACTTCATCTTTCTATTTACTCATTCAGTATTTCAGGATAGTATGAAATTAGAGGTCTACTCATTTGGCTCCTGATAGAGTTTTGACATGAATGTCTGCGGCGTGGTGAAAGCTTTCTCCACAACAATTTTCGATTGCAATGCAAATGACAATTATGTTGGCAGTCCCTCTCACCCTCTTATCTTCCCACCGAGCCAGAAAAAACAATTGGACTAAAAAAATTGATCCACCAGGACGAGGTCTATTCATGAATACAAAACACATTATTTCGGGCGACCTGCTTGACACTGGATAGCACACAATTACCATGTATATGTGCCTTTCTGAATTTTCACAGTGAGATTTGAAATGGTGTGTCAGCTTGGACTGAAAATGCATAAATACACAGAACTACTGAACATAGAATTGTCTGAGTACTCCTCTTGAATGTGGATCTTTTGCTGCATTAAATAAATAATCATAATAAAGTTTTCATGTAAACTACTTGATGAAATCATGTGGGTGTCTCGTGGAACATAAGAACAAACACAGCACAGTCAGACCTGAGTTAACAGGAGAAGATGTAAATAGATATCAGTTGCTTTAATCTGCTTGGAGCACCAGATGAGTGGGATGTAATCGGGCTGTGACAGATGAACTGTTGATTTGCGATCAGCAGTCTACCTGACAAGTTCAATTATCTTGTGAAACTGTCAGGCTTACTGTGACAGCTGAAAGCTTCTAGAGTTTCATGTACTTCTGAGTTGGCCAACTCAGCCTAGATGAGATGAATCTGAGCAAAAGAAAACATGAAATCTCCAGCATCTTAGAGCTGTGGAACAGGATACCTTTCACATTTAGAGTTACATTCTGGTTACATCAGGAGTGCATTCCTTCATCACTTTCTTAAATATGGACCAAATCCCTGCAGAGTTTATCTGATCACATCCCTGAATCTTATCTGTGTCCTGAGATGGAGTCAACCCTCCTCCTCCAAACTCTGTGCAATTGGCTGTTTGAATTTATTATCCAGAATAGCTCCTTTTCTCTTTTTTTCCTAACTTACTTTTGGTTGTTTGCTGTGTTACTTTTGAAAATGGTTCTTCTGCTAAGCAGGCACAGCAAATAAAGTGCCATGTCGAGCAGAAGCAGGCTCGAAAAACCCCCTCTGGCTGTATGGCTCACTAGGCTGAACAAGCAGCTCCTGGTCCAGATTATCCATGTCAATGGAACAGAAAATGAGGATCAGGATTTGCAATGTATCTGACAGCATGGAGGGTATACAGTATGCTTCCAGTTCAAGGTATAATTTTATTCTGACTGTCCAGGTTTTCTTAAATTTCACATATGTGTAGATATTGATCGTACAAATGAACGCCCCTAATGTCTTTCCTCCTACAAAAGAGTCGTAGAAAATCTGTGACATAAGAAACACCAACTTCACTTCAAGAAATCACTGTGCAAACACACCAAATGTTACCTAACAGTATTTGAGTAAGGGTGGTGCACTTCGCTGATAGATAAGACTCAGGAGAAAAACTTTACACAGCATATTCAAACATCGGTCAAACCAACTGGAACAACCGTACAACGTAATCTAATAGCTCTGCAATAACTACAATATTATAATGTTTTGCAGCTTTCATTAACTCCACTGTAATGTCTCAGGCTGTTTCTGGTGCTGTTTTCATATTGGATTGCAGTTCATTGTGAAGTGTTCATGTTTTTGGTCTCTCCTGTATGAGTCCAATGCAGATAGTGCCAGTGCAATGAAAATGTTTGTTTTACATGCAAGCATGTAACATTAAAATGTGGATACATGATGAGGGATTTCCTGTTTTGCAACACTTGTTCATAACCTGCAAAATAATAAAGACTCCTGGATACTGTGAACATTTGCACACTACCTGGTGAATACTTTGCACAATCCTGCACAAAACCATACAGCTCTTTTCATTTAAAACATGTATTGTACATATATTTATACATTCCTTATGCTTTACTTAAAGTTTGGTATGCATCAAACAATTTATTGGCAATAAACGTGTTCCAAAGCATGATCAGCTTATCTTTCTAGAGTTATAGCAAAGTGGTTGAAAAGATAGAGTACTGTAGAATTATTTTATGTAAAAGTACACAACAAAATCTGAACAAAAGTGACTTTCTGCATTAAAATAAACCTTGATCACACAAATGACATTCAACAGGTGTTTATTGGATTTGATTTGAAAACAGTTGTGACAGAAAAGTCCATAAAAATATTGTTTTGAATCTTGTTATTGTCTCCTGCAGATGTACTGTACATGCTGGGTTTGTAATGATGTGCATAACAACAAGTAAACACCCAGCACACAGAGAGAAAAGCTGCGGAGCTCGCGGCTCTCGGACAGCCTTCTGATTGGTCTTCTCTGAGAGAGAAGGCGGGGCTCGCGGCTGTGGGCGTTTCACAAAACCAGCCGCCACGCAGCTCGAGCTTTCACTCACTACGGATTTGTCGAGTTCTGCTGATCTCAGTACGGTTTTGGTATTATTATTTTTTTTACTTCTTAACGAATTTCCTCGGTTTTCTTCCTTGTTGCGCGCACAGTGTTGTTTTACGCGTGCAGTCTCCAGGTACGCGGACAAGCTCTTCTCTGAACTTTTTTTTTTTTTTTTTTTTTTTTGCACAACCTACCTGAGTTGTGTTCCCTCTCTGCACGCCTCCACTCCTCTCCACCATGGATTTGGTTTGGATTGTGGGCTTGGTTGTGAGCGTCTGCGCCTGGTTTGCTTCAGCGGAGCGACACAGCGTCTACTGGAACAGCACGAACCCAAAGTAAATATGTTTGTCTTTTATTTTGTTAAATTCATGCGATTTCAACCCTTTCATCTTTATTTATCAGTGCAAAAAAACAACAACAAAAGATTGTGCTGCATCTTAAATCTGAAAGAACTTCCATCGTTATGATCCATATTCAAATGCATTGAAACAGTTGCAACTTCATGCATATTCAGCGAGCTTGTGATGAATCTGTGATGTGGAGCGACTCGCTGCTGTTGTCATGATAATGCAAAGACAGTTGGGAGTCTCTCTCTCCCCCTCCCTCCCTTCCTCCCCCTCACTCCTCCCTCCTCCCTTTTTCTGGGCTCGAACCTGTTATTATGGTGCTGTTTACCTGTAATACTTTGTCTAACCTGTTCACATTTAATCCTTTTCGCAATCTGTGTATCTGTGCTTCGGGATTAGTTGCATCAGGATATGTCATCCATTTATTTTGTTTGTGAGCTGATAGTGAGCTAGTTGGAACAGCTCACACTTTTTAGGGATGATAACTGCTGTTTTAAATGGGTTAAAGTGTTTCATATGCAGAGAAATTACGTATGGTTATATTTAAGCTCAGTTTTTCACCTCAGGACATGATCATGTTTGATCTATGAGAACGACTGAAAATTCACCACTGTATTCCAGATGTGAGACGTATTTTTGTGCCTTTTTGTGCACATATGTGTCTCTTTTTTCATATTTTCCTCGGTGTATCAGTGTATTCGGCTACTCAGTTTAATTTCTCTGTTAAAAGTGAATTTGTTATTTTTAAGATTCATTTATGTGCTGAAACCTTGTAAGGGCAGAACTTAACATTTCCCCCGGCAAAGGTTATATTTTTCTGTGTTGGTTTTACAGGTCTGACTCGCAGCCCAAACGTGTTGAAATATCTGTTGCAATAAACTCCATGTGACACAGAGCTCTAACCCTTTGTGTGGAGTGGGAGGTTGCGGTATCTCCTAAATCAAGAGATATCACATGGGGTTTAGGTGGCTGTCGGGGAGACATAGGGGTGTTCATATTTCAGGTGGTAAGACAAGTAATAATGGTGTATGACAGAGACAGAGGAGGTAACTTGAGGCCTGCCCAGTAGGTCACGCCGTGGGAGAGAGATGGATTGCTCAGGGAGGGAGAAATTGGAGCTCAAATTGTCGGGGTTAGGGGCCATTCGGAGTAAGTGGGGGTCAATTAGAATTATGGTTGATGATGGCTGGGGTGAAATGGCTCAGGGTACGAGGAGGGTTAAGTTTACACACCAAAAATGAACTTCTACATGCACCCACACATAAACACACTCACTTGCGCACACTCAAAGCGGGGCAAGCACAAACAGAGACTTCTGGCAGACAATCACTCAATCACAAACCAGGACGCTCAATCACATCAAGTGACACCATTTTAAATCAATCATTGTTGGGCGCAAACGCTCTCTGGTGTGTAAACACCCAGATATTCAGATCTTCTCTCAACTACTAAGGTGACACTCAAACCACCACCACCACCACCACCGCTTCCCTCCTGATGTCCCCCGTGGTTCAAACTACAGTGTTTTGCTGTTCTCAGAAAGGCCGTAATTATGGTGACAAAGCCTTTCACTGAAAATCAGAATGAAGTCCCAGATGGAGAGGCGTTCTGTTGTGTCCAAGCCGTGGAAAGACAGTGATCATTCTTCTCTATATTCTGGTAATCCTTCCCTTTGCATTTGCTATTTTTTTTCCAGATGACTGTGCTAAATCTCTCCCTTTGGCTACTCTTAATCCTGTGTTCACAGAAAAACTAGAGTTTCTGAGATGTTTTCATTTGGTACTTGTCATCATTCCCCTCAATCTGCTCTCCCCTTTGACCCTGTTACTCGATACAGTGTGTTGACGTCCATCTTTCCCCTCATGAGATGTGTTTTTTCTTATTGTTTTGGGCTTGGTTTATTGTTCCGTCCCCCAAGCTTAATTGAATTGATCTCAGATTGATGACTTTGGTCCATGTGGTACAAGCTCATTTCCTTTTTCTCAGCGTGTTTGTTGAGGGATTTAGCAACACACACACACTCACACATATACAAGCACAGTTGCCCTGCTCATTTGTGTGTGTGTGTGAGAGCACACCTTAGGCTCCTGCTGACTTCCAAGGTCGTATCAGCCTGTACTTTTTACTTTGTTCCGGCATGAGTGAAATCCATTCCTAACAGTGTGTGTTTGGCCACTTTCTGACCATTCACTTGTTAGTGTTTGTAACCTTTGTGTCAGACTCTCGGTACCTTAATCACCAGCACTGTTTGATTCCCAGAAAAGAGGCTCAGCAGTGTGTCCAGTCAGCTTGCGTCCCGGCATGCCAGTGTGCGTACGTGTCTTTTGTGAAGGGAGTGTCTGCGCAGAGGCGCGTGTATGTGTGTGTGCTCACATGTACAACATCGCCAGATTCTAGTGACTCACACAGCCTCTCATACACATTAACTCAGTCATCCACACACACACACACATACACACACATGTGCCACACGGTTGTGATTGATGTTAACATCGTCCCAGGAGCCCTCTGGACTCTACAACTCCAACAATCTGCTCATTCACTGCTTCTTCCTCCCTCTACCCTTTTTTCCCTGCTGACAGAGCATGAGTAGACCACCACCTCCACCTCCACCACCCACTCCTCCTCCTCCTCTGCTTTGTACCTGTCTCCCCCTCTCTCCAGCACCTCCCTCCCCCTCTTCTTGGCCAGGTTCCCTTTTCAACTCGGTTCTGTGAGTCCTGTTAACTGTTTCATGGCTCCGTCTCTCTAACACATCTGTTTGATCGGCTGTTTGTTTTAACATCATCATCATTTTCATCACTTTTTTTCTCATTTTGGGCTAATCCACTTAAATTCTGAAGCCTTTGTTTTGGTATGTCTTTCTAATGAGCTCTTTGATTTTGGTAAAACCACAAAACTAATCCATCCACATTGTTTCTGGAGCAGTGGTTTACTTAATCTGATTGAATCTGCTCTTTGTGCACTGTTGGCTCAAATGAGGGAGTTATTTAAGGTATGTTTCACCCACATGAAGGCTTTTTTTTCGGGGGGGGGGGTATTTATCCAGTCAATATGGGTGTTTTTGTGATGCTTCCCATACAAATTGGGGAATGGTCTTCACGGTGAGCCACAAAAAGAGAATAGTAACTGGTGTGACTGATTGAGGGTCAGAGTTCGCTATGTGATGAAGTGGCACAGCCTCTATCAATCTGTCAGTCATTCTGTCACGGCGGTGGTCCCTGAATACTGGCTGCCACTCAGGCCAGCCCCTCTTCTCTTCGCCATGGCTCTGCCTCTGGGAAACTTTCATTCTTCCCCCTCCTGTCTTTTCGGTCCCCTTCGCTCCTTCACCAGCTTTTATCTCAACTTTACAAGCTGTCCCTTTTCAGTCTATTATTTCCTCAACTCCAACTCTGGTTCTCGGAGAAGGGGGGAAGGAGGGAAGCATGCTAAGAGGTGTGGAATTTTTTTTTTTTATCGTTCTTGGCACCCATGGCGATCCGTCACAAGGCACTCTGCCCTTTCCTCCGTCCTTTTTTACCCCCCCCCCCCCCCTCTCTTAAAGCTTCCTTCTTCTACCTCCCCATGAAAAGCCACTCTAGTCTTCTCAGCAAACCTGTTTCTTTTTCTTCCCCTCTTCCTGGTCTTTTCACTTGTCTGTCCATGTATGCTTCTCCCCTCTTGAGTGTCTTGCTGAAGCAGTGGAAGCGGTAGAGCCAGTCTGAGAACTCTAACCATGAAAGGACAGGCTTTAAATGAAGGGGGGAAAAAAAGAGAAAGGTATACACACAGGAGTAGGTTAACATGTCTGTTTGCCTTCCGTGTGTGTGTGTGTATGTGTTTGATAGATGATAAGATTGGGTCTGGTTTGATTGGTGGACACAATAGATAGGGATTTCTGCGATTTCCAAGTAATCTGGACTGAAGTTACTTTCCTCGAAAAACGCCCAGGTTTCCCACTTCGCTTCCTAATCCAGCCTTACCCCTAAACCCCCCAACCGCCACCCCCACCCTCCCTCCTGGTCAGCCTTCTCTTCAGTTAATTCCTAAGTCCATCTTTCTCTTGCATCATCTGTCCCCCCTCCCCCCTTAATCTGGCCTTGTAATCTGTCTGGTGAATTAAATCTGGGGGGAAATACTCTGAGATTGTCAAACGGATGGTAATCGCCTCTCATAGGCTCAATAATCATTGAAGTGTGTGATGTTTCATATCTTCACAGTCTGTAATCGTTTGTAAGAACACTTTACCTCAGTGACCATATTGACAAGATTCCCCCCCCCCCAAAAGCTGATTTTCTTCCTGTTCAATATTCCCACTTGTTGTTGTGGTGTCAGAGGCAGGAGGGCTTGTTTTATTGACTGCACTAGATAGAGAATCAGGCCAAAGGTTTTAACTTCCCGCAGGCGTGCTGTCAGCGTTACCAAAGTCTGCACGCTGTCTGCTCTGTGTTCCCTCTACGAAGTGCTGCACTTCCTGGCTACGTCTTTTCCCGGGAAAACAGCGTATCCTGTCTGCACAATAAACAATACAGTTCTCACACAGCAACACACGCAAGACTGTAAAAGTCTGGACTCGGGAGTTGATTGAATTTCCCAGGCTTGTATGAGGAACTCTGAGAACAAATAAATTAGTGATTAATGGCGATTAATTGTTTTTAGGAGCGATGCACTAAACTCTTGAGCCTTGAAAATAATTTGAGATCCGCCTCCTCGCTGGCCCTGCTGTCAAATCTCTGCCATGTCTCTATTTGGGATTCTCCTCTGATCAGTGTCACTCTGGTCAACCCTGCCACTGTTTTTCCTCCTCCTCCCCCCTGCCCATCCTCATGCCTCTTCCTTATCTTCGCAGCAGACTTCCCCTGCTCCTTTTCCCCAGTCTGCACCTCCTCTCTGTGCTGTTTTACAGCTGTTCAATCTCACACAAAAAAACCATAAGAGGAAATAAAACTCCATTTGTACACAGGTTTATGATTGTGGTAAGATTAGATGTGAACCGTGCACTTGCGTTCTCGTGCGTATCTCCTCCAGACTTGTTTGTCAAGTCTTGGTGACAATCAGTGCACCAGCAGTGTGTGTATGTGTTTGGATGAGGAAGAATTAGCCAGCAAGAGTCAGATATTATCTCTGAAAATGAACCATTGTGTTTGTATTGTTGTGTAAATAATGAATCATTGTGTAACTTTTGTTTTTCTCCTGATTTTTCCTTTTTTTGGTCTTGTTTGTTGGATGTCTGGGTTTTTTCCCCACAGCGATTACTGCCCTAGAGGCCGGTTGTATTACTACCATTATTACTACTCTGCATCTGTAAGAACTACTACTACTACTATCTGTTTAATAACTGTGGCCTGTGCTGGCATATTGTGAATTCCCCGTGGAATTCATTAAGCCACATGCTCAGACTGTGATTGCAAGAGAAAAAAACACTGTGCATGAAAGTTTTACCTTGTGGAAAGCAATCCTGCAAAATCGATTTTCTTGTACAGATATTTGCCTCCTGAGAAATGTTATGTCAGTGGTGACCTTTCTCTTCTGGCCCTTATAAGATACAAATGGCTCAGGGGACAGTGTGAGACAGTTGGAAAGAGCATATGTATTCATCTAAGCCTCCTTAGTGCAGTGGAATCAGCCAATTATTTCTCTGCTGGACTTAAAGCTTTGCCGTTTTTTGCTCGGTAGCAAAAGGAGCTCAGCTAGTTTAGCCAGGAACGCCAGCTGAATGACCAATGATCCGGACAGACAAAGGTTGAATGACAGACGGGAGAAAGCTGATTGAGATGGATGACGAAAAGTCACACGGTGCGGAGACTGAAGGCTGGAATATTATGTCAAAAGGCGGGGGAGCCCGAAAGAGTCAGACCATATTTGTTTCTATGACGACTCAAGCATACCCACGCCGCATTGTGCACGGCTCTGCAAACGGTGGGTCAAAAAGTTGCATATTTGGAATACCACGGGGACAGGTTGTGATTGGTTCGGCAAGTCTGGAGGGATGGGGGGAGGGACAGAGTTGACATGAGGATCTGGTTTGCTTATTGAGTGATGAAAGATGGACAGAGAGTGGGAGGGGACGGCTGGCATTGATGGATGAATAGAAACAAAGAGTTTGAGTAAAAACGTTAAACGGTCCAGCTTAACTAAGCTCATGATGCACCTCAGCAAGGCGTTATCTTTCTCTGATGTGCCACCTCCCTCGTGGAGTCACAGATATATCTTAGAAAATAGCTGCCTTGTGTCCAGTGTCCTTCATTGCACTGTTAACGCCTTTTACTTTCCCCTTTTCCCCTCTGCAACTATGAACACACTTGCGCACACACATGCATAGTCAGTGTGTCTCTTTTTGAACTCTAAAACGTCAGTGTAAAAGGAGTAATACCCCTTCTCTTTGTGAGAACAATAGATGTGGAGGGGGGAAGGCTCCACCCTGCCTATCTCACCCCTTTACTCTGCCACCAGCCCTCAGCCCCTGCTCTGGGCCTCGCTGTCCACTCTAAGCCCCTGTATTAAGCAGGGTCTGGTGCTGATGAATGGACCCGAGCTCAGCCTCTGCTCTACCCAATAATCCAGGCTTGGATGAGCCGATTAGGTGGTCCCCACATTCCGGTTCACTCATCTGTGACGTAGGCCAGTCACCTTTTGGGTCACATTAATGGCGTGTGTAAAGTCAGAGAGGAAAATAATCGTGTTCATGTGTTTGGGGTGACTGTGCGGGGGACAGCAGAGGTTAAGTAGGCGACAACTCCTGTTTTTATGTGGCATGGTCATAAATGTATATTATGTCCTACCGTGGCTTTTATGGGACTTAGAATAGATCTGAATCTAAGAGAGTGGTTTAAAATCTACTTGACCCCCTTTTGCTGACTGTTCCTGTATAAAATTCTCCAGTGCTGACTTTGCGATTGTCCGACCTTTGATCCACATTGCGGCCCCTTCGCCTCAGAGGTCCAGCATTCCACAGGGCGATAGAGTGCAGAGATGAGAGGGTGATGGATGGATGAAGGGAGGGGGTAGAGGTGGAGAAGAAAGCAAAATGCTGGCCAGAGAGATTAAAGAAGAGAGATTAGACTCCTGCTCCTGAAGAGGCTCCAATAAATCAGGAATTCCTTCTAGGGAGAGGAGGAAGAGTGGCCGGGTCGGTCTGTAGTCGATTTTTCACCAGATTGTCCATTCGCATGCACACATCTGACCACTTTACGCGCCCTCGCTGCTATCATCTGTGTTCATTACTGGCATTTTCTTATACAATCTTATCACGACTGAAACACACTCCCGGATTCCTCAGAGCGCTACAGACGCAACACAAACAATCACACATTGAAATGTCTCAGAGTGAGACAGACACACGCTCACAATCCTCGTTGCATATCTGCCATAGCCCCATAAATCATCCTAAAGTAGAGAATAGAACAACTCCTCCACTCTTACTTGTGCTGAGCGTCACTGTCATTAAAAGAGAGAACCCTGGGATAAACAATGGGAATAAATCAAGACAGCCCACTGACAGAGAGGGGGAAACAGTCTGGAAGAGGAAAATAACAAGGGACACACACTGACAGAAAGAAAGAGGATTTTTGTCTGCTAAAGTGAAGGTGGCACAATTTGACTTTGTTAGCGAAACCTTTTCACACCGAGGCCTAAGCTCACTTTGAAGTGCGTTACTGCAATCAGTTAATTAAGCTGATGATGTGGAACGTTTCAATGCCGAGGCGTTAGAGAGGAACAAAAGGCAGCAGGATAATTAAAACTATTTGCCATTAATAAAAGCGGGGTAGCCAGCCTCCCTGGGTGTGTATTCAGCCGCTGTTCTCTCCGCTAAGTGAGGTATTCCATCAGTGCCAGCACATGAACAGAGACACTGTATGAAACGGAGGCATACTGTAGCACTCGCATAGATACTGAGAGAAACTTCAAAAGCCATTTCCAACTCAAGCCCTTTGACCCCCCCCCCCCCCCTCCATCCTGCCTACGCCTATTCATGCCCTCCGCACCCCCCCTAAACTCTCAGCCTAAAGGGGCTGGGAAGTGGGGAACAGGAGGGCATAATTACCCCCCTCCAGGGCAACTTTAATACCCCTTTTTGTGCTTTAATTGCACCCCCCTTCGACCCCCTTTTGATGAACACATTGGGAACATACCACAACCAGTTTGTAATCGGGGTTCTGGGTGAAGGAGGATTTGGGTGTAGGGTGTTTGTTTGTGTGTGTTTCCAGTGTTTGCAGGAGGATGATAACTCTGTCAGGCAAAAGCAGACAACAGTGTTTGTTCAATAGTGTTATCGATTCCACTGGAATTGAAAGTGGCAGGGGGAAAAAACACTTTAACACCAATCTGGTAAACAGAGCGTGGCAGGCAAACTGCAGATAAGCACTAAGCTGTCTGGACCATAGCAAAATGATAATTATTGCCTCCCCACCTCAAGAAAGTTGACTGGAGCATACTATTCAGCACAGTTAGATGGAAGTTTCATCAGTATACTAAAAAGGTGTTTGTTTTCTAACAGGCCTGTGTTGCTGTTGTAATGGTGTTGCCAGCTAATCTGGTCATCAGTATTGAGGGAATGCAGTCAGGCGAAGAGGGCTAACGGGAAAGGGGGAGGCAAAGGGGGGGGCAGGTGGGGCAGGAGTCAGGGCTCGGAGTATGGAGCCACAGCGTCTGTCCTTTTTACCAGGGGGGTACCAGAGAGACCACCGGCCACAAACAAAAACACCAGCTAACAAGCGACTGGAGCCTGTGCCTGGCACTTTGATCGTTAGTCACACATATGGACCTTGTCACACAAACACAAACACCCCCCCCCCCCACCAAATGCTACGTCTTTTTATTTGGAGTGTTTCATGAGAAAACAACAGTTCTCAAAGAGAAATCCACGTCAGTGCTGAAGGTGTCTTCTCAGCACCCTGTAGGCTTCTCAGAAGTTGTAACTCTTTCAGATCTGTAGATTTGATTAAACAGTAACTTAACTCGCACACTGGCTGACTCCCTCCTTTTTTTTTGGGGGGGGGGCGGCCGTTGAAAGTCTGATGAACCATCCATGTATTCATTGCAAAAGCAACAAAACCCTATATTAGACACACATTCTCCTTGTGTGTTGTGAAAATATTTAAGTCTGTCAAATTTCAGCCATTCTCAGGGAACCCATGGTGATCCAGAACAGTAGGAGACCGTAAAGCGATAGCATCGCTTGGGAGCTCAGTACCGAGGGAGGAGGTGTGTGTGTGAGTGTGTGTGTGTGTCTGTGGGTTTGGTGGGTGCGAGCAGTAGGTAGCTACTGCTTTAAGTTGTTGATAGATGGGAATTACTGTGAAGTGTGTGTGAGTTTGTGTGTGTTGCTAGTGGCCAGCTACCGCTCCAGGCTGGTGATAGATGGCTTTGGCTGAGAAGAGAGCATTAGCTGTGAGCCGCCCCTGGAGCAGTCACTCAGTCAGGGGGAAGGGGACAAAGCTGAAATACCTTTAGTGACGATTCCCTGGAGATAAACTCATAATATCTCTGAAAGAAAATCCGGGAGGGGGAGGGAAGGAGTCATGGGCAGCTGAGATAAGGCCAATTGAAACAACTTTAAAGTGTGCTAAATTGTTATTTAACTTGTCTAAAGTCCTCGTAATAATTGAATTGTGTTTGCGGGAATAGAGCAAGCTAAAATTTTGGTCTTTGACTGAGGTCCAAAAGCTGAGCTGGAGGACGTTTAGTTTACTTAAAAGACCATCGTAAAAAGGGTGGAGGAGTGAAGGGAGGGATGCGGGGAGGAATGGAGGGGAGGCAGACAGTCTGACTGTCTCTCTCTGTATTTGTAATGAGAGGGAGTGTCGTGGGAGACAGTTACAGACCGTCACCAGCCTCGTGTTGTATGTGTCAGCCTGTCTCTCTCTCTCTGACCCTAATGAATAGGTTAAAACATATGTGACCTTTATTTTTAGCCTTGTGTCTATCTTGTCTAAACTCAGGTGTGTTTCTGCTTCTCTTAAGGTGAACATCATGAATTCTGCCTCTCTAAGGGTGTGTGTGTGTTTGCATGTGTGTGTGTAGTCCTGCGGATGTCGATACTCATCTCCTGTCTTGACGAGCTAACTGACTGCTAATGTTTCTCTGTAAACATCATTCAGCTCCTGGGGGACTTAGGATCAATGTGCACTCAGTGCTAACTTGCAACACAGCAGCAAGCAGCAGCAGCTACATTCGCTTCACGTTCATCCATATTTATGCGCATGTCCCCTGCAGGTCACTCTTCCCCTTATTGCGTTTTTGCTCTTCATTCCCCTCCAACACACACATACATCCCCTCTCCTTCTCCTGCTCTATCTCTCGTTCCCAGGCCTCTCAGTCTTTCCTCTGATTTCCCTGTTGTACACCAGCGTGTAGCCGATCAATATATAATCACAGGTTTTGAGGCTTATATTTATTACTGCTCCGATGCTATAACCATGGTTATCAGTCTCCTGCCACTTGCATAACTGTCCTCCTCTGCTTTCCTCCCTGCAGGTTTCTATGGGACGACTATGCCGTGGAGGTGAAGCTCAATGACTACCTGGACATCGTCTGCCCCCATTATCCTCAGGGTGAGGTGCCGTTGCTGGATGCTGAGAGATACGTGCTCTACATGGTGGAACGCGAGGACTACGAATCCTGCAAGCCCCAATCGTACGATCAGATGCGCTGGGAGTGTGGCCACCCGTTTGCTCCTCACGCCCCTGAAAAGTTCTCCGAAAAGTTCCAGCGTTTTACTCCATTTACTCTGGGAAAGGAGTTCCGCCAAGGAGAGAGCTACTATTATATCTGTAAGTGTCAACGTGTTTGCCATTAATTATGAGGGGGACATGAATATCTGTAGTGAATTTCATGGCAATTAATTTACTAGCTGCCCAGACTTTTCACTCAGGGGACCATCACAGTCATTAAGATCCATCCTATGGCAATCATGAATGCCAATGTTCTTGGTTTTAGATCTGCCGCTAGCATGGCTAAAACTCTCTACCTTCACAAAGATGTAAGGTTAGATCTGCAGTTTTGTCATGTTTGTCTACTAACTGTGATATGCTGGAGCTTTGTGGCCAGCTCTTTGAAGCTTGACATGGACATCAACTGGGGTGTCGGCTCAGTTTGCCAAGTTTATGCAATACTTACCCTGCTAAAATGTAACCACAAAGAGCAAGCAGTGTTGTCACCCTGACCATGGCTGTAATTAGATAAACGGCAGGACAAGACACACTTCGCCTGGTCACAGATGGCGTCCTAAAGCTTTGTCCCCGTGTCTGTGTGTGTGTCTGTCTGTTGCCAAGTGTGTGTGCGTATGCATGAAGGTGAATTAAGGGGCCAGTGGAGGATAAGTGCATTAGTTAGGATATTAACGCTTGTGTTGTTTCTGCTCTCTTCCCTGCAGCCAAACCTTTGCACCACCATGGAAAGGAGTGCCTCAGGCTCAGGGTGGACGTCGTAGCTGCTGATGGTGAGTTTGAACCACTTAGCTACACCTCTTGGCTGTAAGGACAGCACCACAATGACCTCTGATAGTCGTGTTAGACTATTGAAAGCAGTCATTTCATGGCTTTTTTTCTTTTCTTTCAGGCTCTCAAGAGGCCAGAGTGGCTAAAGGAGGCACAGGTGGGGCTGCAGTTGGAAGTGGGGGTGGGGTTCATAACCCATCCAACAGACTGCCTGCAGGTATGCTGACCAACCCTGTGTCCTTTCTAATTATCCCTGACCTTAAAACAAGCCGGCACATTCAAGACTACGGTGTAAATTAGGGTGTAAAAATGCGGTACTAATGTGTCTTCTTTATCTCCCATCTTCAAGCAGATGACCCAGTGGTAATCCTGCCAGACATCCAGAGGGTCACGGGGAAGAGCTCTACAGTGGCAGCTACAGCCTTCACATTGCTAGTCCCATTTTCATTACTGCTATTGTTGCACTGAGAGTACATGAAAGGACTGCTGTTGGCAGACATTTTTTTCAGGGACTACAATGAAGACAGTCCGTGGGGATGAAACCACTGACTCAAAAAGACAGATTTCCATGCCCAGTGCTGGCCACAGGGAGAGACTTTTGAAGCTTGTAAAGTACAGATGGACTCTCTTGCACTACACGTGCCGAGTGACTCTGAGCGTTTGAGACAAAGTATACGTGCTTCGTCTTATTTTTCAAAAGGTGACAGTATTTTTTTTCTCGGAAAGACCCAGCTCTCCTTGATTTGTATTTTTTTAGGGCTCTCTCCAAAAAACTTTTTGGATGATAACCCCAGAAGAAAATATGAAGAAGTCAAAGAGGAACCTAAAGTGGCCGAAGAACAATCAAGAGCAAAGACACCAACTCTGTTTGAATTCTATAGATATCCATTAAGACGGAATAAATCCATGTTCAATGGAAAAGTAGTCTTTTACCATTTGAGCCAAAGATCAGTCATCTCTCCAACTTGTACACTAATCCACCCTTGAGTATTGTGTACTATTTGTTGTATTGTTCTTGTAATGGTATTGAGTGGCATTGATGTCCCAAGTGATTACTTTCTCTAAATGTAGCATTGACAGACACAGGGGCTGTTCTCATTACTACCATTCCTTTGTGAACTCGACCATGTGCTTATATACTGTAGCACTAATACTGCACAGTACAGAGACGCCTACACACACACACACTGCACGGCACAGACACACCGACATACACTCCACAAACACTGACATCAGATGACATGCGGTAACACATGAGGAAACACTACATTGAACTGTGTTACGTGTACATTCTGTGAAGATAATTTATGACATTTGCAGCTGAGAAGTTTTACTGTATATACCATGTGTTCACGAAAAGAAATGTTTACCGTTGGCTATTGGGAGAGCCTTTTCTCTCTCTCTCTCTCCTGGTAGAGTTAGTACTTGTGTGAAAGGGAAAATGTGTGCGTTCATGTGAGAGTAAAAAAAAGGGAGCGATTGAAAGAGTGATGAGACAAAATGTTTTTCTGCCAAAAGCAAACACTGAGACGTTGTGTTCATCGCAGAGAGGCTGGACTTCTCTGTTTGTTGGATCTTGCCCCTGTATTGGTTAAACTGTCTGACATGAAGAGCTGGGATCAGATCTTTATTACTTAACGGACCCCCTCATGGTGCTTTCCTTCATGTGTTCAAGCTCAGTTGGAAAATAAGTGTATGCTAACAAAGTGAAGTAATCAGATATTTAGACTCTCACAATAAATTCTTACAGTTTTGGATCTCATTTTTAAGATGTTATAATAGTCACCAGTTCACAACAGACACGGCGTCAAACTGATTTGCCAAGCACACCTTCACCTGACAGGCTGGCTTGATCAACAAAGCACAACCGTGTATGACTACGATTGAAGTCGGTCTTTTTTTTATCTGAATTCTTGTTACCTAATTTTGTACATGTGTAAGTAAGAGAAGTGTATAAGTGTATATATATAAATATATATACATAGATTATATAAAGACTTGTTTGATAAATATGCTAAATGTGAAGATTTCATGTGAAATAAAAAAAGATATTTTTGGAAAACCAGAACAGCTTTCTTGTGATTATTTTTTTAGGGCTGTAGAGAAATGTATGTGTATGTGTAGAGAGGAAATGTTGGTCAGTTTGACAATCCACCACTGTGGTCCAAACTGAAACATCTCAACAGCTTTTGAGTGGTTTGGCATCAAATTTTGTTCAGACATTCATGGTTGCCAAAGGATTACTCCTAATGACTTTAGTGACCATCTGGCTTTTCCTCTGCTGCTACTATGTGGTTAAAAGTGAAAGATCTAAGAAATGATTGGATAAATTATCATTAAATTTAATTCCACTTTCAGAATGAATTCTGATAGATTTAATTATCTTTTTATCAAGTGCCATCATCAGGTCAAAATGTCAAGTCAAATCTATTGTTTTGGTTTATGATCAAACACCTGCTGAACTAATGACATTCCCATCAGCCCCAGCTGTACTTTGTGTTTAGTACTCATTAGCAAGTATTAGCATGCTAACATGTTAAACTAAGACAAAGGATATGGTGAACATTATACCTTCTGAACCAGTATCTCTCAGTTTTTACACAGAGTATTACCTCAGAAAATAAAATACAGTAGTCAGACATTGAAATACAGTAGTGTAGACCGACCCTATTCAGCTAGAGACAGTTTACGCTTCCTAATAAAAAGATTAATTATTGTTGACGGTTGAATACTGAACTGAACCAATTAAAAGACCAGAGCTAATTTGGTGAAAAGGGTTCCTCCCAATCTGCACTTCTCATCCTTATATGTCCTGTTTGGGGCCATGATTTCAGTGTTTTTGAGCCATGCATTTTACCTCCACTTGCTATCTTGCTGTTATATTTTAGTTCATAAAGAAACACAGATTTATGTGTGTGCTACGTCCATGAACGTGACCATGTAGCAGGCTGATACTGAATCAATATTGGAAACCTGAAATGCAAAACCTATTTTAAATCACACCCCAGCAGTCTTAGAGTTCTTCATTGACAATTTTGCAGTGTTTTGATAGTATATGTTGATAGTATTTGTTTTCCAGAAATTCCTCCACGTACCACTAGAGGAAGGTCATACCATAGTTTGAGGAGCAGTGTTATCTTATTATGTTATATTACATCAATATGAGTATGTTGCCATACAGATGTTCCACTCTTACGTAGGCATGATTTTGGGTGCAGGTTCAGTTATCTGCCCTAAAAAAGAACCAGCAAGCTTCCCGGTATCATCCTAAATGAAAGATCACTTTTTCCCTTGTAACTCAGGTGATTTTGGTGCTAATAAGCTGTCAGGAAATGCAGCCCATTTCTCTTTTTGATTACACCGGAAAGATCTCCACAGAAAGAGCCAACAGCGCAGATAATGACTCACACACACTAATGTGACAGGAGTTGAATAGAATCAAGGCCGATGAGGCCAGAGTCAGGAAAAAGCCACAACAGAGAGAGCTCTAAGTTTATTATTACTATTAAGGTTGCCTTTTGGCTTGAAGACTGAATACACAGGTGTGATCCCTCTGCTGTCTTTATCTCAACCTTCTGGCAAGCCTCCACCCTGAGCTACAACCCCCTCCCCCCCCAACATAAACATACACACACACACCTCCCTCTTTTCTCCAGCCATGATACTTTGCTCATCTGCAAGTTGCATGTCAAGCCATTGTTCTCATCTCTCCTTCTCTTGTCTCTCCCTTCCCAGGGGAGCTTTATGGCCGTGACAGTAAAAACAGCTGTAGCATCAAAAACTGGTGCCACCGCCTCACAACTCCCCAATGTTTTCAAAGGGGTGGCTGTAAATTAAGGCTGGCGGACAGGCCCCTTAACCGCCTGACCCCTAGAAGAGGCTCCACTGAGTAGTAACTCGTCAAGATGAGACAATTCTTTTTATTTACTCACTCGCTGAGCATACCAGCTTGAGTAAATGTGAGCAAAGAGTGTGAAACCTTTAATGCTGTAGTAAATGTTAAGGGCAGTCAGGAGATAACCAGAACAAACGTGGAACGCAGAAAGCAAGAACATCCCGAGGACAATGTTTTTACAGTCTGTTTGCGTTAAGATTTTAAAACCCAAATTCATCCATCAGACACATCACAAGCTGTAGCAGGACAGCATGAATCAAAATCTTTGAATGTTGAGATTATAATCAAAGAAGATAGACAATATTTCAATATAACATGCTATATAGTACAATACATATTAAATCTTAGACTGGTTTGTGCTGCGTGTATTACCATTACATTCAGCTAAGTATCCATCGAAACATTAATAACTGGCTATAATTTTAAAGGTTCTAGAAGATTGTTTTACATCATCTACAATGGCTGGATGTATTTCCAGGATCCTCAAAGACTCTTTTAATCATCTGTATAAAAAATGACATCCATAGCATGATAAAAAAAATTCAATTTCCCAAGTTGGTCCCATTATATTTTAAATATTTCCTATATTTTCCTCTCCAGGTATCCAGAAACGACACCTCCATGCGTTCTCTTCCCTTTGTACAATGCAATTTAAACATAAACATATTTTTTTTACTAAAATAAAAAAAATAATAAGCATAGACATACAGTATGCATATAGTATTTCAGGCTAACTTAACAACTTGAGACAATCAAATAATCAAAATCATTTCTATTGTGCAGCAGATGGAATATTTTTATTATTATTTCTTCAAAGTTTCTGGACGTTCCTTCAGAACAGCAGTAAATGTTGTTCAGTAACCTCAGTAAACCTCTGGATTATTTAGCCATGCTAATGGAATAGCTCTATGCAATGCTTGTGACTCTGTCCCCCACTTTGGTCCAGTCCTTTGGTCCAATATCTCAATATCATTCATTCAATATGGTTTTCTCCAGAGGATAAATCTTACTGACTTTGGTAATCCTTCGACCTCTCATCTGGTGTCACATTTTCTACATATCCTGTGAAATATCATCTACTGCATGGATTGTCATTAAAATTTGTATTCATCCACAGTAGATGAGTTTTGAGTCAGCTGAGTCTTTCCTCTAGCTCCATCATCAGGTCAAATATTTGGTTCATGACTATGTACCTGTACAACTAATGACATTCATGGTGAACACGCTAAACATTTAAACATCAGCATGCTAGCATTGTCATTGTGAAGATGTTAGCATGCTAATGTAGTGCAAAATATCACGTGCCTAGATATAGCCTCACAGAGCTGCCAACATGGCTGTAGACTCTTGTGCAAAGATCAGAGTATTAATATTTCGGGAAAATTAATGCTTAGGTCTGTGACTCTAATGTAGTGGCAATACACAAGACACAAACTGGAGCTATAGTAAATCAAACATTTCCGAACAAGCAAGAAAAACAAGGCATTTATTAATTCATCAGTCGGAGTTTAACAGAGTGAGAGATGAGCCAACAGTGTGTGGCACTAGAAACTGGGAGGAGGCCATGAGACGCAGCAAGGAAGAAAATTTCAGAGTAGGTTAGGCATGGACAGCTGGTCTGTCTCTGCGTCTCCGGACTGAGTCAGGTCTCACTATCAGCAGGACACATGATGGCCAGTCCCCGTCTGCCTTCTAGCGTATGTTACTACTTAGATGAAGCCAGGAGTATCTGCCTTACAGGACCTCTGGGAGGTTACCTAATGTTATTGTGGCTATTTGTAGCATTTATAAGCTTCAATGCTAGCCTAGAATGGGAACCCAGTGTCCTGTAAATATCAAAGCAGCTGTTTATGAGCAGCCAAAGAACAATAGGTTGACCCATGAGTGACTTTTTAGCCTCATTCATGTGATTTTTATGCAGTGATGATGGACTGCATGTTTGGATTAAATGCCATTTTAATGTAGCGGCATGCTTGGAAGCTTTATTCCCTCTTTTGCTTGAGTCCTGCTTTAGTGCCTGTAAAAGCTTTAGATGACAGCGGGGTCAGACGGGGCTGATGGGAAGGAAACACCTTGGGTATACAGAATAAGTCGGAGCCTGTGGGCCAATCAGGGTACATTTTGGTCCTCCGCCATCACCGGCGGTCGGGGTGTGGTCTCCTCTTCCCGAAAAAATCCTGTCACACACTCTCTCAGCCGTCGCCTCTGCCAGGGTCGTCTGTCTTGTTCCAGCTCATGCTTTGGTTTCCTGTCCGTGTCACTTAGTCACTTTCCCTTTTTTAAATTCATTCTCACTTTGACACTTCTTTTGTTCTGCCCCTTTAATTCATCCACTCTCTCTCTATCTATCTCCTCTTTTCATTCGTCCTCATGGCACTCACATCCTGTCATTACTGTTGTTCACTCTTTTCTGTATTTGAATCAAATCTCTATCTCTTTCAGCTCTGGGCCTCGATTACCAACTCCATCTCTCTTTCTGTCCGTCTCTCGATGGTTTTGAGGTTTTACTGTGAAATGTGTGGGTGGGGAGAGAGGAAAAAAGTCTTTTCTGTGCAGAAAAATGATAACCTATCATTTTTCAGTCTTGGTTCCCAGCCTGTTGAGATGGATTTGCTCCCAGCAGTGTCACAGAGTGTCTCTAGAAATGTTTTTTTATAGTATCTCTAGGTCTCAGTGGGGCCAAGCTGCGGGCACAACCCCATGGCCTGACCCTCTCACTGTCTCTATCCCCAATACAGTTCCCTCCTCGGCTCCTCGCCCTATTTATCTGACGCCTCAAACCTTGCCACTTTGGAGCAGAAGTTAAAGAACATTCTGTGCACGTTTGTCATCTTTCTCAGCCTCCCTTACTGTCAAAATCTCTGCCCTGACAAAGACAGATAGAGCAAATGTGAAAAAGCTTGCTTGTACCCCAAAATTCCCCAAAGAAGTTAACACTTAGACATGTTACATCACAGAGATTTTAGCTGACACGAGCATGTGTAACTTACCACTTTGTGATACAAGAGTTAATCAAATATTTAGATATGTCTCCAATGATTCTCAACTTCGACATTTGTATTATTTCAGGTCACCTGCTACAGTAAATGAATGAAAAAGTGTGTAAATGTTTCATTTCCACATAGGGAAGCTCATCATCGCTAGGAAAAGAAAGAAATGCATGAAGAGTTATGCACGATAAAAATAAAAATACTCATGGTAAGCCACAATCTTAAGGCTGCAGAGATACTGAATTACTACACAATCGTTTTTATGGATTTTGGTCTGCGCTTCAAGTTACTGCACTCTACGGGGTGTATCCTCCCTTGTGAATACTGCCGCTCTAACAGCAGCTGAAGTGATGCTTGCCGACTCACGTTCGGCATGGAGATTTTTTTTTAAAAAAAAGAAAAAAGCGAAGAAGAATACTTGCTTATTGTTACATCTCCATCTCCGCATCATATTATACTTGCTATCATGTAAATGATAAGGGTTAAGTCTGCGAGGAAGCTTATGTATATAAGGGATTAAAGAAGAAAGACTCAAACATGCTTACACTGTTCATATACACATATACTGTATGTGGCCTGTAAAATGTTTAGCCTAATCTGATTTATACATTTGTCGGATGTATTCAAAGAATGAACAGATGGATGTGTTCAAAGATTTGGGGAGAATGGTTATTTAAACCAAAAAAAAGAAAAAGTGATTAACTAGTTCACATGTGGCTACGAGTGAGAACATAACTGCCTACCAAGGGAAGCCTTTGGTGTAATTGCCAAAGTAGAAGATTTTTCTGGTAAATAACAGGTTGCCTTTCATCCAGTCTGCTCTTGCAACAGCTTGCAGACATTCGTGGGGGGTGACGTTGCAAGGCATGATGGGGCTGCAAGCCAAACGGCACAACAGGCAGAGCTTGCACACAGAGAACCATCGACTCTTTTGCATTTGTTCTGAAGTTATGGGAGCTTTTGAAACCCTATAATGATGCCTTTGGCCAGGCTATGCTTTGTTTTTGCACAGCAGGGACTCTGAAAATGAGCTTAGGCAGCCTTTTAAGGCACACACAAAAAAAACTACACTTGCCAACATCAGATTACTTCAGAACTACATACTTAGCTTACATTTTCTGATTGGAACAAACCTCTGTGAGGCAAGAAAAGAAAAGGACTGTACAATGTATATTTCATGTCGTTAACAACAAAATGGAACAAAAGAGATCTGTGTCTTGCACAGAGAGAGGCATTGAGAAGTTGATATAAAGCCCTCAGGGCATGTGGGTTATGCGTGAAGAAGGAATGCATCATATATGCAAGCACTCTTGCACATACTCGCATACCTCCTGGCCCTATCCGAACCCCAACCCACAAACACACACTGAACACACTGAAGAAAATAGACTCCAATTTAATTAAGTCACAGCAAAGAGCCGCAGGGCACAAGTCTGAAATTGGACAATGGAATGTACACTTCTTTACAGATAAAATCTAGTCCATTTACGCTGACCTAACTGATCTCCAGACACAGACACACACGCACAACAGCGTCCACACTGTGTCATACCATTTCGGAGCTGACGCAGATTGAAAGCATCTGAGAATTCTGAGTGGAAAGCGTCTTTAGTCTGATTGTTCCAGTGTGACTTTTTGGGGTTGGTTTGTTTGCATTTCAGTGATCAGCAACTGGTTACAGATGATAATTTAACATACCAGTGATTCTCAGAGGTCTTCAACTGTGGCTAATTTGCAACTAAAGATGGCGCCATGTGTGTTCTTCTTTCATCTGGTTTATGGGGTGAAAAATCAGTAAAAACCTCCTGCTACAAACTCAGCAAACAGAAAGTGTTTTTTTAAGTATCACTCAGTAATAAACTGCTCTGTTCTCGTTTATCAGAAACCCAGAAAATCATCAAGAACATTCATGTATGACATCTGATCTGAAAGACGCGTCACTGTATGAAAACAAATGGTGCTGGGTGAAGGAAGTTATTATGATTGATGTTCAGAACATGACACAAAAATGAGGGCTCAGAGTTCAGTCTCATTTCTCTTGCAAGTGACTCCGACATCACAAGCGCAGGCTTGGCTGTGTGTGAAAGTGGTCCGTGCATCCCTTTCAGTCTCTCAGGCGTTCCTACATAGTCCTCCTCTCGGTTCTACATCTTCAAGCCTCTTTTCCTCAAGTCCTCTTTGGCTTCTTTTATCTGCTCCTGCAGCTCTTTCGCTGCCTCCTCGCAGTCATTGAAGGTGGCCACTCTGTATCCCACCGTGGCCAGAGAGTAGCATCCAAATGAAACCAGCAGGTAGAGAGGCATCGGCCAGGCCACCTCTCTGTAAGTGTGCGGCAGGCTCAGGTCCAACAGGTCGAAAGTAACCAGAGCCCAGACTGCGCCCACCAACGACACACCGAACAGCCACTCCAGAAGTTTAGTCATGATGAGAGCTGCTGCGGGGAGTTCAGGTGAGCGACCGGAAGACAACCTGAAAGAAGAACCAGACGGTTAAAACGCCATTCATTCAGTTAGCTTAGCTTTAGCACACCAAAGTAGCACCGTCTTATCGGGCTACAACACGCGAAGAAGACAGACGGCAGCTCAGTGGCGGGAATACAAAGTACAAAAGCGACGGATTCAATGAAAATATTCATTCATTTAGCGAACATGTCGTTCAATAATCGGTTTAAGAAGTAATAATCCGACATGTTTACCTTCTCTCAAACGCCACCTCAGCTCTGCGCAGATTTGTGACGTAAGAAACCGCGTCGCCTTGTGGGAAATGTAGTTGTACCGCTGCCTTACTAGCGCTATTCCAACAACTCAGCTGAATTATTGCTTAATTTTCTTGTTAATTTTTGTCAATTTCATTCTGTTCGCAAAACCTTTCATTTAAAAGCAAAAAGAGTCGAAAACAATGTATCAAAATCAAGAGAATATTCTTTTTTACACCTGTTTTTGTGTGTAAACCTCAATTTTTTTATTTACATCTGCATTAATTGATATATTTTTTTCTTTCATATTTGGTTATTAACACTTTCCTGATGTAATCGTGTACTGAATTCATAACATATTCTACTTTGGTTGTAGTTATCATCCACTCATTTCTAAAAGAGGAGTGACACGACAGTGGTCAAAAGGATTAATTACCACATTTCCTCTAGGTTTTTTATACTTCTCAATAAATCTCAATATTGTAGCTGCCTGTGTTTTTCATTAAAAACTGCCCGAGACTGTTTTCTGATATATTAACAACACCAATACTCAGCTGAGAGAGGGAAAACAATTTGTTTCAACGGAGTCTTTAATGATGCCCCCAGTCAGGCTTTTAACACACATTAGACCTCTAACTGTTTCTCTTTATCACCCTCTTAATTTAGAAAAGCCATTTTGAAAATTAGATAACCATTAGCATGAGCTGAAAGCTATCCATAAATACAAATGTTATTCCAAAGCGTGGAATCCAACAACAATTTCATTAGGGGCCGCCGGGAGAAACACCCATGTTTGATCTGAGTGTCTCTTTCGGTGCCAAGGGGCACGTCTTTTCATTTGGAGCTTTGAACTGTCCAGGTGCAGAGGGCACAGACCTCTCCAGGGTGAAATCAGGAGAAGTGGGAGATGTAAACATCTTTCAATTAGCTGGAGAAAGGGACGCGCTAAAGCCACTGAGAAATAAACATCATTCTTTGAGGGGAAAATGGAGAGTTATTCTTAGGACGGTGGTGTTTATGTTTGTCTGCACCGGTGTTAATCGTGTAAGTGATGATAAGAGTGCCTGCCAGAGGAGTAAAGTCTGTTTCTTTTGTTTATGGAGACTGTTACATGCAAGGCTGGAAGATAGTCAAGGTTTATATCTGTTTGCTGAAAGCGTAAATATTTAAATCCTGAAATCTACAATTACCTTTCCAAGTTTGCAATGTAATTTAAGGATGCTTTATACTGTATATAGAATCATATATCCTTATATACAAATAAAAATATCGAGATAAATCAAAAGGTGGAGGCTCAAATGGAAATCTTCTGAATCAAATCAAATAATACTGCATTTGAATTAAATCCTGTGTTCATGAAAATGAAAACAGTCTGGACCTCCTGCTACACTTCATAGGATGTGATACATATCAGACTGTGAAGGTCAGGTCACTCCACTGCATCAATAGAGTAAAGTGAATCCAGGTGGGATTACCCATGACATGCTGCATCATTACATACATCATGGCATGCGCTGCGTCCTGCCTGGTGATGCATCGGTATGAGCAGCAGTGTGAGCGTGTGTGACACTCAGTGGGAACAGTCGAGCTGGCTTTTCTCAGTGTATCTCCCTGCCAGCTCCTGTTCCGTTCCAGTACTCAGGAAACCTGTGCTCCAGCCGAGAAGGTCTGGCAGACACAACACAACAGCCTGCGAGCGGGAGGGGCACTGAAACAAGAGAGAATGACAGAGAGAGAGACATAAAGGACGGGTGAGAGAGGGTGCCATGCAGAATGAGATAAAACCGGACAAAAGATGTAGGGAACTAGAGTGAGAGAAGTAGGGTGAAGCAGTGGCAGGAGTTACTTTGGATAAAGAACCAGAAAAGAGAGAGAAGATGGAGGGATTTCATAGCTGACAGGGCGAGAGAGAGAAAGCTGAGAGGGCCAGGAATCAAAAGAAAGGGTGACCAAGTATGTGGACGAAAGAGGAGAGGGCAACAGAGAAAAGGGGGGGAGAGGAGGGGAGGAAGGGAGCAGACAGGGGAGAAAGGTTTAGCCAGGGGGGGTGAAATCAGGGGATTTGCAGGTGCAGCTTGAACAACCAGTGACCTTAATGGTGCATTAAATCCAGCTGTTGCTTATCCAGACTTTTCTTCAATCCCCCTAACACCTTCAACTGCGCAACAGACTGGATGCAGCACCTTGGTTCTCACCACGAGGAGTGAGTCTAACAGTGTAGGCATAAGGGATGAGGAAAGAAAGAGGGATTGGCAGAGACAGAGCGATGGCAAAGGAGATACTTGATCCTCAAGTGCAGAAATAGGAGTGACTAGATGACTCCATCCACAGAACAGAGATAAGAGGCATAGATAAAACAGGAAGAGTGGTAATGGAGAGTTGTGTTGACTCTATCTCTCTGGATTTGTCAATATTAGTAGAATGAAAGGCCAAGATAAGAATGTGTGCCGCTAAAGAGCTATATGGGGATCAAGATTTGGCTAGATAATAATTGTGTAATATCTCACTGTGTACCGCACTCTCTGTAATGTGTGAAGCAAGACCTGGAGAGTCAGAGACCGATGGGGGGAGAGAGAGAGAGAGCATGTACTGTCAAAATGCTGTTTAAGATAACAATAGAGCTTGGACTTAAAAACAGGAACCCTCTGTTTCCTGAGCTGGAGACTATAGCTGTGTGTTGTGTTGTCATTAGATGTGTGTGTCGATGTGTTTGGGAAAAGGAAAGGGTGACTAAAAGTGCGTCACAATGTCTTCAGGTTCTGGGGGTATTGCTGTTGGAAGAGCGAGAACTGATACTTACTCCAAACAAGGAGAGGTTCCCGACAGAACCAGGCCTAACCTTCAAGCTGATTTTTTTTTAAGAATCAAATGAAATCAGCAAAAAAAAAAAAAAAAAACAGCAGTGTTGTAATCAAGACCAGCTAAACTGAGACCAAGTCAAGACCAAGACCAGAGTGTATATAGCGTACTTGGGTATGTAACATGTGGCTAATATATGCCATATCTCTTTGGGTGAGGCACGCACGTTGCAGCCTTCTCAGTAATCTTTTGCAGGATTTAGAGACTGCTGCTAGTTTTCTTTTGGACGCTGTTTTGCAGATGTCTTTTTTAGGAAGTCAAATTTTATTACAGGAGGTTTGACTGACAGTCACTTTCAGCAGTGTGTGTGAAGGAGGGCAGCGAAGGCTAACGGCCCTTAACAGTGACAATTAAAAATGAGAAATGAGTCAAGTTATTGGTGTCATTTGAAGCAGGAAGTTTCACCTTCATATTCATTTCTTTTTTTAATAACCTACTTAATAAAACACTGATTTTGATTTGTTGGAAGAACTTTGTAGCTGGCTCATGGTCTTTGCTCTAAAACTACAGACTGTAGAACAACTTTTTAAAGTGTAAAAGTATTTTTAGTTCATTGTGACTGTGGTAGGATAAATTCGACATTATTAAGTGAAACATATGAAAACACTGATGATATCCCTACAGCTGTGGTCTTGAGTCCTCTTTGTGCGAGAGAGAGACAAGACCAAGTAAAAATGCAGTTGATTCTGAGAAGAGACCGAGACCTTCAAAAAGTGGTTTTGAAAAGTCAAGTCCAGTGTAAGTTAATTGGGTCTTTGAAAATCAGACAGCATTTGAACATCCATTTTCCATAACCGCTTATCCTTATCAGGATTGCGGGCGGCTGGAGCCAATCCCAGCTGACACTGAGCTAGAGGCAGAGTAACAACCATTTACGTTCACATTCACACCTACGGGCAATTTAGAGTCACCAATTAACCTGTTAACCTGCAAGTCTGTGGGAGACCTGTGGGGAGGAAGCCGGAGAGAACCCACGCAGACATGGGGAGAACATGCAAATAACCAGGAACCTCTTGCTGTGAGGCAACGGTATTAACCATTGCATGATACCGCCCCACATTTGAACATTATCCCTTCAAAGAGTGTCTTTTACATAGATAAAATTCCATGGGCATATTAATATAATAATTGGACTTACCCATTTTGCGTAATTAAATATGCAAAATGTTTGGCTACGCCAGGTCTCCTGCTTTTACAATGTCAAATCTTGAGACCTAAATGTGTTGGCTCTCTTGAGTCAAGCCTGAAAATAAGTCAAGTCTCGAGAGTTGATTTTTTTGTGTGAGGTCTCAACAGTCTCAAGTCCAGCCAAGTAAGGTGTTCTTTCCCTTAAATCGAGGGTTACGTTTGTGTTCTCTCCTTGAACAAGAGTACTTCTCAATACTCTCTTGTACATCCATCTTGAAATGTCACCTCCGCCTTGCAATTTCCTGTTGTGCTTGGACCGACCATATCGAGTGAAGCAGAGTTTGCGGGGATGACTTTGCAAGTTTAAGAAGAGAGCTCCCCAGACAGGTGAGGTGACCACGCATCAAAGTAGATGGATCAGGGTGGAGGGCCCCTGTGATACAGCTCATCAGGGGTCCCTGAATTCAAAGCAGGGCTGAGAAAGTTTTGACGTTGATAAGCAGACTGCTCATAAATATCCTTGAGCCAAGATCATTTATGGACAGGGAGAGGCTGTATTAAATTGCCGAGATAATAGTTGTGAGACCCCTGCACCACTTAGGGCCTTCTTAATGAAGTCTTGTGCTACTCAAGTGGGTGTAAGGTCAGAGTGTGGTCAAGTGTGACCAGTCTGAACCATGTGAGAATAGCACTTGTCTTGCCCTCGGTGCCCTGAGTAAAGACACACACCTGTTTCAGCTGCTGCTGTGACGGCCGCAATGAAACAGCGGAGGAATGCGCCCCTCCCCATGCGCTCTCAATGCTGTCCTAATGAATCTCATCACACGGCCTGTGTTTGTCCCACTAGTGCTTTGTTTGTTGACCTTTATAAGACGTCATTACTTATTATCTTCATGAGTTGTGTATTTCTGCCCCATAACACAACCCCCTCAACATCCACGGCCCACAATATCTGTGTGTGTGTGTGTGTGTCTGATCAAATGCTTCTTGTCAGTGTAACAGCCATTAACAATGAACAACGGGCATAAGCTTGATGATGTCTCCCTCCTCCCTCTATCTATCCTCTCCTCTCACCCCAGAACACAATGTCCTTTAGCATTACCATTATTGACAGTGGAACTAATTGGCACATGGTTATGAAAGTTCCCCCTGGGGCCTTTTTAAATTGGACTGCACAATTTCCTTCAACATCTGATAGGCGAGTCCGCTCACGGGACCTGAGGAGGTATCGATTAGAAATGTATTAATGTGGGTTAGTGCTGTGTACTCAGCAAGGGGCGGATGATGTAGGGCTACATGTCTAGACTGGAATAAACTGACCACATCTTGTGTTTACATAATGGATGGTAATGGGAGGAAGGCGGAGTGGGGGTTCTGTCCTGTAGTTCTATCTGCTTGCGGCGTTGTTTTCCTTTGATAGATCTTTTGTACACAGGTCTTAGGGAGAAGTAGCTACTGTGGTGTAGGTGAATTCAGCCTGATTGCTAGCATAGTGTACAGCTGTAAACCATCAGGAATACCACATCGATTTCAGGGCAGACATCGCAGACTTTATCGACGCATTCTACTGATCTAATGAAGGGGATCTGGAGAAACTGGGGCATGCATTAGACAGCCAAACATGAAGTTACATACGAAAACTCATTAAATCCAGTCGATGGATGCAAGCATCTCTTCATGCATACAAGATATTGCCTTCGGTCTCTCATTATATCGACCATGTTCTTTTATGCTCCACCAACATTCAGGACGGAAGTCGTATTGCTTTGCGCAGTCAGATAAATCACGCGAGTTCAGTGATTTGGGCACACATCAATACGCTGTCGATTGACTCTGCAGACTAATTACAGTGCAGTTTGCATTTAAACAAGCTACAAAGTTAAATTATTGTGCAGTATGTTGTGTGTAATCAACGACTGTCCTTTGAAAGGCGCATTCATTTATTTATTTTATAATTACAGATCAGCTTTAGAACTGAAATCACACAAATGCACCTTACAATTGTCGATGCCTTTGCGACTGTCATTGACTTTATGTTGAAAATGTGAAAGGTCAAGGATTCAAGGATTCAAGGATTATGGATTTATGGTGGGCAGTGGGTAATACCCTGAAAGCTGATTGTGGCCGCCTCAGGGGCAGGTCGTGGCTGTCTGTCATTGCCCGTAAATGAAGTTGATTAGGTGAGGCTGCTGCTCTGTGGTCCCGTCTATCTCCTGCCATGGACACTAGCCATATTGTCCCTCCCACCCACCTCGCTCGTTCCACCCAAAGACTGCGACTGCTTGACCTCTCAGAAATCTGACCCCGAGGCTCCTTGCTGCTCCCCCAGGCACCTGCCAACCTTTCACCCCTTCACTGGGTGAGCATCTGGAAGGTGAGGAGGGACAGACGAGGAGGCCAGGGTGGGCTGTCGAGAAGTATTGACATGGTAACAGATAGGACTATGGAGTTGTCAGACTTCAGAGAGTTGGTCAGACTGTTTTTCTCTTTTCACAGATCAAATGGCAACTCCCCCTCCTCCACCTCATATTCTGTTTACGTCTGTTGGTATCTGTTGTTACACGTCTGCCTCTTTTCTGTCTTTATTTCTGTCTTCCCCTCTTGTCTGTCTTTTATTTCCTTCTTTAACTGTACACACAGATCATGCAGGCTGTGATGTATGCACAGCTGGTCTTGACAGAGCCGTCCAGGAAATGTGTGGTTTACAGATCCCCTGTTGACATACTGATTTGACTTGCCTTTCACTTTTCAGAGACCTGGAATTTTTACTGTGCAGGGGCTATTAAGGTCCGACTCAGCATGTCTGACCACGGTGGAAAACCACTCAAAATATGCTGCGTCGTGACTGACTGAGTGACTTACTGAATGGATGTGTCACATAATACATAAAGCTCAATCAAAAATCATGGTTTTCTAAACGCACGTGCAACGTTCCCACACCTGCTCATGCCATTTGTTACAAAGAATTTGGTATCATTAGTCTCGCTAAAATGCTATTCCACACTTTGGTTTTATGGAAACAATAATATCCTCGCTGTTAGGTGTAAAGACATATATCTGAAGTTACGCCAGACTTAAAGTTACACCTCAGGGCCAAAAGCTATGTAATATAGTTCGGTCCACTTGACACCTGTGATCCAAAAGACGAGACTTTAATGGTTTAAACCAGTGAACTGTTACTTTGGGTTCAGAATGAATCAAGAATCATAAATCATTTCTAAAGGATAGGATCCACACATTCTTGTTTTGTGTTTAAACCTGCTATAACTAATTTCTTGGCCACTTGGGGCAGCGGAAACAAGTCGTGAACACACCACTAACATATAATCAGCTTTTAAGTAACATTGTACTTCATTTGGAGTCGTGTTTCTGGCTACCAGACGATTTTAAGTCCAGCATCTATTCTCGTTTTAGCACTGTTTTTGGTTCCTACTAGCTCCACAGGGAAATATCTTTAGATGCTAAAAGCTCCACTGTGTTCACCAGCTCCTCTCTAACTGCATCTGTCAGCTGTTTGATGCTGAGCAGGTTGTGTATAATGGATTTTTAGGACTTTAAAGGTCCATTGTGTGAGATTTAGGGAGCTATTTACAGAAATTGAATATGGTGAGCATAACTATGGTTTCGTTAGTGTACAATCACCTAAAAATAAGAATTGTTTTGTTTTGTTACCTTCGAATGAGCCTTTTATGTCTACAAACACCATGAGTCCACCATGCTGAATGGCCATTTTTCTACTATAGTTCTGAACATGCTACAAACTGAACATAAGCTCTAATTATGGCCTTTTTTAAGCGTGTATTGTGACCACTGTTTCTCCTTCACAATAGGAAGGAGAGGGTGTTGCATGGGGGTTGCAATGCAGCAACTACACCAGTAGATGTCACTAAATCCTACACACTGGACCTTTAAAATTGTAAAATGCCACCTGTTGTGACCGAAATTGATGCAATGAGAGCAACAAGATTGAACCAAAAAATTGCAGGCAGGACAGATAACTTGCTATAGAGCACCGTAAAACTGAGTGGATCTGCACATTTGGAGGAAAATTCCTAATAACAATTATAATCAATTAAAGGTCCAGTGAGTAGAATTTACTTGCATCTAGTGGTCTAATCACTGCATTGCAATCCCCTCACATCACCCTCACCTTCTCAGTGTAAAAGAGAAACAACATTTTAGAGGCCCTGTCTAGAGTCACTATTTAGTTTAGTCTTTAGAAACACGGTGTTTCAATATGGCTGCCTCCATGAAAGGGGACCCGCTCCCACTGTAGATATAAAAGGATAATTTTTAAATAACAAAAATGAAAAGATTCTTATTTTCAGGTGATTATACATGCATGAAAACATAGTTATGAATATTCCATATTCCATATATTCCAATATTCCATGTCTGTCTTATTCTGAAAATAAAGGCCCCAAATCTTACACACTGCACCTTTAATTGTTTTCACATTGTGATTTGAAAAATTGTTCTTATAAATAGTTTGATATTTTGGAAATTGTGTTTATTTAGTTAGTTGAAATGATTAATACCACTCTTATATCTGTACTGAAAATAAGATACAGCCAGCAGCAGGTTAGCTTAGCATAAAGACAAGGAAACAGCCAGGAGAGTGAAATAGTCTGACACATAATCTTTGATAAAACTACAACTTGTGGGTTTTGCACTTTGGCTTTTGTGGCGATTAAACAAATTTAGATTTAATTTGTTTATATCTTTATGCTAAGCTAAAATACCCAGCTGAATAATGTAGCCCTGTATTGACAGAAACATGAGAGTATTATGATCTAACTCTTTGCAAGAAGAGTTTTTCCCAAAATGTCAAAGTGCACCTGTAATAATGTTTATTGTAACCGAACACTCTCTTTATACAACTGTGCACTGTATGCAGTTTAATTTATACAATAAACTTCACAATCATTACATAATACTTATTGTATCATTAAATAGAGGAAACAAAGTGCGGTACACAAATCCAATAGAGTAGGACATGCCACTGGAGTGTTACGTTAAACTGAATTAGCCCTGTATTTTCTCTTACAATTGCAGTGCACTAGGTTACAGTATGTGGCCATATGGGCTCTGTCTAGCATTACTGTCACCCCTCATTTATTATAGTGAGAGAAGATGGCCCTGCTATGGCCCTCAAATCCTCTTAACCAACATTTAGCCGATTGATTTTTTTCCCCCCCTTCTTCCTCTATTCAGATTATCAATGTGATAAAAGCAGGAAGTTGTATATTATTAATGCTATTCAGTCTCGTGGGTGGATGGATGGGAGAGAAAGAAAAAACATAAATGTTTCAGCAGTGGCCGCGTCTGGAAGAATAATACCAGTGCAACTTTATTGAATTCAAAGGCAGAGCAAACTGAGTAAAAAGAAATGAATGATGTGAATGTGATTCAATCCCTCCAGCAAATAACCTGTTACATATGGGGAGCGAGTGGATGATCAGTGAAATTAGAGTCGTTGAGGTTTGTGCTTATGACGATTAATAATAAATGTACTTCTTCAATCAAATAGAAATTCCACATGTAGGTAGGAGCTGTCGGAACCTGAGCTCGCAGCACAAACCTATTATATTCATGTCTTTTTTCTTTTCCTTTCATTTCAACCCCTGTCCACTTAATTCCTACGTTAGGTCTCCATCACAGAGATCCACGATAATGGTTCAGACTCAACAGAATAGTATTAAGCAGAGAAGGTATTCCACTTCAGGCTACAGAAACCACATAGCAGGTTCAAAAAACAAATCGGGTCTTTTGAACATGTGGTTTTAGCTTCATGTTGTTTAAGACAGTTGGGTTAGCGGATTCAAACAGACCCTGTCCTATGTGTTCTCCAGATGGCATCACACACTGTCTCTCACAGATTGTATACAGCTCTGAGATCCATCATAAGTTCAGATGATTTCCTCCCCCCTACCATCCTCTTCCTCTGAACTATACAAAATGATGATCGTGGAGATTATGTATTGGTAATTCCTGCCAGGTCTTTAAAAGAATGCCCATGCTGTGTGCTTAATACTCAGTGGAAGGATTATGCAGACCCCTACATGTGGTGTTGTGGCTGCATACCTCCAGTCAGACTAAACCCAATCTGTTACAGATTTGGACTAAAGAAGAGAGGTGCAGCAAGCAAAAAGGGGGTGGATGGAGGGCTGTGCACTGCTTTATTCATGCTTTACAGTACATTCCACTTCTTCTATATCATAGGGGATCAGAGCTAAACCTCCCTTTGGAGGCAGTATTTTTATCTGTGCGTATTAGGACATTTAAAAAAGAATCTTGGCTTGTGTCAAGGCTGTACGCTTTATTATTTTTTTTCCTCAATCCTCTTTTTTTTTTTTCTACAATTTTATTTTCCCTTTGTGGTCTAGGCAAACCCAAATCCTGCTACAGTTTCCCCTTGAATGTGGGTCCAATTAAACACACATGTGGATTTTCATATTGAAGCTCATAAAAGGTAAACTCCGGCCGATTTACATTACATTTACATAAGGAATGCTAAGTACCTACACATGTGAGGTGTTAATATCTGTATCAAAAGCAGATGCTCATCACGATTCATTATTCTCAAGGTATTTCACTGAGAAAGAATTTCATAGGGGATGATTTTTGATTTGTGTAAAATTCCATAACGGTATTATTTACTTTCAGGAAAGGCCAAAAAAAAAAAAAAAAAAAAAAAAAAAAATCAACATTTGGAGGTATTTGAGAGGTCTGCCGGGTCTGTTTTCTATTTTAAATTGTGATTAGCCAATAGGTGGCGTCCTTTGCACTTTACAAAACTTAGTCATTTTATATTCAGTATCGTGGGACCCATAGGTCTGAAAGGACACATATTTGATGTCTGTTACTATGTGAACTTTTTATTGCATGTGTGTAAACAATAAAGTTTGATTTACTGGTTCCTACACAGCCCCTCATACACATAAAGCCATACATAAACGTAAGAGACTATTTGGCGGTGAATGGTATTCTGTAGAGTTCAAAACTTGGCATGTATTGTCTAGTTTATGATGGTTGTCTAGATCAGCCAACATGTTTAAACATGCTGTACTTTATTCTCAAGGCTATCAGTGACCAATCAAAGCGGGGCAGTGCATATATGGTTATAGATAAAAGAGGGAAAAAAATGGTTTAAGTATAGCCAGACACTTGAATTGGGAAGGTAATAACAAAAAAAGGCAGCCGATATATGCTTTAAAGATCCATAAAAAGCAAATCTATAGTTTTAGAGGGACATTTGGATGCCAGTTTTTCAAGTTTCCAATATTTAACAGCACATTTCTAAATGTATGTTGGCCAGTATCCTATAACAAAGGGCTATTTGTATGGAAAATGGGTCCAATTATTCATCTTTCCAAGTAAAAATACTTTGACCCCGTACAATAGCTGCAGTATGTCGAGATGAGGATGGAGCTGTTTCTGATAGTCTGCTGATGTCTTGCTGCACCCTAGTGGTGAAACAGTGCTCCCAAGCTTCACCCTCACAGTTGAAGCTGGTGATTCTGAACTGTTGAAAGACTGAATGGAGCAGAAACAACAATAGGAAACAGAATGTGGGTTTTTTTGTAATTTAAACAATTAGCATTTATTCACTGTTTATTTCCTTAATCCATTTTTCTTTTTGCAAACATTCTGCCAGCAGGTGAAGTTTACATGAATTTAATCTGCTAATCATTTCATAAGAAGCTCGTTAACTTACAATCAAGCAAGGTTAAAAAAACAAAAATCAAAATTATTGTTTGCGTGAAAACAACCATTTTACTGTCAGCCAGTGAATCGATGCTGTGATCAGTCAAACCACACGCGTACCCATGCACATAGGGGAGTAAACACATGCACACACACACGCAGACATCAGACTCCTGTTTGAAATACACACAAAAAAAAGAACAGTGCTCAATGTGCAGCAGAGGTATAATTGGAGCTTCTAATTACAGTATTGCCTCTTTGTTCCTCTCTACCTCTAATTAACCACATTTACATCCCAGAAAAACATTGACTTTGGTCGGGATCATAATGTGTGAGCGAGTAGAAAGTGTTCAAGGAGAGCCAAGAAATCTGTGTGACTACACACACGTTTAGTTACAGATGCAATAAAATAGTCGAGGCCTTTTTTTTTTACTCGCATAAATGTTTATAACTCTAAAACATAAGCATAAGCTTTTCACATTAAGAACATGAAATGACAGTAAAAGCATCTACAGGATGGGCAACATTGTGCGGTGCTCTATCTAAATTAGCTTTATAAATGTATGCAATATAGCCTGGCTACAAGTGCAAGCATCAAAGGTGTAATTCCATATTAAGTGCTGGATATACCAAACACTACTTAAGCAATAATTTTTGCAAAACTGCATATAACAAAAATGTAAAAAACTTAATTACATTGCATATTTGTTGCTATAGAAACATTTTCTTATACAAACAAAATTAAATACAAAACAAAATCGCTGAGATATCTAACTTTTCGCTCTAGCTGAGTAAATACTTCACAATTACCAATTACATTCCAAATTACCATATAACCTCAGATCAGCTTTCAGTTGCTATTTAAATTAGAGACGCGGGTTTGGATGGTTACCCTTCTGACTGGAGTCTGATCTGCATTGCGATTAGCTACCAGCTCTTGCAGCTGCAGCGCCCCACCACCGATGAAACAAAAAGCCGGGCACACGGGGCCAGAGCAATCTACATGACCTTCCCACAGAGGTCGCAGAGAGTGGGCATCGTAGAAGGTGACGCGACCCTTCTCGAAGTCAAGGCACACACCAAGCCGGGGTGGCAGCGGGTAGGTGATGCCTGAAGGCGAGGAAGGGCCGTTGCTGATGGGGTCTCGGATACCATTCCCGTGGTTACTGTGGTGGTGGTGGTGGTGGTAGCTGTGTTGGGGCAGGTAGATCTTACCCATCCCCATAGTGAGGAAGCAGAATGGTGGAGCAGAGTCCAGGGTGTCCTCTGCACCGCTGTCATGACCACTGTCGGGGTCGTAGCTGGAGAGAGAGAACAATTTGGAAAGTGAGGATCTAAACAACTACTACGGATAAGTCATCTCCTTATTTTGTTTGTTTGTTTTTCTAATCTATTATCATATAAAGTGGCAGATGAAATATTCAGATCCTTTACTATTGCATTAGTAAAAGTACCAATAAAAAAATATAAACATACTCTCTGCATTCAAAACCCAATTTAAATAAAAGTACAGAAGTATTATCATAAAATGTATTTATGTAATAAAACATAGAATACAGTATTTCCCTCTGAAACAATGGAAAATAGAAATACCTGAGTAAAATACCAAAGACGTGCCATGTTTGAGTAAATCTACATAGTTAATTCCCACTTCTGATTACATACTACTATTTCTAGTAAGTCTACTAAGTTTTGTTAATTCATTTCCAGTTCATATTCCAGCTGCTCACCGGGGGCTGGCCATGTCTTGTGGAAGGTGAAACCATTCCTGCAGTTTTGATTCCAAACCAACTCCAACCTGTTCAACAAAGAGAAAACCATGAACTAAACATTTCTCTTGTCAAGTAAACGATTCATCTAGTTAGTACTATTATTTCAAGTAAAGCAGAAATACAAGCATCTTTACAGGATGATAGTCCTTCCTCTGGTGATTATTACCTATACAACCTAAAAAATAATATATATACTGTATATATAGTTATTTTAATCAAATGAATTCATTTAGAGACATTCAATATCATCTTGCTACATAGTCATGTTCATGCATGCATCCACAAGCTAAATTTGTGACGGGGCATAGTAAGCAGTGTTAAAATGAATGGTTCAAAAATAAGAAGTGCGGATCAGGAGTACTCCCATTGTAGCTCTGCTTCTGGAACTAGTTCCATTCAGGATTCAACAACAATAATAATAGTCAACAATAAATAATTGTATTAGGAATAAGAACTTAGTATTATAAACTGTAAACTGAATAGGGTCGTCCTACTGCAATACTGCTGTAGTTAAATTCTGTTGTACTGGTGGTTCTTGGAGGGCCTAATATTTTATAAGGTGGTACACAATGTCCTAATGCATTCCACATACAGGGCAGTATGCAGTATAGAGTAGTAGTATGTAGTATCTTGTACATAAAATTGCAAGTACAAGACGGATGCTGTATAAAATGTATTTCTGTTTTCAACAGAACGCAATGATTTGAAAATCCATTTTTTGTGCTGTTCAAAAAACACCTTGTTGGATCATTCCACAGATACACAGGTTCATAGGTGATGGTATCATGAGTGGGTAACTGGGCTAAATTTACATTTAACAAAGCGCCCCAACATTTTTGGAATCAGAATTATGTTACCTTCACTAGGTAAGATCCAGGCTCCACTGAGCATGCCCAGTAGTGCCGTCCCTGTGTAATAGCCACGTCCCCCACCAGGAGGTCAGATGTCAGGTGACAGGAAGTGAGGGCGTGGTCAGCAGCCTGCAGTAGAGAGAGACCGGGGACACTTCGAGCACCGCGCTGCTCTTTACTGACCACAAGCCGGTCTGCATGGAGACCCCAGCGAGAGTCCAGATAGAAGTTGAGCACTAGGGGGAACCGGGGCGGGAGAACACAGCAAAGAAAAGGAAAGGGGGAGGGAGGGGAGAAGAAGTAGATGTGAGGGTAGAGGGCAGAAAAAGACAGGTGCATTCAAAATGACATATAGGGGTTTTAGAAGCGACCGGGAAGTTTGGGCAGCAACAGAGGGAAAGTTTTACAGATTTACAGTCAGAGAGCAGAGAAGAGAAACGAGGAGAATACAAAGCAACTGAGAGGAGAGACTAGGGGGAGAGGAACAGAAAACAGGCATGCACCTCCTCCCACCAGCACTGGAAGAGAAAAGCATACTGATCTATATGTTGACGAGTCAGGGAGTGAAATACAGAAGGTATAACAAAGAAGCTCCTGTTGTGGGAAGTACAGATTTTTCCAAAGGAAGAACAATTTACAAAGGGAACATACGCATTAGCAGGAAGGAAAAACAGCCTACAGGGACACAAGGAATTCACCAATCACTCAACTCGACCAATAAAAAGCCTTGGATCTGAATCCGATCCATGTTGTTAAGCCTCATGTCTTAACAAAATGCAAACCTCATCAGCGCTCGGACAGATCTCGTTATAGAGTGGGAGGAAGAACAGAGGATGCATGGATTGACCACAAAGAGAAAGACGAGAGGAGATGATTATGTTGAATGGGGTGCAGAAGGGTGGTCAAAAAGACATGAGTGCACTTCTTACGTTCCTTAGCAGGCATGTAGGTTGGCAGCGTGGAAGTAGCGCAGAAGAGGATGACATGTACAAAGCTGTGAAATGGAAATAACACGAGAGAATGATGGAGAAATAAAAGAGTAAGAAGGTGAGGATGTGTAGAAAGTGGAGGAAGAGGTGGAAAAATTTGGAAAAAAGGAGATGGGAATGGACAGAAAGAAAAAGAGGGAATTATTAAATGCTCACCATAGTAACAGTCCTAATGTTTTTATGCCTGGTAAATAATGTAAACAATAAATAATAGTGTGAGGAGATGAATGGCTCCTACAGCATGGAAATAACACGATTAGCTCTAGCTGTCATACACCTGTCTCTGATTTAAAGGATCGGTGTGCAGGATTTAGTTACATCTAGTGGAGTAGTAGCAGATTGCAACCCCTTACACTCCATCCTGTTCCAAGCATGAAAAAATAACTATGAAACACACAAAACGCCCAATTAGGAACTGTGTTTGGTTCATATTTTCAGGTGATTATCGACTAATGAAAACACATTACATATTATATTCCATTTATGCCAAAATCTGTGAATAAGCCTAAATCTGACATAGTAACTTAAAGGTCCAGTGTAAGTCATTAAAGCAACTTTGTGTAACCATAAAACAACAGATTTTGAAATTATTTTGATTATACATTGACTTGTAATCAGGTGAATGTTGTCTCTGTCATTCTCATGTCTTTGCAGCCTGTATTTGTGTTTCTGCTCTGTTTTACTTTGTTCTTTGGTACGATAACCTGAGAGAAGTACGCTTTACGCACCACCAACTATTTCACTGATTTTTTTTCACTGAATGCAGAGGGGGAGCTGGCGTTGTGGCAGAACCAGAGCTGGATAACATATGGTGCAACATAACCAGGCTTAGCAGCTATGGACATAGCTAATAGTGAAGAGACTGAAGAAGATGTTGATGAACAGAGCGGACAAGAGTAAATCTGGGACTCACTTTTAGTCACTGGCGAAAGCTTCTTGAAATAAAAGGCTGACAGACAGACGCCAAGCATGGTTTCTTGCTGTTGGACTAGTAAGTAATATTAGCTGGCTGCTATGTCTTGTGTTGTCGCACTTGCTTGATGTTTGTCTGTTGTTGTCGACATTATAATTATTATAACACACCGGCAGAAGATACAAAAACAAATCTATAAAAGAGACACTTCGTACAGATGAGGGATGATCCCTCTAACAATCTGTTCTTGGACACAGAACAAGGATTGTTTCAGTTTACAGTGTAGTGTTATCTCTTATTTTAACAGTTTTGGTCTCTCTGCATAGTAAAAACAAGATTGTAAAGACAAGGTTAATTGCAGAAATACAATGACATTGCCGAAATGAAGGGGTTGGCGGGGTTGGCCTGTTGCAACCATGTATGGGCCATCACCTCATGTTGTATTTGCCCCACCCTTCATTACAACCTTTTTACAGTCTGTTGTAAACATCATTGCTCAAACTTCCTGGCACCTTACCACAAAGTATAATTAACTCTGATGTGAGTGTAGTTTCCTTGTGGCTTTTCACTCAGAAAGGTGTGTGTGTACCCTCACCTGGTGCAGGCGGGGTGTGAAGGTACACCTCCTCACTGTATTCCCCGTAGCCTGCCTTGTTGCAGCCTCTCACCCGCAGCACATACACGCTGTCCATCTCCAACCTGTCAATCACCGCGCTGCTCCCACTCACTTCATCCAATCGCTGCCAGCCCCAGCGGGCGGCTGCCAGTCCTCCTCTGATCCCACCTCTAGAGGCTCCACCTGGCACCACGCCGCGACGGCGATACTCGACAGAGAAGTGCCAGGCGGGTGCAGAGTCTTGGGGCAGTCGCCAGCACAGGAAGAGCTGGTCGTAGGCCAGGGTACGCTGGGTATCGATCACCGGAGCCAGAGGAGCTGTAACAAAAATGATTCCAATGTAGTTTTGTTAATAAATCAAGGTTAACAGTTGTGCTACCCTCTTCTATCAGTGAGATAAGAAAGCCATCAAAAAGCTCCTGTCTTCCTCTTCTTATCCTCTTCACTCCCATCCTTCCTTATCATGTTCCCTTTCACCATCTCCATCCCTTCCCTTTTCATTCCTCCCCATTTCTCTCATTACTCCCCTTCTCACCCTGGATGAAGTTCAACTCTGTCAGTAGTTTGAGCTCTTTGGAGACATCCAGCTGGAAGTGTCTGAAGGATGGATCAGCAGCCAGAGTGAAATGCTGCAGATTCTCGATTGCTTTGCTCAACCTGGTGCAGGAAAAGAGGAGGAACAGTTTGTGTAACAACAGGGTTAGGGTTAATATGTTCCAAAATGTGGAACAACAGCTAATTAAATTCATTTTCTAAGACAAGCCTGCTTGTTTTTTTTGCAGAAACTCATGGTGTGACAGAAGATACATGGGAAGAAATTAAAAGCAAAGAGTGATTCCAAAGAATAAGCAAATAAGCACCTGTTATGAGTCTGGCGAGCAGCCTGCACAAAACACGGCTGGTCTGTTTCTTTCAACAGCTCCTGGGTGAATGCCATGAGCCCTGCGTGTTCCATCAAGGACCGTCGCTCTGCAACTTGAGCAGCCAGTGCTTCGCCTCGTTTCTGCCTCGCTGCCTCCAGAGCCTGGGTGAGCGACGCGTGGCGTTCAGCCAGAGCAGCCGTCAGATCCCTGATGCTCTGAGCCAACTGCTCTCTGGCAGCCACACTGTTTACCTGGTGATAATACCGCAAACAGGTTTCAGCATTTGGAAACAGTCTGCCGATGGCAGTTGACAAAAACTTCATGTCAGGTTGACTGTTGATACAAATAATGAAAACAGATTCCAAACCAGTTACTGATGTGAGGCTTAATGAAATGTGTCAGCTTGATTTTACTCTAATTATAAATATCTATAATCTGATCATGATTATAACTTAGTCGAAGTTCAAACAGACAGTATTGTGTGAAAAACATTTTGTTTGTGGAATTAAAGTTGGTATGGATTACAGAGAACTAGAGAATCAGTCCTAACTAACAGGTGGAAATCAGAGTTGGACAGGTTTAATTATGCATAACATCTGCAGCTGTTGGCACAAACAAAAAATTAAGTATTTAATATAGATTAATTATGTGTATTTATTAAGCAGCGAAGTCCGTGGCTGAGAAACAAAGTGCCAAAAACTGCAGTTCCTCGACCACTTGAGGCTGGCTACAAAACAAATCAGTCTCCATTAGTCCCTATATTAAACGTCCAACTTTTACAGCAGAAATAAACATGTTTACAGCCTGGTGCAAAAAACAGTTTTGGTCTCTATACCCAATTTTACCGTTCATGACTTACTGAGTCTGAATTTCTGTATAGCTCACCTATTCCAATTACAGTAAGGCTTAAAGTTATGTATAATTGAAAATGTTGCCACTTTGATTGTTACAGGTGGCTTGTTTGAGTAACCAGGCTTCATTCAAGCCACCTCAGCTCCATCCACTGTCCACCTCTTTTTTGGATTAGCTGGGAGCCAACAGAGGCAGGATGCTGAGAGGACAGTGGCCAGAGTCACCACACTGAGCTTCACAACAGCTCCTCAGAAATCTATGGGTGATGTCATAGATACTACGTCCATATTTTATACAGTCTATGGTATGTATACAGTATTTATTTATCTACAAATACCTCTTCTTGACAACAAGCAAATCCAATCAACTGATGCGGGCCAGGAGCAACAAAGTAATTATCTTCATGAGTTTTGAAAACATTTATTAAACAGTATTACAGTTTAACAGTATTTAACAACAGCTATGTGTACTGGGGTATTAAAAATTAACTGTTTATATGCCAGTTATGGATGTTTCGTGGCCTAATTGTTGATAATTATAACAGTAAAAAGTGGGATCTCCTTGTGGAGATGTTTTCTACGCGGCACAGTGGAGGAGGCTCCATCATGATCTGGCGTGCTTTTTCCTTCAATGTAAAAATGGAGCTTCAGTTTGTGCAGGGGCGTCAAAATGCGGCTGGCTCTGTGGAGATGTTGCAGCAGGTTCTCTTGACTGAGAACCCTCGTCTGTGCAGTGATGACTGGGTCTTTCAACAGGACAACGCTTCAGTTCACAACACCCGCCTGACAAAGGACTTCTTCCAGGGTTAGGGTTGGGCTCTTTTGGACCATCCTGTGTGTCCCCCTAAAATCCCACTGAGGACGTTTGGTGATGGATGGCAAGGTAAGTTTACAAAAATGGACATCAGTTCCAGACCATGGATGCCCTTCTTGAAGCCATCTTCACCACATGGGGCAATGTTCTCACCAGCCTTCTGGAAAAACTCACATCAAGCATGCCTAAAATAATTTTTGAAATGATAAACAAGAATGGTGGGGCTACTGAGTACTACTGAGTACTACTGAGCACTAGTGAGTCCATTTTTGACACTTTTAGATCTATTTTTGGGCTATTTTGGGCTGTGGTCTTAAACTTTTGATCAGCTGATAAAAAGTCTGTTTTAGTTTAAATGCAGTTTTCAATAAACTGCTGATTCTATTTTGCTGTCTCTTGCTCCCGTTTCTTCTTTTTGCATTCTGAAGCTCTATTTACAATATGGTTAAGTTCCAATAGCGTGAAATGCGGATATTAGTAATTTTTCACCCGGTCTTAAGATTTTGATCAGGAGTGTATTTGAAAAAAGTGTTACCTGGAAGACTTTTAGTCAACTTTGAACAATTATGAGTGAGTGTGAGCAATCACAAGTTGACTGTCAAAGGAGGTGGTCAAAAAATGAATTATTAAGTATTAATCAATGTTTAGGCGCTGATTGGTGTTAATTCCATGTTCAGTATCAAAGTATTAATCACCTCAGTCTGAGTGATGGAACTCTCCAGCTGGGTAATCTGACTCAGAACTGTGTCCTGGTTGGACACGATGTAGTTAATCTCCTTCGTAATCTTCTCCTGTCAAATAAACAGCGAAAACACAACATACAAACAGCAAACACCGCCATAGTTACATTAACTGCATAAAGCAGAATAAAAATAATCCAGTACCAAAGAGATATCGTCCTTAACTAACATAAAAGTGTTATTTTAAATCATGTAAATACAGCAATGTATGACTGGTGAGCATAAAGCAAAAGTTTTCCCTTAAAATGTGCAAAGCAAAATGTGTATTTTTCAGAACTATCCTGTAAATTAAACGTTTCATTTTGTGGAACATTTAGAGAAACTCCATGTCAGTTTTAGAGTTACCTTTAGGGCTTGGTATGCATGGGCCACTGGCAGGATTTTATGTCCGGTGTGGACGCGGCGCAGTTTGCAGAGAGGGCAAAGCAGCCGCTGACAGGACCGACAGTAAAACTGTAGTTTCTCATGCTCATGCTCCGGACATGTCAGAACCTGAGGACAAAGATCCAAATTAAATCCTATTTATCTGAACAGTAGATCATGAAAAGAACATATTTATACTGTATGCAGGGTCAGTCTTCTGTTTAGGCAAAGGAAGGAAACTCCTTGCACACAAAAACATAGGTATAAAGTAAATGTAAAGATGTTTGGATTTGTTCCTGTATAGATCTTGAACATGACCTACATCTGATCTGAAAACGTTTGTGTTCACATTGTGAAATTAAAAAAAATATCTGTGTCAAATTATGAGCAGACAAAAATCTATTTGGTTGCAATGGGAACGCAAGAACACAGTGGCTTGGTATCATTCTTTATAAGGGATGTAAAATTTGTAACTAATGTGTTTTATCTTGTTAAATACATTAAATCCAAAGTTTCATTATTCGGTTAAAAGCCATTAGCTGCTTTTGGGTTGCCACTATGTTCATAGAGGCTGCTAAGCCTGGTTACATTGCCCTCTTGCCCAGTTCTGGCATGACACCAGTTCTGCTCACAGTCACCTGCTCTTCCCAGAGGCTCAAAATGCCTGTGGTAAAAACACTATCACTTCCCTGAGCTGAGCTAACATTAGCTAATAGCAGCTATAGTTTGCAGCAGGTTACTTTACTGTCCATCAGGAAACTGAGTAAATCAGAGAGTTGATACGGAGCAGCCAGAGGACATCAGAGGGAAAACCAGAAAAGTAAAGTTCTACATACTTCTCGTGGGTGATCGTACCCCTAGCACAAAATAACACAGTGCAGAAACAAGCATAGAGTGGGAATGACAGAGACACCATTCACCTGATTTTATATATATATATATATATATATATATATATATATATATATATATATGTAAATGTGTTAATAAATGTGTTATTTTATGGTAAAAAAGTTACACAATGTTTCTTAAAGTGTCATAAAGTTAATGCTCCTATTATTGAATAGTGTCACAATGTCTTACCTTTGGTCTGAAGTTGAGTGTAGGCTGGATGTGTTCATGCTGTGCTCGTGGCGTCCCCCACGGGTGATACAGCTTGAAACACTCGTTACAGAAATTGGCCCTGCAATCAGCGCAGCCCTTTGTGGCCTCCAGAGCTTGAGGAGGCTTACAGAACTGGCACATCACAGCAACACTGCCCAGGCTCACTGTGTGCCTGTACCTGGTGGTGGTGTGGAGAGAGAGCAGCAAAGATAGGAAGAATAAAAAAGGTTGTTTTAGCCCTTAACTTTTTATCAAGAGGGATCCACCAACAGACAAATAAAAATGTTGTAGACAGAAAGCATAAAACAATTGTGGACATGAGCAAAATTCTAATCTAAGGATGTTAAAATGTATAAAATGGGGGCAAAAGGCCAAATGCGAGTGTGAGACCAACGGCACTGAATGGGAGATAAAGTGACCATAAAGCTACTAGACAATGGAAACACACAGTCAGCCACAGTAGCTACGGTATGTTGCAGTGCACGGTCTGCAGGATTCTTCAGTACCTCAGCTACTGCTGAATACTTACAATCAGCATTGGACATGTTCCCACACTTCCTGTTTTTTAGGCCAACAACATCTATTCACACACCATTGGCCTCAATCATCACACCCACTTACAGACAATATCACTGTGTTATTTTTGGTGCATACCTTGTTGTTTTTGGTTCAAGAGAGTGTGTATATGTGCATGTGCATGTGTGTGTGGTACCTACCTCTCCACTATACGCTCCAAGGTGAGGTTGCGCAGACAATCTGTAAGGCCTTTCTCTCCCAGCTCCACATCTCGGCCACAGGGGACACAGGGGAACATCATCACCAAGGGTGGGCCTTCCTTACGCCGTCGTCCTGCATACGTCCCAAATCCCGGAGACCGGGGCATGGAAGGGGAAGGCGGATGGGGACCTCAAACCAAAAAGAAAAGCCAGTTATGAGCAGAGGAGGAGACAGAAATTGACTTTTCTCAACATAAATAATGCATATTGGTCATGGTTTGATGATGAGATAGATGAGTTGTTCCAAACCTGCCCGTAGGACACGATCAATAGGACGCTGCTCAGCTTTAGGTGTAGGCCTGCGGGCCTGGCGGGGTGAGCGGGTGTTGGGTGTGGAGGCTGGGGAGTTTGGTTCTGGGGGAAGGTCTGGAAGTGGGTAGCCGCTGGCCACTAAGACCTCCGAGGCACACATGAGGCAGACGCTGTGCTGGCATGGCAGGACCACGGGCTGTTTAACTATATCCTTACACACAGGACAATGCAGCTCACACTCCAGGCTCTTCATGTTAGACTGTCAGAGGAAAAGAAGTGAGGGAACTTTATTTCACATTTCTTTTTCTAAATAGGTTGAGTATTAAAAGATTTCCCAACCAGAATTAGTTTGTAGAATAATTATAATATACAAAGTAAAATTTGCAGGTAGGGCTGGGTATCATTTGGAATTTTCCGATACCGTCTCAATACTTTTACAAGACCTTATTATGAAAACTACTAGCCAAAGCTTTCAAATGCCAAACTATGTGTAAACACAAGCAGCTGTAAGGACTTAGTTAAAGCTAAAATTAGCCACATTTGGATTTAAATCAGAAACTTTCTGATTAAAGAATACGTAAACAAAATTATGAATCTGACCAGACACTCAAAGTAAATATCTAATCCCAGCCATACTTGCAGGTGTACCACTGAGGGGCTACAGCATCACTGGACATAAAGTGACAGGCGAATGTGAAGAGCTGTCTCAGAGAGGCGACAGAGGCCATCATTCTTGTTAAATATGGATAAAGATCAGACATAAATCATTCAACAACTGCACAGAGTGCATCCCTTACTTTGCAGCCCTGCATATGAACATGAGCTTTTGTAACACACTGAGATGGTCCAGTAATTTTTTGTATATGGATGATATATACTTATATTTTTCTAAGCACCTTAAATACACACTGTGGAGTGCATGGTACAATGGAACATAACATGCAAAGTCACAGTGGATTACACACACATATAACAGGTATACATTTTACTTTTCAGCGCATTTAATCAGTTTTACTACATAGGCTTTGTTTCTTTATATTTATGGGCGTGCTGCACAATTGTACCTCACTGCCACCTTCAGTTTATATAACTACCGTGGTCAGAGCCGGGTCCAGGGAGGTGGGGAGGGTGAAAAGCTGCACCTCTGGAGCACTCAGTGTGTCACAGTCCTGCTCAAGGACATGGATTGTGCCAGAAAAGGACATAATGGATGATGCAGAAGCAGTCTAACCTCAAGACTACACTGCCTTATACAGTTAAACCATTTCTCTGAACTGGCATATGTGGTAATTGCTCAGTTTTTATGTTGAGGCCGTAGTTGTTAGAGCAGCACAAGAGGAGCATATTACATTTTCAGGCATTTTTCCATTCAGGATGGCCTGCATTCATTTGACACAAACTCAACGTACAGCCTAAACTGTTGCAGGGCCAGTGCCAGAACATCTACATCACTGACACTGTGAGTTCACTTCAAAACCAGGACAACTGACTGACTGTGCTGCATTGGGGATTTGGGGATTTTGTCACCGTGATGTGATGTGATGCAGCACTGGGACAGCTTATCACAGCACACACACACAAAAATCACTGATTCTCAGCCATGGGGGGGGGGGGGGGGGTGATAAAACACACATAAGCTGAATGATGAAAGCAATATCTACCCAATTTACATGTCAAATAAAAGAGCACAGCTGCAGACAAGGAGACCCATACCAAGACAGACCCACACTGATCCGGTTACAGTGGAATAATTGGATTCATCATAATAACCTACTTTCTCCCTCAGTCCACCTCTGTCTCTCTGTGTCATTCTCCAATGTCAGCTTCGGCCTGCCTTCCTCTCCTCCTCTAGCAATTTTAGCCTGTCGCAATTTCAAGGCTTTTTGCAGCTCCAGCCGGCTCTACACACCACACATACGATGTTGGATCTATCTCAAATGAATAGTGCGCACTCCTAATGCTGAGCCCGGCGCGGTGAAGGCGTCAAAGAGGCGATGCGACAGCGCATCCTTACCTTCACCTGGAATCTAGGCGCCATGGCAGCAGACTACGTGTGTGTATTTCCAGCATCAAGACAGCGTTGTCTCAAGAAAAGAGGGGAGGGGTTTTTTGAGGCATTGCATCGCGAGCAGTGAGCACCCCCTGCGCCGGTAAAGATGTGGACTGAAGGAAAAGGACCGACAGCATCAGATGGATGTTATTTCCAGTTTGAATGTGGCACGAGGCGAGACCTGCGGGCCTCTAGTTAGTCTATTGTAACAATCCCTGCAAAGTACTTCTATATTTTAACCCTATAACAGCCGATGCTACCAACGACAACCCACACACGCTTTTTTCCCCCCTCGCTTGCCTCAGCAGCAGAAGGTCCTGCATCCCGTTTCCATGGAAACGAGCATCCCGTGGAAAAAAAAAAGAGTGTAATTTCTCTCTGCACCCACACTGTTTTGTCATTTAATAATGTTTGAAACACCTTAATGTGGGATCAGAGTAAGAGCACGTTTTCTTCTTATCCTGAGGAGGAGTTTGGCTGGAGTCTGACACACCGAGGCATGTTAGGACCTCCTTTATCACGGAAACAGAACGAACCTCAGGTTATAGATTTTCAACAGGAAGCATTAAAGACAACAAATATTTTATCAGCAAGGCAGGTTATAACATTTTATTTTAGACGGTGCCTTTAATCTGAGTGCAGGAGAACATACGAAGGCCCGTATCATAGAAATGCTCCGGCAGGTGAAACATGGAGACATGGAGACGTGCCATCCGTGCCGTTCATTCGGTACACCCCTTCGGTTTGTCGTCGTTGTGGAAAAAAAATATGTGATACATATATTGTGATATATATATATATTACCCTAATCTGATTATTCATCCAATGAGACAAACACACACACACATACTCACACTGATACGAACCAATGCTTCCATCGTCGATGTGGCTGTTTTTAAATCCATCTCTGCCATTTTAAGAAGATAGCTCCCTCCGGTTTTCATCATCTGGATATAAATCGCGATGTATCGCGGCCATACGCCATATGTTACTTATTAAAATATATATGTGCAACCTTCTCGAGTATAAAATCTTAAATTTTGCGTTTTTTGATGATTTTTCTAAAGACACTCCATCTGGACATTTTTACGCACGCGAAAGAAAAAAAATGACACGCATCACCATCTCGCTATATGTTGAACAAAAGAAAAGAAAAAAAAATGAAGACACCGATTTCTAAATTTGTAGTTAACGTCAATGTATATCCACACTAACAGATGCCTGTGGCTTTTAGTCCTCACCCAGACATCCCTCCCACAACCCTTCCCATCATCCTTCACCGGATGCCTTCAAATGATGTGGCACACAGCAGGATGAAAGCTTGATGTCATAGGAGAAAGAAAGGGCATCTCTAATGTGGATCTCTAATCAGGTATGTAGACCAACGTCCTCTATCGTTTGCAGTTGCCTAATCTGTAGGTCAACGTTTTCTGTCCCCTCACAGATGTATATGTTTGCCCTACAGCCTGCAGCTAATGCTGCTTATTTAGCGCACATACACATGCCAAATGTGAAGGTACTCATTATTGCTATTATCATATTATTGTGATTATTACTATTGATAGCAACGTTTTAAGGTGGTAGCAGGTGGAGATGTTTTAAATTGGCATGTATCATATCCTGTAAAATAATGATATGTTTTGTATATACACTCTTAGTGTGTCTGCACAGTAACTTGTTACTACAGCTGTCAAATAAATTGAAAAGTTGTCTCTCTGTGTAAGATGTGAAAAGAAACAAAATGTGACCATGTAAAAAACATTGAAACGCCATATTTAATTAAAAATAGCACAAACACAGTTTATCAAATGTTGAAACTGAAAAATTTGATTGTTTTTAGAAAAATATTTTGAATTTGAAGGATCATGTTTGCCACTCTGTTCATCATCTCTTAAGCATCTGGGAACTGAGATGTTAAGACTTGATGTAGGATCTCAGAGGCTAAATTGTTCCGGGTTTCATATTACACAAAACATTTTCAGTGCGTGACAAGTCTGGACTGCAGACAGGCCAGTTTAGCACCCGGACTCTTTTACTACAGAGAAATGCTGTTGTAAAACATGCACAATGTGGTTTGGCATTGTAAGGTAATTGCAAGGCAGTCCCTGAAAAACATGCCGTCTACTTGGCAGCATCAGTTTTACACATTTATTGCAGCCTGAAACAGGTTTAATGTTTCCAGGGAAAAACACCTGTGCAACACCTGGATTCAAAATGCCCACACAGTGACAAGAAAACAACCTATGAGTGACACTGCCACACTGTTGTGTTTCAGGTATTCTGTCTACACATATTTGTGATTGAGAAACTGACAAACCTGGAGATTTCAGACTGCTAAATATCTACACCAGTGGTGCATGTTACTTTTATTACCATGATTAAAACAACAAATAAATACAGTTTAATTAGTGTTTTTAAAGAATAAAAAAAGGTTCTTCAAAGCACCAAAAGTGCTACGAAGGGTGACTTAAAGTTATTTAAGAACGAGCTGCCTTGCTTCTTTGAGATGAGACGGGACCAAGATGTAAAGTGTATAATCAGTGTCCAGAATTGTTATACATTATAAATCCATCTCTGCTTCTCCTTTAATCCAGTCCCAGAAGGACCCTGCTGCTATACACAAAATGATGGAGTGCCTGGACACCAACAGTGATGGCCAGATGGACTTTGAAGAGTTTGGTTGTTAAACTTTCATGGAGGAAATGGCGGAGGAGAATAGAAGAAACCGAAAAGCAGTTCAGTATTTGTAAAGATTTTTTTTGTCCAATAAACACACTGATGAAATTTCAAACCTGGTGGTTATTACATGTGTGTGTGGTATGTGTCTGCCTCATTTCAATATACATCCTCCACCTCTGCCTTTGAGTTTTTATAAATACTTTTTTTTTTTACTTGTCAGTGTATTGACTCCCTTGGCAACTGTACCAGCGATACTGGGTATGATGATGTAATCCCCCAACTGTATTTTATGCTTCCTTGGGTGTGAAAGGACAGATGATTTCATTTTATGACTTGCACCAAAACATTTTCCAACAGGTCTTTCTTCTGTCTGTCTTCTTTGAATGCAACAATCTTAACGTACCCTCAGTGAGTTTGATTTGTGTGAAATGCAAATAGCTGCAAATGATATTGTAGTGCAATGAAATAAACTTATTTTTCTTTTGCACTAACACTTGGGTGTTATTGCAAAGTCGGGGGACAACATTTGTGGCAATATTGGCTTTCATGCCTTAAATCTTACAGTGGAGGAGTGATATAGCTGCAGGTTGTGACATGAAGGATGTCACTGATGCTGATTTTATCATATATAGAGTGGAAGGAACAAAGAACAGCAGAAAGCACACTATTATTGGGTGTGGTGTATGGAATTTGTAAGTTAGGCGAGAAACCTGCTTTGTTGTCAGTAAACACACTTGTGAGAAGAATCCCAACAGCAGTCTGAGTTTATCAGTCAGCTTACTTATTAAGACTACTTGAAGTAGTAATATTATGTTATTGTGTCATAAATAATCCACTATAAGGAAAAGTCCTGTTCTCAATATTATACTTATAAAACAAATAGAAAATGTAAAAGAGCTCATCATGCAAAAAACCCTTACAGAGCATCATACTATTAATTACTTTATATTACTGGATTATAATTGTTTATTGATTGACATAATAACATCATTTTAATGCTGTAGTTGGTTGTGGTCAGGTAAATTTTAACTTAATCCAGTGATGTGTTGTTTATTATTTAATAATGCATCATGTTATATAAACTGATCATGTGTTTTGAATGTAAATTAAAATCTACAAAGTATCTGTTGTGGTCAGATAAATGTATTGGAGTACATTTAGCTCTGAATTTTACTGGAGTAGACGTGAAGAGCGGAGTTTACAGTAAAGGACAACAATTCCAGGAGGAAGTGGTCTGTGGTTATTTGTGTCTTGTATGCAGGCCCTCAGGTGCATTACCAGCCCACTAGATGGCACACACAGAGCTCGAGATCATTTGCAGAGTGACTTAATGATATCGGCACCTCAAATCAAACCTAATTTTAAAAGCTATGCGAAGAAAACAGCAAGTATGTACACATACATTTACCACATGACTGACACACACAAGTTAGAGCTTCTATTTACACACACATAGAATCAATGTCACAACATAAGCTATGACATTGAAATGATGCTTGTATATTAAAACATTAGTAATAATAATCCCACATTATAATATACTGTATAATAATATAACACTACCAGGACCCATCATTCATACTTTTACATTTGATGTTTTAAATAAACTTGACTGATATTCTATTTTTGTACTTATTCCAGTATTTCTATTTTCCTTAAGTAGGATCTGGATGTTTCTTTCACATCTTCTTCCTCTTTACATCTTCCAGTATGACTCACTGAACAAAAGTGAAAACAAATCTATTTAATGGAGAACAAAGCTTTCTTATTCAAATGTGCATGTCTACTTTAACACACCAGATTTCCCTGGTGACCCTGGGTCATTTTGTAATAATATGTTTCAACCACAAGAGGGCCCACCATCCATTTATTACAGTAAAGAGCACTTACCAAAACATCCATAAAGTACCATACACAGCCAAAGTACTCTGCCTTTTATTTCAGTAAAAGTTGTAATACACAGTGAAGAAAGTATTAGTATCCGAGTATCAATTTTAATCAAATTATATATATATATATATATATATATATATATATATATATATATATATATATATATATATATATATATATATATATATAACTTTAAATACTGCTGGCTAATGTGTGAATTTCCCCCTGGAGTCAAATAAGTCCTTTTGATATAATAACATCATCATTTATTTGTTGATTACATTTTGAGTTGTCACTCTCAATATGGAAGGTAACTAGTGATGTTAAGTTATCAAATAAATGTAGTGGAGTAAAAAAAAAAAGTCTAATATTTGCCACTGAAATGTACTTCAGTAGTAAAGTAAAGTACAAGTACCTCACAGTTGTTCTTGAACTGTACTTAGATACAGTACTTGAAATAAATACAACAAAAGAAGTGTATGAGGAGAATAAGTAAGATGAAGAAACCGTGATTAAAAAAAACCAAATACTTAGAGTAAGGAGGAGTCTGTGCTGGAATGTATTATGTTTGTTTTGTTCATTTATCACTGAGATAGACCAAAGCAGTGCCTGTGGGACAACACTATGAGACAACGCTGTAAACTGAGTATTAAACTCAGTATAGTTTATATAATTATAATACATAGGTATATAAGTTCTTCAGAGGAACATAATAAAAATATTAACAGTCATGTTTGCTGATTGGCTTGTGTTATCAGTCACTCAGTCACTATTGCATTTGTTCAGTGTTTATCTTGCAGTGTGTCAGTGCTCCTGATTACACTGTCATTCATCAACTCCATCATGTTTTGTTGTCAGTAGTGTTTGTAAGAAATCCTCTACCTACACTCTTAAAAATAAAAGTTCAAGTTAGACCCTAACGTGGTTCTTGAAGGTGATGCCATTCACCTGTTGGTTCATCATTTATTATCAGGTTTTCCCAGAAGTTAGGATGCATATATGGTGCAATATATAATAATTTAAATTAAAATATTTAATGTTAAAAGCAACATTGGGTAAATTACTTCAGTAAAGGTGTTACTTTCTATAAATTGTTGTGTACTTTAGGTTCCTAAGAAAGTCTGTTCAAAGATGTTCACACACAGCCCGTTATCCCTCCCACTTCCCCCTTTTTTTAACTCTTGCAACACTCACAGACCTACTCCAACACCCTTCCCACTGATGAGTAATACTCATCGCCCACGCCCCTTCAAATCCTTAGATAAGGTCATCAGTAGGACATGTTCTTCCACAAGAGTCTTTTGATTAGTTTAAACCAAGTATCACAGCCCAAACTACAGTTCTTTGGGGCCTTGTTTTAAAAGTGTCCAAGCTAATGCTCCAGTGATCCATATTCAACAATTTCTTCTTTATCTGAACTTCCTTTTTCAGTGTAAACACACCAGCAATCATGCCTTCAGAACTGGAAGAAGTCATGGAGTCACTCATCAAGGTGTTCCACCGCTACGCCTCTAAGGATGGCCGGAGCGGCACACTCAACAGACGAGAGTTCAGAGATTTGATGGAGAACGAGCTGTCTAACTTCCTTAAGGTGAGACAGGACCGACACGTAAAGTGTATAATCACTGTCCACAATTGTTATATCAGTTATCACATAATACAGGGGTGTCTAAACTTCTTTTAAAGAGGGCCAGCTTTGACGATGTGAAAATGCACCGGGGCCAACAATAACATTTAAAAATGAAAAAAATACCAAAAATGTTACATACAAATGCACTGTTCTGTAATCATTTTATTTTCATTGTCACAATTATCATTTTGTAATGGTAATGTAACCAAATCCAAGCCAATCAGGCGTGAACAAATCTAAAAAACCAATTCTGCCTTTCTTTCATATCTGTCAGATAACATAGAATAAATTGATGGAATACGTTAAACTTGAATGAAGTTGATAGGAATCTTATCCTCATGTTCATTTTAAACATGGCTTGTTATGAGTAATGCAAAGTCTGTTAATATTTAAGTTTAAAACATATCACTCTTGCTCTTCTCTTTCACAAGATCATTCAGAAAGTAATATTTTGTGTCACATCTACAGGTACATAACACCAGCAGTTATGTCCTTGGGGTTTAACGTTTAGTGCATTCAAATGCTTCGTTATGTCAACCAAAAAAAACCAAATCTGCCACAGTCATACAGTATCTGACAATCCTACCAGGCCATAAATAATACATTATAAAAACGAAGCTGTGGGCCGCATGAAATTTGACCGCAGGCCGTGATTGGCCCCCGGGCCAGACTTTGGACATACCTGACGTAATACATTATAAACTTAGAGTTTTCTTGTTGATGCCGCCCTCACCTCTCGTTTAATCCAGGCCCAGAAGGACCCTGCTGCTGTAGACAAAATCATGAAGGACCTGGACACCAACGGTGATGGCCAGGTGGACTTTGAAGAGTTTGTTTCTCTGGTTGTTGGACTTTCCATTGCCTGTGAGCAGTGCTAGAGCAGTGCTATCAGATGCACATGAAGAAGATGGCAAAGAAGTAAAAGACGAAAGCAGAGGAGAATAGAAGAAACCAGAAAGCAGTTCAGTATTTGTAAAGATTTAGTTTTCTCCATTAAATACACTGTATTTCAAACCTGGTGTGTCTAGTGGTTATTACATGTGTGTGTATGTTTCTGCCTCATTTCAATATATTCAATATACATCCTTCACTTAAGTAGGACCTGGATGTTTCACATCTTGTTCCTCTTTACATTTTCCAGTATGACTCACTGAACAAAAGTGAAAACATATCTATTTAATGGAGAACAATGCTTTCTTATTGAATTGTGCATATCTACTTTAACACACCAGATTTCCCTGGTGACCCTGGGTCACTTTGTAATAATATGTTTCAACCACAAGAGGGCCCACCATCCATTTATTACAGTAAAGAGCACTTACCAAAAAAACCATAAAGTATCATACAGTAATATTTGTGCTTTGATGTGTTCATTACTTTAATACTGCCTATTGTAAATGTGGGGCCAATTTTAAACTAATTATATATTTATATACTGTGTATGTGTGTATATCTATTACTTTATATACTGTTGGCTAATGTGTGAATTAGCCAACAGAAAAAAATATTATTTCAGGTTCCTGAAAAAGTCTGTTCAAAGATGTTCAAACTATCCCGTTGTTGGTTTTTATCAAAACCAGGTCATATTGCCTCAAAGGGTTTACTTAAAGAACCATTAAAGATTTTTAAACATAAAAAGGTCCTTCAAAGCACCAAAAGTACTACGAATGGTGACTTAAATAACTTTTTTCCCATTCAGTTAAACAGCAAGGAAGGGAACAAGAACCTGCTTTTCGTTCCACTGATCTTCTGTTTCTCTTCTGTAATTCATCATTCAGTTATCAGCATACCAGCAGTGTCAGATATGGCAGAAATTGACTTACAGCACACAAGGACATTTATGAGATGATTAATCGATCATTAATCGTGGTATTTTCTTCTCTACAGTCTATACATTACTAATTAAGATTTGTCTACCAGAAAGTAAAACTGTTATGATTTATTATGATTCTACCGTTATACCAGTGGTTTATGTATTCATTTAGCCCTGGTTGTGTTACACTAATGTTTAAACGTATTATTGAAGAAAAATGTTAAGTTTATCACTAAGTGTTACCGCCCACCGCCCGTCCAGCAGCACTCCCAGCCGACAGGGTCCACTGTCCATATCACAGTTAACACACAGCATGCAGGGCGGCGCCTCACTATAAAATCACTCCGCACTTATTCCCGATCTCTGAACATTCCTACTTCTCTGCCGACCACGTCCCAGCTCTGCACGGTAAGAACTAACGGTTCTGCTCGTGTCTAACTTTGTCAGGTTGTTTTATTAAGCAGCCTGCATGTAGATGTGGTTAGATGTGGTTGGATTTAGTGGATGACTTACTATTTATCTGCCAATCAAAGCTTTATTAATGGAATAACATATTTTATGTAAAGTTTTTCTGCTGTTAAGTATTGTTAAGTTTATATGTTTTGAATATTTAAGCAGTGTATTCATGTGATTCCTCTTGGTTTTTACTTTTCCTAAACTTTTACATTATTTTACAAAGAAGGACTAACTTTTTAAGATGTATACATTCAGCTAACACAATGAGCACACAAAAGCAAACTACAACTCTTGAGGTAAATCCATAGGTAGACTAGACTGAGGGTGTGGTTGGACATGTACACACAAGTCATGCAATAGTGTCACCTCTCATTTGCTGCACATTTTTTTTCCTCTTTCAGCTCAAGTTTTCCATTCCCTCAGAAACTAACACACAGCCCCCGTTGTCCCTCCCACATCTTCCCTTTTTTTAACTCTTGCAACACTCACAATGGTCAGAAATATTTGAGTTTTGTGATTTTCTATGTGGTCTTTTTCTTCTAACTTTTCTAACGGACCTACTCCAACACTCTTTCCAGTGATGAGTAATACTCAGAGTCTGATGAGTAATACTCATCAGTTGGTCAGCGCTTCTTTGGACTACACCACATGCCCCTACAATGGAATGTCTGACCTCTATTTCAACCAAGATATGGAATATTATCTCCTCAAGATCCTCCGATGAAGCTAAGTCTCAAGGAGGTGGCAGATTGTTGATTCAATCAACATTCAATCAACATTCAATCAATCCAGCTTTTGTTTCATGCAAGGAAAGGCTACTCTTTAGATCAGCAGGTTTTGAACTCCCCCACGCCCCTTCAAATCCTTAGATAAGGTCATCAGTAGGACATGTTCTTCCACAAGAGTCTTTTGATTAGTTTAAACCAAGTATCACAGCCCAAACTACAGTTCTTTGGGGCCTTGTTTTAAAAGTGTCCAAGCTAATGCTCCATATTCAACAATTTCTTCTTTATCTGAACTTTCTTTTTCAGTGTAAACAGCAATCATGCCTTCAGAACTGGAAGGAGCCATGGAGTCACTCATCAAGGTGTTCCACCGCTACGCCTCCAAGGATGGCCGGAGTGGCACACTCAACCGACGAGAGCTCAGAGAGTTGATGGAGAACGAGCTGTCTAACTTCCTTAAGGTGAGACAGGACCGACACTTAAAAAAACAACAACAACAAAAAAACTGTCCACAATTGTCATATCAGTTATCACGTAATACATTATAAACATTTTCTTGTTGATGCCGCCCTCACCTCTCGTTTAATCCAGTCCCAGAAGGACCCTGCTGCTGTAGACAAAATCATGAAGGACCTGGACACCAACGGTGATGGCCAGGTGGACTTTGAAGAGTTTGTTTCTCTGGTTGTTGGACTTTCCATTGCCTGTGAGCAGTGCTATCAGATGCACATGAAGAAGATGGCAAAGAAGTAAAAGATGAAAGCGGAGGAGAATAGAAGAACCAAAAAGAAGTTCAATATTTGTAAAGATTTTGTTTTGTCCATTAAATACACTGACTGAATTTCAAACCTGGTGTGTCTAGTGATTATTACATGTGTGTGTGTGTGTGTGTGTAAGGTATGTTTCTGCCTCATTTCAGTATATTCAATTCTTTCAAATCCTTCACCTCTGTCTTTGAGTTTTTATAGATACATTTTTGTACTTGGACACAAAGCTCCACGTCATAACTATTTCCCAGCTATTTGTTAGTGTACTGACTCCTTTGGCAACTGTACCAGCGACACTAGGTATGATGATGCAATCCCCCGACTGTATTTTATGCTTCCATGGGTGTGAAAGGACAGATGAACCTCTCCCCTTGTGTTTGATAAAATCCTGCTTATCACTGGACTGTGGAATCTGTAGAATGTTTCAGGCATGGACACACCTTTATGTCAAGCTGATGTGGCAACTCTCTGAACTGCTGCAAATTCATGAACAGATAAATTGGATGATAGTGCTCGTTATAACTGATTAAAGTTTGTAGCATCCTGGTCAATTTGACTTCATTAAAAAAAGACAACCCTTGGCACTATGAAGAAATGTTGAAGCCCTGTGAGTCACAGGGCTCCACTGATTTTTCACTAAATTCTTTTCATTGTGTTTCATGTCTGGTGAAGGAGAACCTGGACAGGATAACCCCCTCTTTCCGACTCTCCCTGATGAGAGAATAAATTTCTAGTGCCTAAAAATAATGTCTTCCAGGCAGCACTTCTTCTCTGACTATGAGCTAGAACTGATAAGTTCTACCCATCAAATGTTTTAGTCATAAATGGTTAAGATAGGATTTCTGTAATTTAGGTCTGGTTGGGGTCTGCCAATTCCAGCAGGTAGTAGGCAGAACTTTATCTGCCTGAAGAAGGTCTGCCTGGAAGGCTAAACTCAGGGCAAAAAAAGTGCTCAAACCTCTTGAGCCCTGCACACACCTCTTTGGGCAGGGCTACAATTTGTGGCCTACCAGTGATCATGGTAACAAAGCAAACACGCAAGTTGCTAGGTTACAACACTTTATACACACTTTACGTGTGTGTGTGTAGACTTTTTCTGTTTACACAAGCACCACGCCCATGTGACCCACAGCTGAGCTTAGAGCTGGGAATTCCTACTGTGCTGAGTGCTTTTCTCAATATCACTTTTGTGTAGTTGATGTATTTTCTACTAAGGGGTTGCGATTACGGCATTCATACATGCTGTATGTTTATCATGTGGCTTAAACAATATGATCATTATGTGTGAAGATGAATAACTCTCTCCCAGCATGAAGCAACAGACTAGACAGAGGTCAGTTTCTTCTCTTGGTACAGAGATGTACTAATACAGAGATCATGAACTTTGGATTTGGAACAATCCTCCACACACAGTTTTAAGATTTCTTATTTGATACACAGTGGATATGTGTATTGGTGTGAATTCAAAGTGAAATGAGCAAACATACACTAAGGCATACCGCACCTTCCTTGAACACACACAGGCAGAACAGCCCCTCTCGGTGGACAATTTCATTTGTTAAACAATAACACCAATGTTCTGAGCCGGCCAACTCTCAGGTTTGTAGCTTTTGCCATAGGATATGAAATCAGGCTATTATGATCTTGTTATCGCAGATGATGCAGTTCATAAAAATGTTCGCTGTCACCTTAGCCCACGCTTTGCTTATATTCACAACTGAAAGACAATGCCCACAGTTTTCTACACCACCCCACCATGCAACAGTTAAAACATCCAAAGCACTTCAATGATTAAAGGGTGGATATGAAATTTACACAATGTATAATTAAACAATCTTGGACTGCTCATCAGTTTTAGGAGCTCACCATTCATACACATTCATGCACCGATGACGCAGCCTTCAGTAAGATACTGAAGGCCAGGCATCAAACCACCAATCATCTGAATAGTGGACGACCCCTGAGCCAGTCTTTAGTTTTCATTCATTTTCATTCTGTGCTAGAAACAATTCAACATGGCATGACTAAAAGTCTCATTCTAAGATCACAAAAACATAATGAGTTACGCATATTCTATTCAATTTCTACCATACCGTGTAAATGGAGCCCCCTAAATCTGACGTATTGGACCTTTAAGGTGTCAAACCTGCAATGTCCCCAGTTCCTGTGTAGTTAGGAACTTTTGTTGCGTGTCATTCCACCTCATATTTTCTGTCATTTTGCTTAGTCTTTCTAATAAAGGCACAAAATGCAGCCCAACACTTTCATTCTTATTTAAAATCCAAATTCTATTTTAAAAAAAAATTCTAAAAAATCAAAATCTTTTGAAGGAGGTGTGGGTGTGTACTGGAAAGACTCATTAAACAGCTGACTATAGCTCTGGGTGGATGATAAATTGCTGCTGGTGGTAAAATGGGGGCATTTGGGCTTCACCTGTGTCTGAGACATGGCTGCATGTGAACAGTCTGTGCTGTCTCTCTCGGTGTACTGTTGCTTAACCACTAGATGGCACAAGAGTGTAATTGCAAACATAATGTTGGACATATTGTAGCATTTGATAAATTATTCTAAGCACTCCAGCTGTACTGCAGTTCAGTTTCACAGCTGGATATAATATAGAATATGGTTTCCATGGATACTCCCTCGCTAATTTAGTAGGTGTGAGTGAGTAAGATGGACAAGGAAGAAAAAGACACCACACAGTAAAAAAGGACTCACACATTGTGTTTGCATTTTAAAAAATCAGTGGAAGAATACATGAATATCAGTCAATTCATGTGACTTGACTTCTAATCTATGATCTACAGTTTGACTGAAGTTGTTAATTAGAGACCAAAAACAATTATACCCCTGCAGAGGAGAGACAGGGGGGGAAAAAAACTTTGATATCTAACTCAGAGTCACAGAATAGACCACACACAAATAGAAACAAACATACATACAGAGCTGCCACAGTGCTGATTTTCATGTCCCTGATTTCTAGTGACCGCAGTAGGAGTTATGAGCTTCAGGGATATATGACTGAGTCACAGCCTCCACCACAAAATTGCAAGGAAGACACAACCCACTCAGGACCATAACTCTCAGTGAGTCACTGTGGCCAACGTTTTCATTTTAGCATCATGTGCATCTCAAAGAAGTAAATAAAAATAGAACAAAGACAATTATATACAAAAACACACCAGAAATTAGTTAGTATAATATACAATTAAGGTGTTCTCTGAAACACGGACTTGGAGAGAAAATAGACACAACAGTTTATTGCTTTAGTCACTGATTTTTCCAGACAGGAAGCTTTTTAAGAAGGACATTGGAGCAACATTTGATATTCAATCAAAAAATGATCAAGGTATACACAGTATGAGAGGAAAGTGGAATTATAACCTAAAATGCATGTGCAAAATTTGTAATGATTCAAGTTAGTTTTAATTAAACTTTCTCAAAAGAGTTCCAACATTTGTCTCTTGACTTCAGAGGTTTGAGAGATTTGTCTTTGCAAGAGTCCAGGCTATCTTGTCTTATACAAACTGTGGATTTTCTTTGAAAAGATTAACAAAAGTGAGCTCTTCTGACATCATCACAAAATCCCAAACTTATTTATTCATCATGAAAGACTGAAAACAAAAGACTGTAACATGACTAGTTTGGCTCAGATTATACTGCAGCTTTAAGTATCAAATAGCGCTAACGTCCCATTTTTGCTTTATAAAAGAAAGCAGCACACTGCTCCACTTTTTCTCCATGTCTATGGTGTATACAGTCTTATTCGCAATAACTGAGATTTAAATGCAATCTTGAGATCATAACATTAGAAATATTTTTTGTGATCAATGAAGTGCTTCCTTCCTGAATGCAAACGTGCACTGTACTGTATTATACGTACAATATTCTGCAAGAAGTATGCAATGCTTTACACCACTAAGTCACACACCACCAACTATTTCACTTATTTTATGGAGAAAATGTTTCCTGGTTTTCCCTCTAATGATCACTATGATTTGCAGTGTTTCCTGATGGACAGTAAAGTAAACTGCTGCCAACTGTAGCTGCTGTTAGCTAATGTTAGCTCGATTTGTTAGCTGGACTGTAAGCTCAGAGTGTTAGTGTTTGTACCACAGCATTTTGGAAGAGGGGGTTTCCAGGCCTGAGGTGCAGGGGACTGCAGACAGAGAGCAGTCCCGGTGTTGTGCCAGAACCCAAGCTGGCCAAGCTGGCAATGTAACCGGGCTCAGCACCCCCTATGGACATAATGACAGAGGCTACTGAGGATGTTGACGGAGTGAGCTAAGAAGAGAAAAGGAGAGAGTGACAGAGCAAGAAACCATCAGACAAGTTAATCTGGGACGAGCTGGGCTTCTTGCTGTTGGACTAGTAGGTAATATTAGCTGGCTGCTTGGTTGTGTTAGGAAAGTTGCCAATTTGCTAAGAAAAATCACTAAAATTACTAAATCGCGAAAATACCAATTTCTAAGCAATGTTGCTTTAAAGAATAACTTAGGAAATGAAAAAGGTGACAAGATGGGGGGAGAGGTAGGAGTGGTGGTGATGAAAGGAGCATTTTAGGGGGAGGGATAAAGGGTGTGGTGGTGGTGTATAAAGCATCTTTTGCATCCATTTCTCCATCACTGCAGCTCATCTAGACTGACTGGCTGACCTTCACTCTCTAATCTCTTTAAATCTACAAATCAGCTTTGGTGAGTAGAAAATCGAAAGAATGATCTTCTATTTGTTTGATTGATTTCATTTCATGACTTCAAAAAACACACCAAAATTTTTTCCAACGGGAAATTCTTTTGAATGCAACAACCTTAAAGTCATTTCAGTTTTATTTATGTAACATACAAATGCAAAGTTACCAACTCTGTGGACATTTTATGTTTCTGAGCAAACCATGACTTCTCTTCATTGCTTGTGAAACTAAACGTTACAACAGACATTGCTTGTTTTGCTCGGATGCCAGTTATTCGGCAGACTTTAGCCTGAAATGAGTCTAACTATAGGGGCAGCTGTGGCTCAGGTGGTAGAGCAGGTCGTTAGTTCGACTCCCAGCTCCACAAAGCGTCTTTAACAAGTTACTGAACCCTAAATTGCTCCCGATGTGATGTCAATGCATATTGGTGGTTTAGTGTCATTGTGGGCATCAGTAATTTATCAACCTTTCATTCTTACTTATAATTACAACCTTACTTATAATTACAACCAAATTAAACATCAGAACGGTCATTATAAATATGTTTTATGCTCTCTTCCTCCACAATTCAAATCTGTTTACAAAACCTTTTCCTCTGCTTACTACACCCCAGAGAGGGAACAGCACCATGTGAGTCAGAATGCAACCAGAACTGTCTCTCTTGGGGTTCATGGAGTCAGTGGAAAAAACACTATTCCGACATACAGCGTTAAGAAAACAGACTTCAGATTTCACCTCTGGGATTTAAATCAAGTCTTGGCCTGCTTCTTTACCAAGTTCAATTGAGTTACCTGGAGAGATTAAGCTGTTGCCATAACAATGGCTTGTGTCACTCGGCAGAGATGCTGCGTTAGAGACCGGTGACAGGGGGAAATAAGAGTGGCTGGGCCCCGGTGGAAACCCAGGGTTTATTTTTATCTCCAGCTCCATGGGAAAAAAAAAAGAAGAAAAACACTTGGAGAGACAAAAGCAATGATGTCAGCCACTGCTTAATGTATCTTTTATGTATACTTTGCTGATATATATTATTTTATCTCAATAATTAAAGCATATAAATGAATTAACTGTAGCAGGAGGGAAAAAATAGCCAACAATGGTACAATATAGCGATGCTGCCTTATAACTACTGTAGAATGTCAGATTTTAAAAATCAATGTTGAGTGTTCAACTCTCTTAGTCAAACAGGGCCTGCACTCCTCTCAGACATGAATTTAGATGCATCTTCCCTGCAGTTAATTCGCTCAAGTTACTTAGTTAACATTCCAAATGACCTGAGCCCCTTCCATCCTATTATATAAATTCTCTGATGACAACGATCACATGAACATGAGTCAACATGTGTCAACTCTTTTTTTCCTTCTGTCCTCTTAAAGCGGCCATCATCATGTCTGACATCGTTACAGCTATCTCTCTCCTCATCAAGAGCTTCAACAAGTATGCTAGCAAGGACGGGAACCCGTGCACCCTGAATAAGGGAGAGCTGAAACTGCTACTTCAGAATGAACTTGGAGAGCTGCTGCAGGTAAGCGACCTCTGACCTCTCTCTGTCTCAATCCTGCACAACCAGCTGGATGCACACTGGCTTGATGCACGTGTGTTGTGGTGCAATGTATGGAGTAGGAAGAATTTGTGAATCATCACAACCTGTGATGCTTTCTGATCATTCACATGCCCAAAAAGCACCTAAAGAGTAGAATACTGTGTGTGTCTCAGGGTTGTGTACATGCTTTCTAAGACTTTTTCTCACCTACAGAAAGCCAATAACAAGGACGAGCTGGACACCATCTTCCAGGACCTGGACACAAACAAGGACAACAGTGTGGACTTCACCGAGTTTGGCAGGCTGGTCTTGTGCCTCACTGTGATGTGCCACGAGTACTTCGTCAACAAAAAATAGGATTCCGAGCGCCACCTTGGGGTCAGCATAGAGAGCTGCCTCCCTGTGAAAGAGATGTTTCCCATTACATCTGTTCTGACAAAGGAATAAATATTTACTACTATTTACTAAATTACAATGAAGTTGCGAAAAATTATATTGTAACGCACAATTAACGAAATAAACTTCTTTTTTCGTTGAAACACTTGAGCTGTGCACTTTGTGTCTTACTGCAAAGTCACTGGATGGTTGCACAGACATGTCAGTGCCAAAGTCTAAATAAGCTTATAATACAATGACAATAATGACAATAAGCTTTTGCGCCCGAAATTCACTTCAGGAAGGAGCAACATAACTGCACGTTATGACAGGAAGGATGTGACTGATGCTGCTAGTATCATATACAGAGGTGAAAAGAACAGAAAACATTTGCCAAGGCATTTTATCATCATTTAAACACACTAGCTTATGGTGGTTAATAATTGCTAATGTTAGCAATCATTAGAGTTTGCTGATTAGTTAAGTGACATTACAGAGTCAAATCACTGACCTCTACTTGTGCAGCTGTTATGGCACATTTTAGCATTTAGCATTATTATGTAATTGTAGCTTGTGACACAGTGAGTGGTGTTCAGCAAAGCCTACAAAGTCTAAGGTTACCTGACTGTTTTGGTTGTGTTGTTTGACTCTGCTATATTTATAGACTGCCTTTGTGGTTACTCAGTCAAATGAGGTTTGACATGCAAAGCATACAATAAATATTACAAATAAATCAAGGTCAGCACAGTGGTTAACCGTCTGATACCTTTGCCTCACTGTCACAAAGTGCTTGCTCATTTTAGGAACCTGACCTCGCTGGCTGGTGGTTTCTACATGGGGATCTGCATGATTTCCTGTGAGTGCCCCGGTTTTCTTGCACAGTCTGAAGACATGCAAGTTAGATTAACTGAAAATTCTAGGGTTTGGGTTAGGGTTGTGGCTGAGAATGCAGCTGTCTAGATCTGTCAACCCTGTGAGAGACTGGTGACCTGACCTTGTTACCCTACCTTTTACCCCATGCATCATCAGAACAGGCAGCCTTGATGAACAGATATAAAAAGTGAATGGACTAATAGCTATAATTAGTATAGTTAAACTCCACAAATATATATGAATTACCACATGCCTTTACATTGTGAGCTAATTAATGCTTTCATTCTGCAGTATCATTTCTCGTATTTTTAAGTAAAATTATGAATAAGACTGTAAATCAAGTTTTTTGGTAGCATTAATAGTTTAAAAAAGACTTTCCATCAATGATTTAAATTAGTTTCTTTTGCTGTACACTTTTGTCCTTGCTTCTTTTTCTTTGTTCTAGTCTGTGGCGTGTATCACTGAGACAATATTAAAATATTCTTCTCACGTCATACACATCGCATGCCTCGAGGGCTGACAACCTGCAAGTTTTCATTCCAAACAAACACTGGTGAGCAGGTGACTTACATGTGACTTCTTCCTCTTTGAATATTAGAAATCAACACCTGTATTGCATGATTGTTTTTTTATATAAAGTACACGAGATAACTTGAAACAAAACAATATCAGAGTTTGGCATCAGTTTTGCCTGATGCCAAACTATGTCACAAGATGGAAAACTAAAGCAACAAGTACATGAAACCTCTGGAGACACCACCTATACAAATATTTGACATGATGAAGTGCTACCTGTGTTTCTACAGTGTTGGAGAGAAACACAGGATTTTCTGGTTATCAAAGTTTGTTTTAAACTTGTTTCTGTACTGGATGTAGGTCCTGAGACTACACAGCCCCAACACAGACAGATCATTATTTTGTGAGCCTGGCTACTCAGTTTGTGAAAAGACTAAGACTCTAAGGGCTTACATAACTGTCTGCACTACAGACCTTTATTTTATAATATATATTTTATTTTTTATAAATGGCCTTTTAGAATTAGGTTAAAACTGAGGACAGTGAATAGTAATTTAAAGAGGAAGAAAATATGTTTAAATGCATGTGATTTAAAAGTCTAAACATATTTCCATAAAAATATTTCTCTGCATTTTTTATTCTGTTCTGTTAAAGTGGGTGTAAACTATTTTTATATAAAATTATATTTTCCTTATAATTTTGGAGTTCAATAAAAAAAAAAAAAAATAGCTAAAAGAAGTGGTAAGTAATGTTGCATTGAAAAGTTACTTATCACTCCAGACCTTCTGTGACGCCTTCGGGAGGTCACGTTGTGTGGCCGTGTCTCGTGACGCTACAGAGGGGCGGGTTATCAACAACAGAGTCGGTCTGTGGAGCTAACATTACGGAGGGACAGAGCTCGAGTGTTGTTTTGAATTTACTAGAAGACGCCGACTGGAAGGGGGCTAGGGCCTGTGGATAAGATGGCGGATGTAGGAGGCGATGAAACTCGGTCGACTCTCCCTTCGGCATCTCGTAACGGTCCGGTTGTCGGTTCATCTGCGAGCACCGCGGGCCAGAACGCGACAATGGTAACGTCGGGTCCACGGACGGTGAGGATCGTCAAGTCGGAGTCCGGCTACGGTTTCAATGTTCGCGGTCAAGTTAGCGAAGGAGGGCAGCTTCGGAGCATCAACGGGGAACTGTACGCTCCTCTTCAGCATGTCAGCGCCGTTTTGCCCGGAGGTGCGGCGGACCGAGCTGGGATAGCGAAGGGTGACAGGATCCTGGAGGTGTAAGTCGGCTTCTACCCTTTCAATTAAGCCAGGTAGTTAGCAAGTAAGGCTAGCTGCTCAGATTAGCCCGTGTTGATGTGGTTTCAAACATGTTAGCCACCTTCAAGGTATCGTTATAACGCTACGTCACCTGTCTGTTATGACAACAAAAGTAGTCGTTTATCTGACTAACTACTTATTTGTCCAATTTAGGGCCATTCGTGCCCGACTAAACATTTAGCAACGTAGCTGAATGAAGCTAACGCTAGTGAGTTAGCTGTAACTAGAAGCTAACCAGCTTACATAAGTTGGACTACAGGCTCTGCATGTTGATTAGCTTTAGCGAGCAAGCGAGCCAGGTAGCTAATGTCTTTGCGCAGCGACTGTTTGAGCTCGGCTGTGAGGACGACGTTTAAACTGACAGCCGTGTTGACATTGCATTGTCATATGCATAATGGTAAGGTGGTGTATTTTGACCCTGCACGTAGACAGTGGATGGCAGTGTTGTCACTCAAATTCAACATCATATGCTGTGTGTATGTACGTGTATATGTGTGTGTGTGTGTGTGTGTGTGCTCTTCTGGTCTTGAAGAGAGCTTGACAGACTTATCCATCAAGACAGACATGTTGTTTACATGAGACAGTGCTGTCTATGTGTTTTTGCCCTTTAATCCCCAGCAGTGTACGGGAGTGATCATGATAAACATGGACTGAACCTGAAGACATCCTGTGTGTTGGTTTGTTTTGTTTGTTTGGAGAAGTCAGGAGCAAATGAACTGTCAGTCTTTGCCAAGAGGAGATTTTGATGACAGTAACTTAAATTTTACTGTATTTATAATTATTTTAAAGAGAGCGCACATACAGGTAGATCCTGATAATGTCACGTTAAACAAACTATCCGTCATTCCTCTCTCGTGGTTGTAAACTTTGGTCCTAATAAATGTAAATGCTGGAAGCCATATGAGGAACTAAATATTTACAGTAAGTAACTATGTGAAGTTACTATAGAATGCTGTAAAATGTCCATATGTTACTGTCAACTTGAATGTAGGTTAAAGTTAGACTAAGGGAGAAGAGAAACAGAGAACAAGGAACAGTGGTGTACTTCTACTTGCTGAGGCATCAGAAAGGTTTTACTCAACCTTTGTTTTCTCTGTTATACCTAAATTTCTCTCAGGTCATATGACAGGACCAGTGCTAATCATGTGACTTATTAACCAGCTTGAACATTTTGCAAAAATGCAAAAGAATCATCCGGTTAAGTATGTCGTATGTCAGCATTTTAATTTTACTGCTTTATGAACAAGGAACGGGAACAAAGCTGTTTTATTGGTGATAACCGGCTAATGTTTTATTTCTTTACTGGCTCTGCTGACTGCTACATTAAACCAGATTCTTCATAGTCACCTGTTTGTCATCACTTTAGGCACAGGTAAATTGTTACAGGATTCTGTCCTTGTTTGTGATCTTTATTACATTAAATATTTCATCCAAACATGTTCATCGGATTACCTGATAATAGCTTATAACCAAATAGCTGGAGGCAGCCATTCTTCAGTGTTCATATTAAGTGCTTAATTTCTGTCTTCACATTCTCCCAACCGCCTTGGTTGCTTAACAGGAACTGACACTTCTTTGGTACAGGCATTGCTTTGTTTCTGTTTTGTCTAGAGGAGGATGGAGGGATCAGAGCAGTGTTGAGACCAAAATATCTCCCTTTATCTCCACCTTCACCTCCTACCTCTATATTTTGCCAGACAGTTCACCATCTCAGGAGGAACGCCGTCATGTCAGCCTCTGTTCCTACAATAGACAACAGCTCTGCCCATCTCCTGTTGTTGACTTTATTTTCCACTTCCCTCTCTTTATCAGTCTGACTTATTCCCACTTTGAGTCATCTTACAATACAGATACACATATCTAAACACTAATTGAGATGTGGCATAGAGCGGACAGACGTATGCTCGCGTCACGCTCTCGCTTGCTCCCTCCTCGCCTGTGTCCGTCCCGCTGTTTCTCATAGGAAGATTAGCAGAGACACCTGATGCTGCTGCCATCTGGCCTCAGCAAAGCCAGAATGGGAGGTGTCTCACGGCACCAAAGGAAAGGGGCGACATTAGAGATGACCTGGTTACTCAGCACTCCCAACACTGTGTTTACCAACGAAGGCACACGCCACACACCATCATAGGAAAATGAACAAGAGGCATATTTGATACATTGGTGAAATATTTCAGAATTATCTAAATATTGAGGTATGGATGTATCAGTAACTACACCAATACTCCCCTTATGAAGTGGATCGGTTGTCCACATAACCTATCCACATTAAATACACTTACCAGAATCATTATGAAACAATTTGTTGATGCTATTGGCTACATTTGTTCAGTTGCAGCGGGCAGTTGATCAAATTGCTATTCGGAGAGACCCTGACTTGGTTCGACACGGTAAAGGTTCAGTCAAGCTGTGCTGAATACTTGATCTGTTCCCTTTTGTGTGTAGAGAACAGCATTGTCTGCCACGTGGAAATATAAACTGATCGTGTGGAAAAATGGCGGGGAAAGCAGGATTTTCAAAACTCTGCTGAATTTCTCTCTGTCTCTCCTTCCCTTCTTCTCCCACCTTTCTCTTTCTCTTACCTCCCCCTTCTAGTAATGGGGTGAGCGTGGAAGGTGCCACCCATAAGCAGGTGGTGGACCTGATCCGTGCTGGGGAGAAGGAGCTGGTCCTGGCTGTGCTGTCTGTTCCAGCACAGGAGGCTGATGGATTGGAAGGAGGAGAGGATGTCCAACCAAACTACGACTACAGCGACAAGCAGGCAGTTCCCATTTCCATTCCCACGTACAAACATGTAGAGCAGCACTCCGAGAGGTTTGTGGTGAGTGCTGATTCGATTTGTTATCATACATTTTTCTTTCCTGAAACAGCCGCAAAACTTCTCCCAAGCAGGCAGGACAATTTAATGTGTTGTTAAACATTTGTTCCTTCTTCTCTAATGCACTGCGGTGTGTCTGTCCTGTCTTTGTCTCGATGACCACAGGTATACAACGTGTACATGTCAGGTAGACAGCTGTGCTCAAAGCGCTACCGGGAGTTTGCCATCCTCCACCAGAACCTAAAGAGGGAGTTTTCCAACTTCAACTTCCCAAAGCTTCCCGGCAAATGGCCCTTCTCCCTGTCGGAACAGCAGCTGGATGCTCGCCGCAGAGGCCTGGAGGAGTATCTCGAGCGAGGTAGGCTGATTTGGAAAGGTCGCTCGCGTATAAACCCGCTCGTGTGTTGATTTTCAACATGGGCGTTGGGATAGAAAAGAGGTCAAGCCCCGGCTGTGATCAGCTTTGCACCGTACACAGGAAATACTGTAAATCTGAACACAGGATACAGACAAAGTGACATTTAGCTGTCCTTTTGTTTATTTGATTTACGTTGACCTCCCTCTCTTCCTCTCCATCTTTCTCTGCCTCTATATTTGTCTCTAGTTTGCTCTGTACGGGTGATCGGGGAGAGTGACATCATGCAGGAGTTTCTCTCTGAATCAGATGAGGTAAGCATCCCATTTATTGTTCTTATATGGATTGTACCAGATTTAGATGGAGCTATTTCTGTGTGATTTATTTTTTATTCTGAGCTTTCAAAAGTTGAAGCTCTGAGAGGGGAAAGTTTTCCTGCAAGTCTGTCAAAAAAAAATCTCCAATATAGAACTTGTGACCGGTGGCAACACAGCACCTTATTTATTATACTATTTGCTGTGCATTCCAAAAATTTGATTTTATAACAGACCGTATTAGGACTGTAGGTATTAGATATTCTGTGAGCATATTCAAGGAGCATTCAGTGTAAAAAGTAGGCTAAATAAATAAGCACCAGCAGTTATGGCATTTGAGTTTAATTACTTAAAAGTAGCTGATGGCCCATCATGACTGCTGCTATGGTGTTTAATAGTAGAATCAAATGGTGTTTTGACGAACGACAGCACCAAAGACTAGTGGAATAGCACTGATTATTCCAGCACTTGATGAGGATTTGTAACAGAACTTCTGGTTTCGTTATGTCTTGTTTGTTTTTTCAAATCCACGAGCACTTGCCAGTAATTCAGAACAAACACTCTCGTACAAGCTTGTTAATGTGCACATGATTTGCTGTGCAGAACTACAACGGAGTGACAGATGTTGAACTGCGGATAGCCCTGCCAGACAAGACCACCATCTCCGTCAGAGTCCGCAAGAATAGCACCACAGACCAAGTGTACCAGGTAAAAACACATGACACCTGGGCTGATGCTGCCATACAGCTATATCATAGAATGTATAGTGAATTGGGCTGAGCTAAAATGATGATAAAACTGATGAAAAAACAAATGCAGAGACACTTTATAACCTTTCATGGTGCAGTAGAAACAATTCTAACAATGAATAACAATGTTTTTTCTTACATAACTGACTGTACTGCTCTTCCTGTAGGCATTAGTGATAAAGGTTGGAATGGACAGTATTATGGCGAGCTACTTTGCCCTTTTTGAAGTCATCAACCACTCCTTTGGTAAGAACTGCGTGTGTATCTAATGTTTGTGAGTGTTTCAAAGTGAAATTCACAGAGCTTTTTCCACATACTCTCATGTGTTTAATTTAAAAGTCCTCTCTTGGGGGTGATTTCACATCACATGGCCACTAGTTTTCTAAATAAAGACCTCTATCATCCCACTGGTGAGTTTAATCCATTTAGCCTCAGGGTATTTGAGCAGTTTTGGACAACAAGGGCAGGTAATTTGGTACAGGCTAGATTTTTTTGTAATGACTAAACAGACCCCCTCCTTGCTTTTCATGCCCCTTCTTATCCCTCTCCTTCTTTCTATTATTTGTTGCAGTGCGGAAGCTGGCACCTAATGAGTTTCCCCACAAGCTTTATGTGCAGAATTACACATCGGCAGTGCCGGGGACTTGCTTGGCACTCCGCAAATGGTTGTTCAGCTTCCAGGAGGAGGAGTTGCTAAGAGACAACCCGCTGGCACTGCATTACTGCTTTCACCAGGTAATAACAATAATTGAATCCCGCTTGCCATGGACTTAAGGGAGCTCAGCACAAAATTTGATCTTCTGGGTATTTTTCTTCAAGAGTTTATGGACTCTGAGTTAAAAGTGTTCAAACATGTTGGAGGTGTCAGCGTTTTTGGTCATGGATAATTTCTGCCGTAATCAGGGAAAATGACTCTTTTACTCTTTTGTGATGATTATATAGACTATCAAACTCATTAGATCAAAGTTACAACACTTTTAAAGTAGTCTTGTCTTCTATAAGGCTACTTTCTCAACAACAACCAACAACAGGCTTGGCCTTAGCTGAATTCTTGCCAGTTGGGTGTGTGTGTGTGCGTTGGCATCTGCAACAGACATCTTAAGTAAAATATCAGGCTATTACCATCTTTGAAGTCCTAAAAATGCGTGTCTTGTGCTTTGAAACAATGATATTCTACAAGCCAGCACAACTCTTCTACCGTTTTTGAAATGTAAAGTGTGAGTGAGAAAACAAGAATTCTCCAATGCAAATGCACTAAAAATAGCAACAGCAGAGCAGAGAGCCGCCTATGGGCTTGTCTGCTGACCAACAAAGGTCACCACCTGAAGTGTTTTAGGCCTGTGAGGTTCAGCAGCGACTCATTAAAGCGATTTCGACCTGTAAAGTCATAAATCAGCACATCGCTTACAGCTCTGGAAAAAAGACAACGTACCCAGAATAATTAAACCTCAAATAACTGATTGTTTGGGTCATCTGGGGGCAGTGGAGGCATGTTGTGATGCACAATGTTGACATATCAGCACCTTTCAAGATGATATGGTGAACTTGTTAGCAAACAGTTGCATTTACACATCCAGCATTTATGTTAGATTTAGTTATTTGAGAGCAGTTTTCTCTCTCTTTTAGCTCTGTGTTTGGTCTCTACCAACTCCCGACAAAAAGTCTCTTCAGCTGCTAAATGCTCCACTTTGTTGCCTGTCTGCTGTCTGGTGCTGAGCAGGTGGTGTACAGTGGGGTTTAGAGCCTTTTCATTGAAAACAGTTCAAAAACAGAGACGTGAGAGTGAACCAAAACAGTTTTATCTAAACGACTAAAGAAGAAGAGAGTATAAATGTCTGTAAAGCTGAGCTGAGCTGCAGATTCACATGATAATCTGTAGGTTCATCACTACAAGGAACCCTTTCACATTTTATACTTTGTTATTATCAAAATATCATTATAGAAGAGAGGCAAGAAGAGATGTTTTTCAGTGAATAATCGTTTTTGCGCAGTGAGCTCAAATGATAAACGGTGTTGTATCTCTCCACCCCACCCCCCTGTCTGTCCAGGCATTGGAAGATGTGAAGAAGGGATTCATAAAAACGGAGGACAAATCCTACCAGCTGCAGAAGCTGGCAGAGCAGCGCAAGATGGCCACGGTCAGTCCCACAGACCACTCTTTGTTCAGGGAGGGGATCGGGATGACTACACTTTTTGCCTGCTGACCAGAGCCATCACCAAAACATTACCAGATTAAAAAAAAATGGACAGAAAAGCCAGAAACCCCTTTCACACTTTAGAATACAGCCCTCTGTGGTGTAAACAGAGATAAAGCCACTGAGTTGATTTGACCGTTTGTAGAACATTATCTGAGAGCGTGTTAAGTGAGAGGGTCTCTGTGTGTAAACAGCTATGTAGCCACCCAGCACAACATTTCCATGCTTTTAAAGGGTAACCTCTGATAAACTAATCCAAGAGCATCGCTGGTTTACATGGACTTTAGTGATCTGATTGTTCTACATATAAAGCAGAAAACTGGAAGCCGGAAGAAAGAAGTGGGAACTGAAATATTTGGTTTTAGTACACAAGTCTGAATTTTTATGAAAAAGACTGATTGTGAATATAGTGGAACAAAAGGAGAGATTATTACTCATAGCTGTGCTAAATTCCAACTCAAACAAAAAATTCTTCTTTCTTTCTTCTGCTATAAACTGTGTTAACAGCTTAACCAAAAAAAAAACTTTCTTACCACAGAATCTGAGGGGTGTACTATGAAGCGAGATTCATGTGTTAGCAAGATATGTTAAAGTTTAGGATCTCTACTATGTGCAGTTGTCACGTTAGGGAAAAAACAGGCGGTGTCGAGAGTGCATTGAGTTGCTTTTGGCTGCATTAATTTTTTATAATGTTATTCTTCATTGCTCGCCATTGTAACAAAGTAGAGTGCACGCGATTGGCCTGCTTTGTGACACGTCCCTTTTTATGGGAACACGCACAAAGCGTGAGAAGAAAACCTGGGATAACAAAGAAAGCTGATAACCGCCGTCATGATACCTATTATCTCTGACTGGTTATGACTCACTTGCTTCGTAGTTCACCCCTCTGCTCCCAAACTACTTGTTCACTGGGATTTAACTGAATTAAGAAAATAAGTTTTATATAAAACATAAACTTGTTTAGAGTGTCTTTACCTGCTTGCTAACAGTATAAGTGACCGATGCCTGTGCTCTATAATACTTGTAGTACCTCAGTCTGCTGCGGACATGTGAGGGCTACAATGAGGTGGCGTTCCCCCATTGCTCCTGTGACTCCAGGAGGAAGGGACACGTCATCACAGCCATCAGCATTCATCACTTCAAGCTGCATGCTTGTACTGAGGACGGCACGCTGGAGGTGAGTCTGTCTGTGCTAGTTTGAATAAAAAGTGTAAATACAGAACAGATGGCAGAACCTGTTTTTAACTATTTAGTAAAAATATGGACCTGGGGTGGCGATTAGCTCAGTTGGTAGAGCGGCCGCCCCATGTACGAAAGCTCCGTAGCGACCCGGGTTCAAATCCGACCTGTGGCCCTTTGCTACATGTCATTCCCCATCTCTCTCTCTCCCCACATTCCTGTCTCTCTTCAGCTGTCTCTATCCAACAAAAAGGCCAAAAGAAAAATATTAAAAAAGAAAAAAAAATATGGATGGTTATTTATTCTTCAATAAAAATATTGTTTCTTGGATATACAGTTCTTAAATTAACTTAATTTAATTAAAATCAAATCATTTCTTTATTTTCCAAAATAGATTACCCAGATAATAATTTGAGAATCAAACCAGTGCAGTGATGTTCATCTTTTCACTGTAGTGAATCACAGAGACCCACAGGTGGTCATTTGAGTGAGTCCGGGGGAAATTGAGTGTTTTCCCAGGTACTGGATGTTAGGTACTATGTGCTTATAATTATGTTTGTACAAAATATTTGGACCTGAACAAACAAACAGTTACATGAGTCATATTTCCCATTGATCCAGTCAGAAGAAGTTTTTTACAAACTCATTTTGTCTTAGGACATGTTCAGTTTGATTTGAGTGAAAGTGGAAGTGACAAAGTCCCACTTTGCCTCATTAAGCATTGTTCTAGCACCACACCAAATCCCTTTCTCAAAGTTAACACTTTAGAGTTTCTTTGCTTACAGGCTAATGTGGACTTGCCTCAGAATTTTTATCAGTTACAGTTTGAACTCCACATGAACCCCCCTTCACGTCGGCTTATTTACAAAGTTCAAATGTTATGTCTTTCTTCCTGACGAGTGGTGAAGAACACCAGGAGCAAATGCCAGCAGTTTAGTTTGTCATTAAAAAAAATTAGGACTGGTGTGTTAACTGCATGCCAAATTAATTAGTTGCTGACACGCAATGTAGCTTTTAAAAGGCTATTTTTTATCACACACAACATACTGAGGCTAGCTGACGACACTTCAGAAAACTTCAGGAGGAAAAAACAACATGGCCGATCTGTTTTAACCGAACATTCTGTCTTCTAGGTCAGCTAAAAACACAGAATCTAATGTGTCCTTTCAGAGTCAAAGACGCAGGATGCGTACGCAGCAACATCACTGCAATGTTAAGCTAAACATTTATATGCCTATGTATGCACAAGGCTTACCTACTGTAAACCCTGTATCTTCATCAGAACCAGGTGATAGCTTTCGAGTGGGGGGAGATGCAGCGCTGGGACACTGATGAGGAGGGAATGGCTTTCTGTTTTGAATATGCCAGAGGAGAGAAGAAACCTCGCTGGGTCAAGATTTTCACTCCATACGTGAGTGTGCACACACACCCGCACTGCTGTTTGACATGTTTGAAGGTTTTCTTTGGTTAGAATTTGCAGTTTTAGAGTAAAAGCTGTTGTAAATTTGAATTAACACTTCGTAATACTGATACCATTTGATAGTGGACACACTTTCTTTCACATGTAATGAAAGCAGTAATAAGAAGAAACAAAGACGACTGATAAAAACGTAGCTTGCAGGCTGAATGTGCTGTATTAGAAGGCTGGATAACAATTCTGTTGACTTTTTCCTCCCAGTTTAACTACATGCACGAGTGCTTTGAGCGGGTCTTTTGTGAGCTGAAGTGGAGGAAACAGGTAAGGACCACTCCTTTCCTCTTTCTTTCTGGGAAGCACATGACCACATGCCAAGTTTGAAACTCTATACTTAGCTTATTATTAGATTTTTTTCTTTACAAATACAAAAAGCCACTAACGTGTTGTCTTCAGGCTTTTGTTTCAGATTATTAATTTTGTATTGTACCGTATTGATTGCTTTTCACTGGCAGGTTGAGGAAGAGGCATCTGACAAAGACAACAAAAACTGCAGCAACAATGGTAAGCGGCACACATTTTCCTGTCCTAAATACAAAGAGATAACATTGTTTGTAACACACACAAAGCACAACACAACAAAGCACTGAAGGGCAAGAGGCTAGATTTTATCTAGGGCAAATCATGAAGAAATATGCAGTCAGATGTGGTGCTGAGTGGTGCTTTGAATGACAGCAGCCATCGAGCACCATGAATAATGCAAAATTTCTCTATCTGGCAAGAGAGAAAAGAAAGAGGCAGGGCTTCATGTGTGCTGCCTTCTTTTATCTCTGTCTATTAAAGGCAAGATATTACTTAAGTTAAGTGACATTACAATACTCCCAACCCTAAACAAGCTGCATTTAGATATGCCGGTATTGTTTTATTATCTCTGTGCATCTACTATGGTATTATAACAGAACCAAATCAAAGGGTGGCCACAAAGCAGTGAAAAGGCTGCATTTTATTGACAATTCACAGACCTTCACGATGCACTTAAGTAGTGAAAGATAAATTCTCCGGTGCTAACCAATTACTGTGAGAAGCCACACACTGATGTATCTGTGTGTATAGACACATGACTCACTCACTCTATCAGAGTCATCTCCAAGAGGCTGACACATCAGGGGGAAGTGAAACTATGTGACCCATGTGAGTAAGCACGAGACCAGAAATACCAGAAGTATGTGGACGAGCGAGTGCAAGGCGTGAGGATGAGTGAGGAACCTTACAGGAACAGAGGCAGATAACAAACAGCTGAGCGGAAGATGAGGAGGTTCAGGACATCCAGATGTAACCCCTAAATTCCACCGGGCGACGCGTCCTGGCTGCTGATCGCGGCCGTTCTAGACAATGTTTGTGATCCCAGCAGCAGCACTGCAGCGCATTTCAGAAGCGGCTCTATATAGTCGTTCTATTTTTCACAGGAGCTGCTTCAAGCAGCACAGAGCACAGAAACGCCAGGTCAGTTTTCAGAATAAAACACCTTGTACACACTGTTTGGATAAACCAACAAAAGGGGAAACAGTTGAACTACATACCCTACTTGCAGATAATAGAAGCACATAAACCAAGAAATCTGAATCTGAATCACACCTGGTCGGGTAAGAGGCCGTGTGATAAACAGACCAAAACAGTGTTGTAGCCGCAACATCAGAGCTGTAACTGGTGGAATTTAGGGGTAAGGCGAGGGCTTCAGTATGCCAAAGAGTCTCTCATAGAATCATAATCACTAACTGAAGCACAGTAGACGTTGAGGGAAAACACTGACTGATCTGTGTTGCATGACAAGCAAAAAAAAAAAAAAAAGGGCCAATCATTCAGACTTGTCCCTGCAACCCTTTCTCTGTGTTCCAGAGTATCTGCCTCCTCTGGAGACACAGCAGAAGGGATGGCGCCACCTAGGGGGGGAGATTGCGACTTCCTAAAACCATTTGTCATCACCAAAACTCGAACTGGTCCACTCGCATCATCACAGCCACCCCAGAGAGCGCCCATCGACACACACAGAACTGAGTGACAGACTGAGGCGATCCATGCCCCGAAAAACAAACTGGAAGTGAGCTATTTGGGAAATCGGAATAGTCACACTTAATCAACCCCAGGGATACACACAGCAAGAAGAGCAACGAAGGAGAGTAAACAAAAGCCAACTTTCACGTCATTTACTAGATCTCCATAGCGTTTCTGTTGTTTTCCTCCATGCATCCGCCCTGTGATGTGGGGCAGGACACGAGCAAAGTCTCGCCACTGGTTGAGATGTAACACATAAAATACAGCGTGTGACTGGTCAGGGTCACCACAGCGCCCCGGTACCGTTTTGCGCAAAGGGAGCACAGTGATGAATCGCCGCCTGACAAGGGAGCCGACGTGTACGAGAGAGAGAGAGGATCATGACGGTCGGTTCGTCGACGCGACCAGTTCCATCCGAAAGCCTTCGCCGTGGCCCTCAACTGCTGAACTGAGATGATGATGGCGGTGAAGATAAGAAGGGAGGGATACAGAAACGTGGGGTTTTCACTTCTCTTACAGTTAGTGATGAAGAAAGAAAGAAAGCAGAGTCATGCTTTATACGATGAAGGACATTAACACAAACATGATGTTTTCTATCTGTGGGCTCAGAGGTGTTAGAAAACAAAGCAACACAAATGTAACTAACTGAAAATGGATGTGTGGGCGGGGATGTGTTCATAATAATGTGTATGTTTAACAATCTTAGTTCTGATAAAATATAGATTAATATAATAAGAGTTATAATAATTGGTTTCTTGATCTAACACAGATGAAACACTAACTGAATTGCGTTCCAGCTGCTCTAAATAATCTCCATTTTTCACCTTGTCTTCTGGTCCAACCCACACTACTTCAGAGCGACGTCTGTTGGCAGTCTGCCGTTAGTGTGCGTGCGTGTGTGTGTGTGTGTATGCGTATGTGTGTGTTTATCCCCCTCGCAAGTGTTTTATTGTGGTGATTTTGCAGAGCTTATACGTTGAGAGGAAGAGGCTTTCTCATTCTCAGCTCTGCACAGGGATGATCTCTTGAACAAAAGGTCGACGGGCCAAAGCGTTGATGCGTTTTTTTTTTTTTTCCTGCATGGGGAATCTGTCTGACAGATTGTGAATATAAGGACCAGACAGGAGAATTTACGAGCGTGTGCGTGTCTGTGTGTTTGAGCTGCAGTTTACTGAACAGGCAGCAGAGAGCAGCAGAGTGTAAGACAGATGTAGACGTAGGTTTCTGAGCAGAAATAGAAATCCTCTCAGAGCTTCTTAAAGAGTGATCCCTCAGGCGATGTAACTCACCCAAAAGTATCACTCCACTGCAGTTTGTCCATTAACCACGTCAGGAGGACAGGTGGTGTGTGTTTGTGTGTGTATATATGTGTGTGTGTGTGTATGTGTGTTAGAGAGTAGATGGTGCGTAAATTTGCGTGACTGCAGCCATCATCATACATAGCAATGCGGGCAGCTGTCTGCCTCTTACTGCACCTGAATGAATCCAGTATTAGCTGTGCGTGTCTGCACACGACATAATTATCTGACAGTTTTACAATTTTCCGCAGATTTTGTTTTTGAGCAGCATTTCAGTTTTTGTCACACGACAACATGTCTTTCTTTCTCCTTTCTCTGTAGATGTCTCACTGTTTGTGTCGAAAGCAGGTTTACTGACAAAGTTGAAACAATATGTGTAATGTATTGGTTTAGCCTGAATGCACTGAATGAGTTTTGTTTATCCCACTAAGGGCTAGTGGTTTTATCTCGGCCGATTCATTATGGACTCATTCTTGTGCTTCACTCGCCCTCTGGCAGCGACCAAAAACCTGACACTGAGAGTGATGTTGTTTTTTTTGTTTTTTTTTGTTCACACTGACTTTTAGAGCACAAAGTTCAAGTTTCAGTTTGTTAAAAGATTTTTTCTTGTTTACAGTCGAGCTTGGCCTTCGGCTCAATAAAATGATTAATTCATGCCTAGGTTTAGTCATAATTTGCTTTCAGTCAGTTACCTTGGAGCGTGTGTGTGTGTGTGTGTGTGTGTATGTGTGTGTGTGTATGTGTGTGTGTGTGTGTGTGTGTGTGTGTGTGTGTGTGTGTGTGTGTGTGTGTCCTCTGTGTTTATCATTGACATTGCTGATAAGCTTTTAGGCCGTGATTGGACGGGTCTGATGAGCTGTCGGTGTGAGAGCCAGAAAATGAATGTATCTGTACGACAACGGAGACGCCAGACAGATGGAGACAAATGGGAGGCGTCTCCTATTGTCTAGCTAACATTCACAGCCCCCTCCATAATACACACACACACACTCTCATTCTTGTCTCCGTACTACTCTGTGTTCATAGTTTGACAAGATATTTTTGTTATTTGTGATCCAGTTGTTGCCTCTTAGGGCAATCTCAGCTTATAGCAATACATACCATATTGTAGTAATGTGTGTTTTACACACACACGGCACACGACAGGTAGCTGGATTGAGAGAGAATCTGCAATGAGCAGATTGCTGGATGGTCATTTTGACAGCCAAAGTAATAGCCAATTCTAAGATGGATGACATTAAGAATTGGAGCTGTTCAACCATGATTATTTTTTTCTCTCTCTCTTCATAAGATGCTGAGGGAGAGGCAGATAGAGGTTGTGTGATTGTGTGTGTTAGCTTTTCTGTCCTCCGCTCTTATTCTCTCCAGGTTGGTCTCCCCATCATCATAGGGGGATGTGGTTGCCTTGGCAGCACCACGTTGGTTCAACACGCTCAGTGCAGCCTCTGTTCCTTTTATTTCTGTCAGCCAACTGACTCACTCCTCCCAATAATGTATTCAAAGCAGTGTTTTTTACTGTTTGATGTTTGTTCTCTGTCCCCGTGGCTCATGCTGCTGTGAATAGGCTTTTAGCAAGCTGCTGTTTTTTTGTTTATACTTTTGTGTTTTTTGGTTTGTCTCGTTCGCACCAGGTGCCATCTCACGCCCGGTCTCAGTCGCAGGCAGGTGTGCATACTGTCAGTCATCGTCCATTTGGGCCGTCTGTGACATAAATGTCATAGTAACAGTGTTTAGGTGAAAACAGAGAGATGACAGGAATGTTAAGAAGCACGTCTTTGTACGGTTGGCCAGTGTTTGTTTGTCAGTGTATGCTGTGCTGTGGGCCACCTGTGTTTATGTTTGAGATGCTGGACAGCCATGGCCTGTAAATGAATATTTACAAAGAGGATTGAATTTCACACAGGACTTAACAGATATAAATGTTGGCTGGTGCAGCAAACATGGTGGCAGTAGAATTAAAAAAACAAACGTGTCCACGTGTGTGGACGGAGCGTGAGGCTCAGAAAGTTTGCACTCATCATAAACCGCCACTGAAATGCTCCATCTAAATGATGCTGTTGCTATAGTAACATCAGCTTTCTGAGTCTCCTGCCAAATCAGCGCTGATTTCCATAATATCACATAGTGGCAGATATTGTGTGCGTGATCTTTTCTGTCAGTTCGACTTCTACGGCATTTCACAGTCCAGTATTCAGAGTGGTATTTATGAGGCCACTCAGTCAGTCTCTTTCCTTTTGACACCGTTAGTTCAGTCAGAGCCGCTACGTTCGTCTCCTCATCAGCGCTTTTGTGTAGACTTGATGTTTGTCGACCTCTGGAACACTCATCCAGCTTGGAGGGGCATTAGCTGCTGGCTTCTCCTGTTTCAGCTGACATGTCCTACCCATGACTAACATGAGGGGTGGATGTAAAGTGTTTGTTTAAAAAAAAAAAAAAAGTGTTAACGTTTGTGTAATTAATTTCTCTTCATTGCTTTGACACATAGGACTTTACCACGGCTAGTAGTCGGCGACATGAATTAAAAAAACAAAGCCTTGTTTGTCTGTCTTCAGCATAACCTGTAAATAGTTGTTTTAAAAAGAAAAAGAGAATATCCCTTGGACAAAATGCACTCTTGTTTCTCCAATTCAAACTTTTATTTATTTAAACAGAAATTATAAAGATTGGGGAAATGATAGTGTCCGATGCTAGAGCCACTGTTGATCATTAATTTTGTGCGTGGGCGACGGCTGTACGGATTAGCTAACTACACAATGAAACAAGCTGTTCAAAAGAGTCAGTGTCTACAGACATCAATTAACACCTGATGCAAAACTAGGCTACAAAATGGAGAGTTTTATATCTAAAAAAAACAAACAAACAAACAAACACACACGAAGGTTTACTAACCAATATAAGAAAAATTTTAAAAAAAAGGTTTGAAAATGTTGTGTAGAGTAATAAATTGTAACAATATTTTAAATAAAGTTATATATTGGGAAAAAAAAACGCTGTCTGTCTGAATTTATTAACTCTCTCCAGGACATAAAATGAACCGTGGATTCATTTTCTTTATGTTGGCAGTAATCTGGACTCACTTCCAGGAGGCTTTTTACCAGCTGTTACATGATAAAGCACTCAGGTTGTGTTTATCAATGTATGGATTGTCTTCCTTTCCAGTGGGACCTGTCCAATGTCACGGCTGTCCTCCCATAAAGACATAAAGTGATAAAGCAACAGTGTTCATGCGGGACCAATTAACTTCTTGAAGGAAAAAGACAAGTGCACCGAACAAGCTTTTAATGCCTTTAAAGGTCCAGTGTGTCAGATTTAGTGAGCTCTGTTTACAGAAGATGGCAGAAATGGAATATAATAGTCATGGTTAGTGTGTAATCACCTGAAATTAAGAATTATTATGTTTTTGTAACTTTAGAAGGCCTTTTATACTGCCTCTAGACAGGGTCTTTCACATTTTTCATACGTTTTGCAGCCATCGTCGTTTCTCTTTCACGCTAGGATTGAGAGGTTGAGGCGAGGGGCCGCAACCAGCAACTACACAGCTAGACGCCACTAAATCCTACGCACTCCTTTAAATTGGATTGGTCAAAATGTTACAGTAATGCCGAATAATTTCTTTTGCTGAATGTTTCTTTTGTGAGCTGCCAAGCAAGGTGATGCCAGCCTCTCATTCATGCACTTCATTCATTCTCAAGGGGTTACCTTAACCGTCTCGCGTTCAAAGACATAAGACCTGTAATTTGTGTGCGTGTGTGGGAGGCATTTATTCAAATATAGTTCCCATTCAATCGCTGCTGGTAAATTATAAGTTCAGGGTAAAATTGTTTGCCACAGAATGACTTGAGTTAAGCGGCTGAAGCTTGATTTGACAGGGATTTTTGTATTTCTCAACACTTCTAACTGCGCTGTTACAGCCTGCTGGATGAGAAATGAAGGAGGGCTGATCATGACAAGGAACAAATGTGACAGTTTCCTGGCAGGAAACATTTCAGTATCCCTTTATCCATTTCAGTAGCTTAAAGAGGTTTAAGATGAAAAGTACAATGTCACTACTTTTTTGGAGCTAAATAAGTGACAGAACAGACCAAAGAAAGATCATGCTTCAGTAGATGTCTCATTTATGAAGAGCCTTGCTTTGCTGCAGTGTCTTGATAGTTTACAGTCCACTCTCGATTTGCCTGAAAACAGCCCCAGGTCTGCTGGAAAGGGAGAAGTGTTGTACAGTACATAACAGGTCCCATGGTAGAGAGCAGCAGGGCTAATAAAAGGTCCACAGGCACATTATTCTGGCAGAGGAACAGGCACAGTGACATTTTGATGGTCACATGCTGCACAGAGGTTTATGTTGTTCGCTGTGCTCAACAGGAGCTGTTGCAGTCCATGAGGAGGTAGTGGGAAACTGAGGTGAGGCATTATTCAAACCAAAAAATACAGAGCTTTTTAATGCACCCTGTGGAACCAAGCCCATAAAATGTTGTGTGCACTGGCACTGCTGAGGTGAAAATACTCATCTCATTAAAGCTGTCTCACGTGGGTGCTGTGTGCTGACTGCAGGCTGCCACCAGGACTTCACCACCTGCACTCACTTCCCATTTTTCTAATGTCCAACACAGAGAGCAGTGTTATTACTCATTAATCAGGTGTGACTATAGACTTATTGTTAAACCTTATTAACAACAATTAAAATTATATAAACTGATACTAAGCATCATATATATTCATAGTACTACACGGTCTTGTTTTGAGCCTGCACCTTGGAACAACCAGAAAGTCAATCGTAAAATGCACCAGAACCCAGTGGAGGGAAGCTAAATGGTAAAAAGTGATGTCGTCTGAACAGTGAAGAGTAAAATCTCAGTTTTGGGGTCATTTAGTTGAAGGAAATTTTGAGCCATCCAACATTTTATGTCATTCAGGCAGTCAAAGACAGCAGCTAGGCTTCCCGGGGTCATCAGGTCTCAGCGGGAGGTATATGTGTGTGTCATCCGCATAGCAGTGGACAGATTATGGACTACAGAAAGACATCACGACTACAAATAATCTGACCTAGGGGGAGCATATAAATGGAAAATAAAAGTGGACCTTAAATTGATCCTTGCGGTACACCACAAGCAGCCACAGCTTTAGAGTGTGTGTGACTGCCTATGGCGACTGCATAGGTTCTTTCTAAAAGGTAGGAATAAAACCAGCTAAGTGCCATCGATGCTGACCCAGGTCCTAAGACACTCAGTTAAGATTCTGTGGTCTATAATGGAAAAGGCTGCACTTAGGTCTAAAAGGATTAAAATTGCTCTCCCCCCTACCCACTGCTAAAAGAATGTTGTTGGTCACCTTGAGGAGTGCAGTTTTTGTGCTATGTTGAGCTCTAAAACCTGACAGAGAGTCCTCAAAGAGGTTGTTAGACACATAAAACCTAGAAGCTGAGTTGAAACCACTTTTTCTCAAATTTTTTGGAAGTTTAAAAATTGGTGTAAAAGGTGTTGGAGTTAGGTTTCTTTAAAAGAGGTTGGCAGCATGTTTAAAAAAGGCAGGAACAATGGCTTTTGTTAAAAAGCAATTGATAATCAATAAAATACCGGGTCCAACTGTGTCTAAAACCTCTTTAAGCCTTCATATGAGTTATGGTTTCATATAAAAATGACAGTGAGACTGGGCTAAAATTGTTAAAATTACAGTGAGTGTCTCTACTGATCAATAAAATGCAGTCTGTGGGGGTGATCTATTGTCTTATGGTATTGATTTTGTTGTTGAAGAAGTTTAAAAATATTAGAAATACTTAGATCCAGTGTGTAGGATTTCAATCTCCTCACCTCACCTTCGCCTTCCCAGTGTAAAGGAGAAACAACACTTGAAAGTCTCTATCTAGAGTCAGCATTTAGTTTGTCTGTTCTGAGCTACAGTAGTAACATGATGTTTCAACATGGTGGCCTTCATGGAAGAGGACTGGCTCCCACTGTAGATATAAAAGGATAATTTTTCAGTAATAAAAAAACAAAAAGATTCTCACTGGACATTTGATATACCTTCATATAATGCAGTTCAGTTTAAACTACTCTAAACTACAACCTCAGTAGTAAACATAATAGTTAAATTAATACCTCCCTCAGAGTGTCAACAAAAACTGAAACATTTGAGGCTTTGTAAAAGTAGAATTTATGAGTTGTTGTATCGGATCACATTGACGTAATCACCTAAGGTGTATGTAGTGCAGTATAAAGATGAGATGGAGATGGTATTGTAGTATTGGGAAGATGCATAGATATTTAACAGCAAGTCCACATATTAAGAACTTCCATAAAAAAGTTATGTTGATGCATTGTTATAACTACACAGCACTATATGCATTACTTAAAATGATTTATCTAGCCAGCTAGAACATTAAAATGCTGGTTACACATTAATGCATCAGTCCAATTTTGTAATATATGTTAATATAATACTGACTTATTAGTCATTTTATTTAATTAATAACGCATGCAAGTAGTAGTTTGGTACTTTTACTAAAAGGGAATTGTGAATGCAGGACTTTGACTTGTAATGGGATGTATTGACTCTGCAGTATGGTGGCAGACAACTGGCAAACACCACTGAAAATCAAGTCATCAAGATGTCTACATTAAAACTAGTTTAAAAGGCAGAAAAGGACAGCTTTAAAAATGAAGTATAAAAACATGTGTAGGTTAAAATGGCTACATTTGATTGTAGATTTCATGTAACCATTGTTTCAACTGAATTTCAGTGACTATTTCTTAACATTTAATTAAGCTTCACTTTAGATTTAGATTTAGCCATTTTAATTAGCTTGTTTTTAGTCTAAATGTTTAGCTGTTGACCTGCAAATTACCAGATGACTGGCATAAAGTAATAAACAGTTTGTAGTGCACTAAGTTATTCACATTGAACAGTTCAAATAAAATGCGACCAGAGAAATAAGATCTTAAATGGATAAACGGCCACTTGTTAAATATTTCGACATGCAGTGGAGAGGAGGAAGAGGTGAACCCTCTCGTCGTATAATAAGAACACTCCTTGTGAACGGTTGAGTGATTTTAACTGTCAGCTCAGACCCACAGAGTGGCTGCTTACCCAGTGGTCACACCTGAGGGAAAATGTGTTAAGTCTACTTAACGTCCACCTGTGTTGATGCTTCAGTGAGAACAGTGTGGGAGTCTCTCCAAACTGCCATTCTTAGTTTCACACAGAAGCAGCTGTGGGGGTCTTAACCTGTTGGATTTACTCCTTTCTTGTGTGTGTTATCCACAGTGCCAAGCAAATTGGTTTGCAAGTGTGTTCCTTGTCTGCTTCTTAGAATAGAGGGATGCATCTGGAATCTTAAATAACATTATATAACAACAACAAAAAAAACTTGCATAATTATATCATGTATAATTTAAATCTCTAATAATTTCAATTCAAGACTTGTAACACCCTTCATGTATAGAAGTCCTTGATTGTCCCTGTTTGCTTTTCCTCATCTGTGTAAACACATTTGAGTTGCACTGGATTGCAACATTCTCCAGAGAGGAGCAACTAAAGACGAGTTTGTTGTGTAAGATACAAACTGCAGTTGTGTGTAATGAGATTTAAATGAAATTTTATGCATACTCTTAAGAAAAATAGAGTTTTTATTTCTGAAGGAGCATCTAATTAAAACACAAAGCACATTTCTGCATTTAATGGGACTTTTCTTTCATTTTTTTATTCACAGTTATTTGATATGATTGACTGTAGCTCTATAGTGATGAGGAAAATAACAGGTGTCTAACATAATCAGTGTCTGGATAAGACTGCATGATGATGCCAACCTTATTCATTTTATCAGGCAGATTGATCTCATGAGATTAAAGCACAAATAACAGCTCAGCCATGACATTCATTTTTGCACTCATTCTGATTCCATCATTTCCGTTAGACACTGTTTAAAGGCGCACCTCACCGATTCTACACGTGAAGTTCAATTTACTCGTCAATGTCTTCTGTTGCTCTGGAGGGAATCGTTCTGAAATAACTGTGATATCTCGGCTGTGGTTTGGAGACTTTCTTAACAGAAAGCAGGCATTACAAATTGGCGTGGGATGTAAGGTGGGTGGGTGTTCAGGAGGCAGGAGGTCTAATTGCACTGTGGAAAACGTCTTGTTTGAAGTGCGGTGTGAATAGAAGCCAGCATATCTCGGCCTCTGCTGCTTTAAGTTTCATTCTGTTTTTAATCTCTCTTTCTGAGTCCCTCAATTTTATGAAAGTGAAATATTAGGTCGCTTGAGTACCCCTTAAAAAAAAATCAATGAACAGATGAGTCTTAGTTCATTATTCACAGTGCAAGTGACATAGATAAAACTTCATTGATTTCCTTGGCTTGGAAAATGAGCACAATTCCTTTGTGATTTAGAATTCGAATATACGTCTTTGCCAATGCTCGTAGGCCCCGTGGAGTAGAAATTAGTTGAAAGGATGAATGAAGTTATTCTCCTTTAGCTTGACATGTTGGGTGCATTAAGAAATCAGAACTCACAGTCAAAATGCCAGTACTGTAGAGAGCAACCAGCCACCATTGACTTATCGGTTAAGAGGCCTTTGTTCCCCAGGGCGGACACCTCGTGTCCACTTAACCTTGTGACCGCGGCGGCCCAGGCTGGTTAAACAGCGGTCTGTAAACTGAGTGAATGTGGCTTGGCAGGATTAATCAGGCCTAACGACACATCTGTAGGTAGGCTCGCTGGGAGGAGTGAGCATCAATCACCGTCTGGAGAATCTCCCTGCCCCTCTCCCTCTCTCTCGCTCTCTCTCCCTCTCTCTCTTCCTCTCTTTCTCTGCTTCTCGTCAGCTGTATCGACCAGCGCTTTGGGCCCTCGGTAATTAAAAGGCATTGATCGGCCTCAGCCGCAAGATGTTGGGATGCGATCATGCAGCACAGAACACTGGGACCCTCAGAGAGAACAGGTGTGCATGCACATGGGTGGGTGCATCTGCATATATATTTCAACATGTATGTAATTAGTATGTTGTGCGATTGCTAATGTAGCCCTCTCCACAGTGCTGTGTCAGCAAATGTTATTGTGGTCCCATGTTATCGTCTCTCGCTGTGTTTAGTGGGTTTTTTTTAGGCTAACTTTGTCTTGCCGGTTCATTTGTATGCTTTGCAGTGATTGCATCTTTTTAGCTTCCATATCATCACCCCATTTTACACAGTCATAGAGCTTTGTGAGGCCTAATGTGCCTCCAGTAAGGTTCAGTAGAATTACCCATCTGGTAAAATATCTGAGGTTTGAGAGCAAACCTTAGGTCGCCACGCTCTTATTAAATGAGAATTGGAACTGGAAAAAAAACAACAACAACTGATTGATTCGATGCGTACACAAAGTCTCAGCCTCATCTTCCCCCCGTGGACACACACACACACACAGAGCCTTCACACACGTTCTCTCTCTCTTCTTTTATTCCATCTGAGTGAACACAGTAAATCTAAGTGCCGCTAGATTGCTAGCGCTGCACATTTTTCAACCTCAGAGAGAAAGAGAGTCAGCCCGTCGAGCAGGGAGCCTTGGCCCGGGCTGAATAAGGACCAGCACGCTACTATAAATACACCCCTGACTCTCTTTACGCAGTCTGACACACTGACTGAGTGACACAGTGAAGTGCTACGCACCAGCCACACACCTTCAGGGTCCACACTTGATGGACATATGCTTGCATGAAAATATGCCTCTAATTTCTGTTTATTTCTGTGGCATATATTTTCCCGTGTGCTGTGATATACTGCAGTGGCCTTTCATTTGATGTCTGTGACTGAGTTATGCTTGTCTGAGCACCCATCTCCCCTGCCTCTGTCCCTCATAAATCCGATGAATTACCCAGTATACCCCCCTCTTTCCTCCATTAACCCTCCCCTCCTCCCGTCCGTTCCCCCCCCCCCCCCCCCCCCCCCCCCCCCACTCCCCCCCTCTCTCTCCTTCCTGAACGAGTGATCAATTAAGGCCCTGTCCAGCTCTCACTACGAGTCAGCACTTTCTCTCCTCCTCTTATCCCCTCGCTCTGTCATTTTTCTCTTCTTTTTTGGGTGTCGGGCCAGCCACTGTCAACACAGAGATATAGGGAGCAGACCAAAGGTGGTAGAAAAAAAAAAGGGAGAATCCTTTATTTTCAGGAAGAGAAATGCTCTGTACAGATGTGAGTGTTTAGTTGTCAGTATGTGCTGGAAGGAGGACATCCTTCTGTGAACCACCCCCTGGCAGGAAGTTTACTTTCCCCACTGCTAGGGGATTTGACTTTAGAGAGAACACAGAAGATGAAGAGAGGTATAGAGACAAAGTATTTGTACAACTGTCTTCACTCTGTGGAGCACTTCACAGTGAGAGGATGCATGTGTACAGTCATTTGAGACAGTGTAGGTCCAAAATGTAGCATCTACTGGATCCTTGTGTTAAAGCAAACATTTGGCTGGTTTTCTTAAAGGATGAAGCGGCCAATATTCTAGATTTTTTTCTTATTGTCATCAAATGTCATGAAAACACACATTTATCTTACTAACAAATACTGCTGTGTAGCCAAAGTCTGATAGAGCGCCATTGTTTTTCATAAACTTAAAACACATGGGTGATATGTTCCTTCATCACAATCAAAATGGGCTCTGTAATTTATTTATTTATCCTACATACACTGTCCTGCTAATGTGTATTAATCCACAGCTGAAAATAGTCCCCAATGAAGCACTGTTTACAGTTTTCTACAAAGTGCAGTGCCCAGCTGACCCGTTTTATTAAGGATTATGTCTTCATTTGGAACAATTGGGCATGGAGCTTTGTGCCACAGGCAATGTAGGAAGGTTTTGACAGACAGGTTAGTTTTTTCCATGAGATTTGTTGACAATGTAAAAAAAATATATAGAGTAACTCCAGCCTCCTGCTACAGTCAGACAAACTGCGAGATGACTTCTTTATGCTTTGTTTACAGTTTGAATGTATGTTTAAATAGTGAGCTTAGTTTTCTTTTCTCAGTTCACGGGTATCAGCCGCTCAAACGCAGGGAAGTACACATTATTCAGGGTTTAAAGCAAAAACATTTGTTTTCACCAGGTATGTTCTCTTCTGACAAAAAGAACTAGGGTCACAAAAAGCGACTACTGTTTTTACAAATACAGAAAAAATCCCATAGTCAGAACTATTATTTCTGACATTTCTATATTTATTATCAGCGGCTATGCATCATAGCAGCATCCATATGGAAAGTAATACTGAAGACAATGTGACACCATCTGGGAATGTGTGAATCACTGGGAGACTCAGCAATTACCTGCAACTGAACTGAGTTGTTGGAGGTACACTTACAGCTTGTTGCTGCTCTGTTGCTTCTAGCGAGTCTGAATGACTCATCCTTCTCTTGCTGGGCCATGTCCAACATCACTCGCTCATTAACTCTTTCACTATACCCTATATAACTGGCGCTCAGCGGTTTACTCTATAGTGTGCAGTGAAAGTGAGATTATGAATCATCACTGACAGCTATAGTGTCATTTCCACATGTAAAATGTGACTTTCCACTGTGGGCATGTTTGAGAGAACCATACAGATTTAACACTGTCTAGTACACTATAGTACTATAGAGCATAAGCAGTAAACAGAAATGGTTTTGGACACAGCTACGTACAAAAAAAGTAGATTGGACATTTGATCTAATTTCTCTGTTAATTGTTGAGTGCTTATGTGTAGTACAAATTGTACTTTGTTCAGGTCAGACAGCCATCCTCAGAACATCTGAACCGATAGACATCCATGAATCGAGCTAGGCTAACCTTGCCTTCAGCATACATTCAAACTGCTACAAGAGACGCGAGAAAGTCAATTATGTTTGTCTGACTCAGTGAAGTAGAAGAAAAAGTTCAATTCCCTCAGACCCAAACTAATTTAAGACCCATTCTGTTTATTGGTTACCATTCTCTCCAGATGCTTTCTGGCTGAAGGTCATACTTCAAATCAAACCCTTTTAAATCACCACTTTAGCAACTGAAGTCAATTTCATGAATGTATATCTCTATCAAAATCCCATCCCTCATTTTCGATAGATGTGAAATCACTCATGAAGCTGTAAAACCCCCCCGAAGGGATCTGACAGGAATTTGATGGGATGTTGCTTCTCCGCATATATTTTGTAATTTTGAACGATTTTATCTATTTTTTGTGCCTCTTTTAAAGACCTGACCTCCCATTTCAGTTTTCAAACATTTAGCATGAAATCCAATGTGATATGTTGGCCTATTAGGACCTGCCAGATACAGTTAGGCAACTGCTTCACGAGTTATTATTGGGTCGAGCCTCCACCGCGGTGCAGCTACTGGCCATCGCGTTGTTGATGACCGGTTAATTACGTTTCCCGGTCGTAATAAGCACTGCACACTATGCCCGCTTTTGATCTCTGCTGATTGTTGCAGATTGGCAATCGTCTCAAAGAGATAAGGCCTTGGAAATTTAAAGTGGTGTGCAAGCAGAGAGGGGACTTCATCTTTTAAAAGCTTATTAGTCTTAAAGATTATCCAAGGTCTTTCAATTTGACGGTCATTAGTTGGTTGTGATTGAATAATAGATGAGATCCTCTTCTGTTGCTCTCTGCTGCAGCGTTCCTGATCTTCAGTCCAGTTTTGTATATCCGAGCATCAGGCTGCCTTGTCCGCCTAACTCCGCTAAATTCTCGTTCCTTCAAGATCGCTCTTTGTTGTCTGTCCTTGTAAAAGTCTTTTTCTTTTACCCCGACCCTCTCCTCCTCACATCACTATAAATGACGCAGTCTTTTCTCAACAAGTGGGAGTGAAGGACTGTCTTCCCTCCTTGAGAAAATAAAACAGCCAAATGTCTATCTTATTTATCTGTCCCTACCTAATGCCTGTCTCTTTTCCACTCTTACTCTCTCAATCACTCCTTTGCCTTTAAGAGTTTTCTTACTTGAGGTTGCATTGGACTGATAATCGTTTCTTTCTTTTTCCTTTTCTGACTCATCTTTCTCCTGATTTAGGGGGGGGAAGTCTTTGAATTAACCGCAAGAATCCATTTCACCTTGTCAAGAATCTGATAAAGCACCCTGCTCAACCTAATCTCATTTTAAGTTCACCCTCTGTACCCTTCCTCATCTGTTTTCTTCTTATATTTCAGTTACAAAACACAATGTATTCCAAAGAAAACCATTTGTTTTTTGTTTTTTTTTCTATTTCCAAGTTCTTTGCAATCACAAATCACAGAGCCTACAGTCCGATGGAAATTGTGTTTCCTTGGATCCAGACCCACACCATCCTTCATCCTAAATTTAATTCCCCTCATCCCTTCCTTCACGCTTCTTCTCTTTTTTCCTTTTTGCTTTCAAACGAAGTCCTTTGAAATAGCCTCCACAAAGTTAGGCGCAGACATGAGGATGGAGATGGTGCATATAATGTTGAAAACGCTGAACGCCACCAAACACAGGCGGTCGATTACAGCGCCTGCAAATTTCCACTGGTCGGATATGCTCTCAGCCTCGTCCTGCTCTCGAAAACGGTCTGCCATGTACCGCACTTCCTCCAGGATAGCCTGTAGCTGAGGGTCTCCTATCCCTGCGGTCGAGCACCCTCCAAGCCCTCCAGTTCCAACTCCAAAGCCCCCACCACTGGAGACAGTGCTGGGGCAGCCTGTATCCATATTAGGGGTAGGAGGTGGTGGGGAGCTGCAGAACTGAGATGGCAGGTGCGGAGGCGGGCTTCCTGCTACTCGTGGAGGCCCTGTGGAGATGTTATTCCTCTGGACAGGCTCTGAGAGCATTGAAGGGTCATCCATGCTCTGGAAACCCATGTAAAGAAGGTTCCCATTGTTGTTAGCGCTGGACTGGGCGTGGAGGTGAGGGTGCCCCGCGTGGAGGGGCCCTGTTTGGAGCGGAGCCAGGTTTTGCGGGTGCAGCGGATGGAGGGTGGGGTCCGGAGGATTCGGTATGCTCCCGCTCTGGGAGCCAGAGGAACAGCGTCGCAAGTGAGGGGCACACGGGGGCCGCTCTGGATCGTCATTCTCTCCTGGTCGCTTCATACGCAAGAACCACGCAACCCACTGCAGCAAGACGAGCTGAACCTGTGGAGAGAAAAACAGAGAACATATTAAAAATGCTCAAAAGCAAAAAAGGAAAGAAAAGGGAATATAAGCAAGCTGTAAGCTGCATTGAGAACCACCCACACTTCTTGACCTTCACATAACATTCAGTTAAAAGCTGGGTGAATAGCTCCATTTGTCATGGACTGACGTTGATGCTGTTTCCGACCTTGCGTCTTGTTTCAAAATGCAGCTGCACTTGTATAAGTAGAAGTATGAGATCCTCACCAGGGACTGCAAGTCAAAGCGCCTGAGGCAAAGAAGATTTTCTATCTTGAACTGTATTTCTAGCAGAGAGGATGCATACAAAGATAGCACTAGGTTTGAACAGTCGAATCATTGAGATTGACGATGAGATCAGTACTTCATGACTACAACGCGCTTGCAGTAATGTTTCACTAAACTGCAGCATTAAGATAAAGAGATTAGCTGCTTGTAAGTTGTAACAAATCTAAACCTTGTTCTTTTCTACTCTATTTCCCCCTCTGCTTTCCTTGTCTACTCTCATCTCCTCTTCTCGTTTCCTCTCTTCACCACTTCCACAACATGAGAACAAAACTCCCTTGAAAAAAAGACTACATGTCCCCTGAAAGGGCATACTGTGGCCCAACAGCATCCAGATGGGTGTCTGGCATCTAATGAGGAGCTAATGTCCAGATGACTGCTCAATTAGTCTCCACCGAGTGTGTTTACTGGCCAGGTAACAGTCCCCGTTGCTGCTCCCGTTGATGTTGTTTTTGTCCGGGCTGCAATTATGAACTGCGCTGGTTCGATGCACTCATCTGAACCACATCAATTAGCTTGTTAATTGGCCATCGGACTGTCTGAACAGGCCATTCATCAACAGAACGTCCTCGCAATATATCAATACAGCATCTGCACTCTCATTTACCAAGCTATTCGTAGATACTGTGTATCAATAAATGTAGAGCTGTCAATTTTTCTCTGCAGTGAAAACATAAATCACAAAAAATACATCAATGCCGTTCTATATTTAATTGATTCATATTATAGAATAATAATAGATGATAAGAATATCATCTCTTCACTAACTGGCATTTTTTATAGATTAGAACAAAACTTTTGTAAAAAGGCTTGATGCATTTTTTAGCATTACACAGAAGGCAAAAGAAGAAAAAAAGCATGCAGAGGGAATGAGAAGAGGGAATGAGTCAAATCAAATCCGCCCACATATCCAGAGCGCTTTGAAAAGCATTCCTGTTGAAATCGGCGGCGAGGCATTTGATGAACACGCTCCGGCAGACTGACACTGCCGGATGAGTCACAGCCGAGGAAGTTGGAGAATAAAGAGAGAAAGGAAACAGGCGAGGAGCACAGGTAGCTTTAACAGATGGATGAAATGGCAGAGCAGAGGAATGAGACTAATGCTGACATAGATATTAATACAATAAAAAAAAAATACCATATTGGAAATAGATATAGATATAACAAGCTGTAAAGCACGATGTATGGGAATGATTATACACTTGAGATTATGATGAAGAGTTTGAGCTCAGCCTCACCCATTTGGGCATGTTCCCTCCATTTGGATCGTGATGATGATACTGCAGCACCACCACTGTGGCGATGACTGACATCCCCACGATGATCATTATACTGGCAAAGTACTGACCTGGGCAGAGTAGAGTGGAGCGGTGTTCATTTTTCATTCATTTTACACACACACACACACACACACGCTGTAATCTCCTACTACTGTTTCCTCCAAGGTTATCATAAAAACACACACACCGGTGTACTCTGTAGGAGAACATTTGATTCGAGTGGTTATTTAACAGAAATGTGTCCGAGAAATACTGAAAAATTAATGAAGGGTTTCTTCCCCAGCTATATTCAAAATGAAAACATCCATTGTTAAACGTCTGTGTGCCAACCTGGGATCTGCACTGACCCCACTGCCTCAGAGTAACCACAATGTTTTGTAAAATCAACCAACAGATTAAGACTGCACATGGGTATTTATTCCTACAAAGAGAATTATGCTGAAGGCAGCGCTCTAGTGATTATAACTCTACCTTTTTAAGTTTTTAATGATCAGGATTTGTGTCTTTAGGCAAAGATGTCCATGCATCTGTCTCTGGCCGCAGTCTTAGCTCAGTAAACATAATTTCCGGCAGCATGCCCACAATCAGTTTAGCCAATTAAGTTTTAAAGCAAGCAGATGGCAGATACCATTTTGTACCGCTGCCACTGTTAAGTAATCTGTTGTAATTGTGTTTGTTGTTTCTGTTTACTTTTTGTTGTGTTTACCCTTCCAAAGTGAGAGTCTCTGGATATCCTGGACAGACTGTAAAGAGCTTTGTGACAAAGGTGGAATCTATAGCTACGCTAACAGTTTGGTCAGTCAGTCTTTGGTTCAGACTGACTCAACTATGAGTCATTTCCATGTTGCCCAGAAGATCCCTGATTCCCTGACATTTAGGGTAGTGCCATGGAGTTGACATTTGTGGTTTTGAGTCTCTACAAGTATTGCCATGAAATCTGGTGCAGACATTCAGGATGAATTGTAATCATTTGGGTCATCTCGAACCATCATCAGGTCAAAGTCTCAGTTCAGATATTGAATAACGATGATAAACCCGGTAAACATTGTACCTGTCAAACATCAGCTTGTCAGCAATGTTACTGTAACCATGTTAGCATGCTGACGTTAGCATTTAGCTCAAAGCACCACTTTGCCTAAGTACGACCTCACGGAGCTGCTGGCATGGCTGTGACACGTTCTCTTGGCGATATATAAATAAATCTGACTTGACTATAAACCACCAGAGCTCCACAAGAGAAACTTGAAGTTTACACCGCTGGGAATTACTGCTGAAAAATTGATTGTCACTGTCAGATGGAATCTTGATGCAGGATCTCTAACGAGGAAAACATATTGACAGTCATTAAATGTTGTTTTAGCAGTGGGTTTTAATTGGCTGTGCAGTTAAACAACTTCCTCATTAAGGTCCACGTGAAGCAACGACTTGTGAAAATACACACAAACGCTTGTCTCTCACATACCTATAAGAGGGACGGAGTCAGATGTGGCTGGCATGATCTCTGCAACCAGCAACATGAACACGGTCAGAGACAGCAAGACGGTGATACCTACGGAGAGATAGATGGACTTTACCACATTTTGTTGAACAATCAATATCGTAGTAGTGGTACTTTCTTTTAAGAAACTGCATTAGTGTGGTTTTTTGATAAATGGTCACACTTAGGACAAGGTTTGATTTATGTAAATAAGTAGCTAATGCTCAAACAGTGAATTACTTTCTGACATTCTGTACCTCCACAGCAAGAACAAAAAGCACTTCAGCGCAGCAAATAGACATTTTTTAAGTTGGCCATACTCCGCCTGCGTGCACGTGAACACACACCCCCATACGCTCCTGCTCTGAACCTCATCTCCATCTTCATTTATCCACCTCCACACTATCTGTCTCACTTCTCCAGCAGACAGAATTTAGGGAGTGCTTTGCTGGCATAACTGTCCCCATTCAGAAGCATTCAATTAAACTCCTAGGCTGCGAGATAAAATATGAATGCCCTTTAAGGATATTAAGGAAATTAAAAATGCTTCTTTTATGTTGCTTTTTTTTCTTCGAAGTGACACTTATTTTTAAAAGCACGCTCCTCTGACCCTAAAGGCCTAGCCACTTGGTCCCCGTGTCTCCTCCATCAAGTGAAGTGACAGAGTATTTTCCTGGAAGGCAGTGTGTAAGCTCTCTCTCCCCAATCAATTCACTAGCCTTAATTACATCAATAGGTTAATTGGCCGTGTGTGTAAGGCTTGGCATTTTTTTTTCTGGAGAGAAATGCTGCGTAATGCATCCTGTATTAAGGGAGGATATGCTTTGACAGTGCTCGCGGTTTCACTCCTACCCAGACATGAGTGGAAGTGGAAGCCTTTATCTAAAGGGTTTGGAGTATTTGATGAGTAATTAGACTGGTTCAATAACGTCAGAAATAGGGCATAACAAATGTTTTTATTCAGTTAATTTGCTGACTATTTTCATGTTTGATAAAGTAAGAGTGTTTGTTTATAAAATGTCAGAAAATAGACACATTCACAAAGCTTTTTCTGTCCAAAACCCAAAAATATTCCATTTACAATAATTCAAAAGTCACTGAAACAAATTATCAATTATCAAAAATGTTTTTCTGTTGACTGACTTCCATTAAACCATTTATCCAGCTCCAGTTAGAAAAGTCAGATCTGGAGTCTTTATTTCCCTGATGAGGTGAACACTATCCATCATGCTCTAAACAGGTTAACACAGTTATTAAAATGTGTTTGCAGCACAGCTTCCTCTCTCTCTCTCTTCCAGCTTATTATAGTGCGATGGTTGTCTCCCACCTTTTCCTCCTCATCAGTCCTCCCCCTGTCTTTTGTGCCGTCCTCTCTCATCCTTTTCGAATTCTTCTTCTGTCTGCGTTCCATCTTCGCCATCCTCCCTGCACCCATCTGTCTCTGTACCCCCTCCTCGCGTTTCTCATCTTTCTATATCATCCTGTAATCCCTCTCCTCTCTCTGCTCCACACACTGGCTCCCTGCGCCTCTTTCATCCCGCCTCATAGTCCTCAGTGACACTCTTTTTTTTTTTGCCTTTATTCTAGGAAGGTTTGCTTGTTGTGAACATTCAATAGGTTGGGTGTTGGGGGAAGGGGGTGTTGTCGCCTTTTCAATTCAGATTTTCGAAACTGTAAATCTAACAAGATGAAAACACGCTGCACTATTCTTATCCTGTACACCATGTTTTATTCACCTCGCAGAACTTTTGAAGGTGGCTGTTTTCATTTCCCATTCATACAGTCCATTCATTAATGATGTGATTTATACAATAACCTATAACCTTATCCTAAACATTAGGCATACAATGCAACGTTATCTTCATCTTTGCTGTTCGTTGATACAGACATGTGCATTGTATTTCCTTTCCTTTCCTTTCCTTTCCTTCTTGTCCCTGTCTTACGGAGTGACTGATTGATCCAATTGGTTGTTGCTCTTTCACAATGAACAGGCACGGACAATCCTCAAATACCAAAGGAGCACATTGACCATACACGATACAGCCATTCTCATTCTCATTCACAGCCATACATTTTGTGCCGTTGTTGGAGCATTGCTGCCATTCTTGGCGTGTTACCACCGTATGTGGATCAGTGGACTTATGTAAAAGCACGAGCCTGAACGTGTATCCCGTCACTTAAGTGTTGTACATGTTGTTGCATGTTCACGGTCATGCTCATACATGATAGCCAACAAAACAAAGACCCTTCTTCTGCATACAATGCTACAAGCAGCAAAAACTCTAGATGCAGAAGTCACATGACTGACCAATGGACTTTATAAAAGGAAACAGAAACAACTTTGTACACCACCAGGATGAAGACAGAAATTGTGACTCCATCATTGCTCTTTGGAATCCACTCACCCAACGAGATTTTCTCCCCAGAGTCAGCCGGTAACACAAAGATGAGAAGGGTCATCGAAGACAGCAGCACACAGGGGATGAGCAGGTTCAGGGCATAGTAGAGTGTCCGCCTACGTATTGTCACAACGAACGTGACATCCGGGTAAGGCTCCTTACAGCAATCATAGAAGGCCTCGTTTCTAGTGCCGGGAACTCCTGGATGATTAAGGATGCAGAGAAATGATGCTGTGACTGCATTTCTCTGATTAGGACACAATGCAAAAAAAATTCATCTTACTCACCAATTAGGTCCCACTCTCCATTGGGCATGTAGCCTGAGATGTCAGCATCATTCATCTGGAGGTCCAGCAGCCAGCCGTCATACGTCCAAGAGCCGAACTTTAGCTCGCACCTCTGGATGTCGAAAGGGAACCAGCGAACGTCCACGTTGCATGTGCTCATAAAGATTCCTGAGAAGAAGAAGACAAAAGAGGACAAATGAACTGGAGGCAGGAAGATGAAGCCCCACAATCAATTCACTAAACGACAGCATTGACCCCTGCGGCTTCCTGTACAGAGGTGACGAGGGAAAGATGTATCAGAAGACACTTGTGTTGTGCAGAGAGCCTGTCCTGAATATCAAGTTGCTTGTCAGAAAGAAACATTCATTCATTTCATATCCAGCCATCTCGCCAGTAAGACTGAGTTCTTAGATTAAAATATAAGCTTTCTTTACATTGCAATGCTGTGGTAAAATGCTGCATCACAACCAAAAGTGCACGCTGCAATAGGATTTTTATTAACATCGTGTAAGGCAGAGGCAGAGTTTACTGTTTTGAAATTGAGTCAGAAGGCCAGAGAAGAGGAAGCAAAGACTAGATTAGAAACAACCTCTATCAAAGAAATGTGTATTATAAAAAAAAACAACAGCCTGGCAGCAGTATTGTCACTCACAGGTTTAGGATATTCTTTTTCTGCAAACAAATGCTGTTTCTGCGCAATGCCAACACACACAGCTGTTCACTAAGCCCCGGCAATAGAAGGAAACATCAGCAGGCACACTGAAAAATGAGATTGTGCGCAGGGTCCTAATCAGATTACCACTTTTATTATGCAAAACGCACTCACATGCATATGCATAGGCAAAAAAAAAAAATCATAAAGACACATTCGCACGCTGGTATCCACCCCTCAAACGAAAAGAATCACAATGATCCTCGCGATGGTCACTGGCAAACTCCAGCCCTTAAAGTAATTACTGAAATAAACGTATCAAGGCCGTGGAGACGTTCAGACACACACAGAACCAAAATGCCAGTGAAGCCTTACAGCCCTCAAAGACATTCATTATGAGGTTGTCGACAGGCAAATCAGCCTTCAGAGTGGAATGAAAGCAGAGTTTGGAGAAGAGTAAGGAGGTTAGCAGGTTGATTTCTGGTTTCAAAGCAGAGGCTGATCACAAAAATGACACCAAATTAAGTAGCAGCTATAAATTGTCTTTTTATAAACTCCCTGCTCTCTCAAATGAAGTTCCTGACATCAGGTCATTTGCTCCATGGGATGATGTCTTTATAACTACTGCCATTAAATTCCACTGATTATGTAAAAGTAGTTGTGCCTTCCTTTGCAGTCCACTGATCTGTGCACCTTCATGCATAGTATATTTTTGTAACCCGCCTCTCACAGATATCCAGTCACCTTGAAGCAGTACTCACAAACAAGACACCTGGATTTTTCTGCACCTTGGAACAATCGCTCTCGCTCTCGCTCTCGCTCTCGTAGCACAGCTCCCAAAATAAAACTCCATCAACATTCTGAAAATCACTTCCCAAGAAAACATTACCAGACCCAGAGACAAGATTACCCCGCTTGCAAATGTCACCCAATCAAGAGATGAGCTAAAAACCTGTTACACCTTATCACCATTAAACCCGAACATAACACCTCTGCAGCTACCAGAGGTATTCTTCAAATTATGGCGTGCAGCAGACACCTGGGAACCTCCGCCTTTGAGTTATTTACCGTATGTCAAGCTTCTGCTCCATGCCTGCCACCCACAGACCTGTTGCCTTTCATTTACTGACAATAACGACCTAAAAAGACCATCGAAATTGCAACCAGGCTTGTGTGACGGAGTCAAAGAAACTGCTTGTTCTTTTCCCCTTTCTTCATTTTTTTTTTCCATTTCATCTATCTCTCCCGCTCTGCCACTCATCATGTTTTGTGATAAAGCCTCTCCTCCTCCTCAGCACTATCTTTTTATTCTTTTCTCTAATTGGCTCACATCCAGATCACAGCATTAGTGAGCTGTATTTACATTCAGAAGCAGCCTATTAATAAACATGGCCACTGAACAGGATTTATAGGGTGGCTTGCTGAGTTTTTACTTTGACTTTTATTTCTGAGGGCCATTTCAACTCAACCCCCACTTTAACACCAGGGATTCAGTCTCAGCACGCTGTAATCTGGAGTATAAAGGAACAACCGAGAAAATACAAAGTAAAGACCTGTGGAGGCCCAGGGGGGCCATTACTTTCACAGGCTTGCACGGGTCTTGCGAATGGGTTTAGACAGGAAACAGGGGATGCCAACATCCTATTTATAGATGTAACTCACAGCGCTGGGAACGTGTAACCGGTGGGTAACCAGGGATGATGTTTTTATCCTAATAAAATATTAATGTCAAGTGTACTAACAGGGGAGACATGCAGAGATTGCAGAATGAAATGCTGCCGTTGCACTGCAATGAGATGAGGATGTGATGGGAAGAGGGGAACAATAATGAGCATCAGCTCACCTGGAGGGAGGTACTCGGCATAGCCGCTGGAGTTCACCAGAACATTGGTCTTAAAGGTGGAGTCAAAGTCGTCATCTGCACTGAGGAAGGACAGATGGGGAAGTGAGACTACTTGTTGAAATATAATGTGTGTGCGTGAGGTGTGTGTTAAGGTGTGTGCGCGTGTTTTACCTGTTGTAGAGGAGGATGTCCGGTGTCCAGATTTGATCTGTGGTGAAGCGGAGGTTTTTCACTCCGGGATGTTCACTCTGGTTCCACTGGAGATAGTGGTCGTACCAACTCTTAAACACACATACGAGGACACAGTCTGCAGGCTGATTTATACATACTGTACCTCAAGCAAAATATTATTTTTGTATTTATTTACTGTCAGAAAGGTGAGCTGTTTCTTCATTTTTCTTCATTTTAGAGATGAGGTGTTTTCCTACTTTGATTTTTATGTTAAAGAGCATGTAAACTAGTTCAAATCAAAATCAACTCAACCCCCATAACAGCAGCAAATTCATTATCACCCCATACATGTCTCTCCGGGGACCTTACCATCCGTAGCCATATGTTAGTGGTGAGCACCTGGTTCTTCTCATCCTGCAAAACATTTCAAACATTTTTAGCATGTCTCTTTTCTTATAAATAATTTGCCCTGTAAATCACAAGGCAAAGAGTAGAATATTATTTTATAACTTTATTACAAGGAGATTACATTGAAGTTTAAATAAATCCACATTTTTAATATCTTGTTGTTAACATCATCATGATTATTATTATAAAGTCACAGGATGCCTAACTAGGTGCCAAACGATGATTTTCATTTTCTTTTTTAGGACTAATTTCCATATTAATTAACACAACAAAACCAGAGGCTGCAAATGTATTTTCTTTTAAGCTTCATCACACAGATCATCAAACATCAAACAAACATCCTCATATATTTTAATACACCTACCACGTCCATGATCTGTATCAAACTGAGGGAGAAGATAACGGTGAGAGGGTGGGAGTCGTTGCCCACCGGCCTCTCCATCCGGTTGTAGTCCTTCAGGAGGTTTTTCAACAGGTTCCTCTGGTGAGGACCCTGCAGCGACACTGGAGAGGCAGGAAAATATGAGAGAATTTAAATATGATAAAATGACTGAGATTAAGTCTGTGTTTCCTGTGAGGGGAATAAAAATGGCACCAATCTTCACTGTCACAAAAGGATTTTAATTCCCGAGTGACAAAAATGTAAGCAGGGAATGCTTCAAATGAGACTTTGGGGTTGGAAAACAGTTAGGGGGCGAAATAGGAGAAAAAGAAATGAGAAGATCAGCAGATCAGATGAGAAGATTTCACCCTCAGGAATTTCCTTATCTCTAAATACATCCGGAAGGACAAGATTAAAAAGAAAATTGAGGTAAGGGAGAGGAACACGAGATTTAATGATGTAACTATCAGAAATAAAAACTCTTCTCTTATCACCATTAGTCACACTTATCCTGACATTTATGGTTTAAGGTTTGCAAATGAAAAATGAAGGAGAGGCAAGGCCCAGCCAATCAGCAGACTAAAATGTTTAACAATAATATTAGAACATAGAGAAGGAAATGGACAAACGGGAGAAAAGATTCAGAAGCAGAACAGTCAGTAAATAAATAGTAATTTAATTAGAAGTATGGGAAACCTTATCAAGGCGTTATTGGCACTAATGAATGTGTTATTAGGTTAGATTGAAACGCTCAGAGCAATACAAATAAAATGTTGAACAGAGATGTTTATGGATACATTTGAATGGACTTGTGTGGAGTGAGGCTGTGAATCACAAATGTGCAATTTCAGATGTAAAGGATGTGTTACTGCAGCTTCTTTTGTCTTTCCTGTCTCATGAATGGGTCCAAAGCTTTCTCCAAACTCACAGATTTTATTTTGTATTCTAGATTTCTGAATACACCATGCTGCTGTTCAGGGAATTGAATTAAAATAATTATAATAATAAATAATAAACATCTAGGATTTCTCCCGTCGTGCAATAGAAGCAATTAAAAAAATGGGGTCTTGGATTTGAAAACATCACTCAGTTGTGTTATATAATCTCAGTAAAGTCCTAGAAAAGCAGACACACAACATTCTCTATGAGAAATTGTGGAACAGTATGGGGAAATTGTTTTGTTTCAGACTTTAAAGGCTCAATTTGTGGCATGTTGAAGTGATGCCAAAGCCCTGGATGTTTCCTTAAATCCAGCGTTTGTTTAAAATTCAATCTGCAGCAACATTGTCTGAAAGTTTTTCCTTATCCATCCTCTTGTCTTTCTTTTCTAAAGCCTCTTTTTTTTTTTTTTTTTTTTTTTGAAAACCAGACAAACAGAAAAAGCATTTCACTGCTGGTACTTCTCCTGCCTGTAGGGAGGAAGTTCAGCCGCTCTCCTCTCAGCCCTGTCATCAACTGTCAGCCGTTATATTTATATACAGCTACGACTTCTGCTGCTCCGAGCTCCATCAGCTCGGCTGCAGCAATACATCCACAACAGGGGCGGCAAGATGGAAGAAGAGCCGATCTATACGTGCAGTTCAATTGATCTGTGACCTGTTTTGTGTGGGGGTAAAGATCCCCTGACGTGCACACAGATTTGGACATGAAAAGGCTTGTGGAATGAGGAAAGAAAAGCGATGAGGTTCCTTCTACACACTGTTTCTGTCATCTGGCTCACTGCACAGACTAGATGTCAAGCGGCTTGTTAAAGCATCTAATGTAGGAGGAATGAACCACTCTGATCAACTCAGCATATGTATTCAGAAAAATGTGAACACAGAAGTGAAAAATCCAAGAGATGTAAACAAGCGAGCAAACAGGTGAGCCAGATTCACACTTTTCTTCTCCTCGTTCTACTTTAAAACCCCAATATTCAGATTTATACTTCACACACCGAGCATGAACCCCGCTGACTCCAGTTCCTGAATTCCTATAAGATCACACACTTTGAGACTAAAGTGCTGCTGCTGCAATCTGATTCCTGAAATCAGAATTAAAGATAGAGAAAGAGAGAGAGAGGCGAGCGGGCTCACCGTGGATCAAAGCAGAGAATCCAGAGAGGAGCAGAGCCACCGAGTGCCACATTCTGGTGATGAGGAGCAGCAGAAAAGAGGAGGCAGAAGAGGAGAAGCTCCGGGTGTTGAAGGAGGAAGAAGATGAGGAGGTTGGAGGAGGTGGAGGAGGTGGAGGAGGAGGAGGAGGAGGAGGAAGGGAGGGAGGAGAGGGAGGACAGACTCAGGAAGCTGCTGGAAATCCCCCGGTCTGCATCCAGTCGGCATCAGAGGGAAGGAGTGTGAGCGTGTGCGCTGGAAGAGAGGGAAGCTGAGAAAGGAAGAGGAGGAAGGAGAGAGGAGATGGTGGCTGTGATCGCTCTCTCTCTCTCTCTCTCTCTCTCTCTCTCTCTCGCTGCCTCCCTGTCTTTCTGGGAGGTGGGACTAAAATGGAGAGCACGAGAGAGAAATGTCAGTGATGTGGGGGTGAGAGGGTTGAAGATAGAGCAGGAGGTGGAGGAAGGGGATGTTTTAATTGGTCAGTCGCCATGAGTTGACCTTATTAAAGACAACAGAAGCAGATGATGCACTTTTAAATGATTTTAACACTAATGGAGAATTGATTGAAAGAAAGTGTGATAAGGGAAAAGGAATCCGTATAGAAACAGTGGGGAAAGTAGGCTTCGCAAACAGGTCAGAGAAGTGTTTTAAATACGCACAAAAACAGGCGCTAAGAGGCAAAAGGAACACGGCAATCCTTTTTTTTTTTTTTTTTTTTTTTGTTTCTTTTGCCTCTTAGGGCCTGTTTTTGTGCACAAACTGAGCTCAGAAAGAAGCATGTTACTGAAAAAAAATTACTTCTCTTCTCTCCCTTCCTTTTTTATTTTGTGAAAAGCAAATTTATACATAAGTCCTGTTTAGAAGCGCACTCATTTCACACTCCATCCCCTGTCTTTCGCTCATTTCACATCTCCCACTGTGTGTGAGTGTGTGTGTGTGCTGTTAACATGTGTAGCGCACCATGTGTGAATGTCAAAAATATATGGCAGCTGGTTGCACATATGATAACACACCACAGTGGTTATGGTCATGCACTGCTGGACTAGACTGAAGCTGTGTGCGACTGCGAGTGTGTGTGTGTGTGTGTGTCTGTCTGTCTGTGTGTGAGCTACCCCCCATTCAGTGGGGGGTGAGCTTTGAATCATGGGGGCAGATGGACTCCAGTTTAATTGAGAAAGTGCTGGGCTCTGCAGGAGGGCAACGGGAATGTGCATAGTTAAACTCTACTTCTCATTTGTCCTCACGAAATGCTGATGCAAGGGCAGAGGCAGCGAGAAAGCGTAAGACTGAGAGAGGGGGTGAGTGGGGAGGGGAGGAGGGAGGCAGGGGGAGGGCAAAGGAGGAGGAAGAAAGAGTTGGACTGTATAATAGATTACCCTATTACTTCTACTGCCCTTCGGAATTACCTCTCTCCTAGGCAGCCTGTCACACATCCAGAGCGTTCCCCGAGCTACAGATTCATGCTCGGCTGCACACAGAGGATGGAGAGTGGCCCCTCGGAGGGGGAAAAGAAGGATGGCTAAGTCAACGGTTAAACCAGACAAAACTGCATCCAAGCATGGAGCGAGGACACACAATGTGCCTCAGCAATTCAGGAGCATCCTGTTGCTGCTGCTGTTGGCTGCATCCCTGCAAGATTGCTGCTTAAATGTGTGCAAAATTGAGTTTGAGTTCATCTCTTGAAGAAGAAGAAGAAGAAGAAGAAGAAGAAGAAAAAGGTGGGCTCCTTGTGCTGTTATGCACCAAGCACCAGTGTGACACAGTGCCAAAACCAAAATTCATTACACTTCATAAAAATACAGATTGGAGGCACTGAGGCGTGGGTGACATCTGGTGGTTTGTTTTCCAACTGCATGCTGGCTGGAGCAGAGCAACACTGGCAAGAGAGTAAGTGAGGCAATGGTGTTAATTAACGTGGAAGAAACTGAGCTAAATGATACCCGAATATGATGAGAGTCAACGCTATAAAGAGAAGGCAAATTAGGAAACAATGCAGGCTGAACACTGAGCAGGGTGTGGAATAAAGCCATATCAGTAATGATGATGGTTGGAAGGAGAGAATGAGAATCATGAGGATTGTGTGGATAATAATGTGCTGCTAATAGAGCCACAAATCACTCTCTGCATAATAATTTTGTTGATCATGATTGTGATTGTAATTGCACAGCAGCAGTGGTGGCCACTGCTCTGACCTGGCATGACTAGATCTCATCCTTCTCTGTACTAAAAGCTGAATGCTGCCCCTTTGCAATGCAGCCATCAGCCCATTAGGGCTGCTGTGCTGTGTGTTTTTAATTACTCTGCTGATTGGATTAGACCCTTTCCTACGCTGACACGTCCCCTCCACTTAATAGGGTGTTATCGACAAAAAACGGCACATACATCCACTCGTCTGTGAAGTCTGATTTGTCAGAGTGGCCTCTTTTTTTTGTCCTGAATGGAGTTGAATAAATGAAGTTCTCTTCTAATTGACGATTATATCGTGCCCCAGCAAACCCTGGAGCAAATGCAGACTGTTGTCCAATAAAATTTTATGGTGTGAAATCTTAAAGTACGCCACCGATTTAGCGTTGGGCTTAAATAACGTTGTCGGACAGCAGACAATGAGGCAGAAACAATTTATCTTCTTTTTTTAGTCCTCACATACTTCTTCTTTATCAAAATCCACCACTTATGATACCCACAATGCAACTGGACCACAAACAATTTGGTCAGAGATTCGGGTGTGATACACTAGTAGTGGCTAATACACCCCTGAGCCACTTGTTCTCATTTTTGTACACTAACTACAAAGCTATGACCTGGAGGCACTTAGCTTAGCTTAGCATAAAGACTGTAAACAGAGGGAAACAGCTAGCCTGGCTCTGTTTTAGAGGTAACAAAATTGCCTCATCAGCACCCTTAAAGCTCACTAATCAACGTGCTGTGTCCTGGTTGTCTAATTTGTAAAATAAATAAATGACTAAATAAATCAAAAGTTGTGGTCTATGGTGGGTTATGTGTCAAACGTTTTCTTGGCTGGGTGCAGTGACTTCCTGGAGTATGCTGGTTACCTGGCAACCCCACAGCAACTCCTCACTAGATTAAATTTGTGTTGATTAGCGATCTGTAGATTAGGTAGATTGGTAGATTCATTTTGATATCTTTGAGCTGAGCTAAGCGAGGAGTTTCCCTCTGTTTTAAGTCTTTATGCTAAGCTAAGCTAACATTTCCTAGTTGTAGCTTGATTGCAGGAATTAGATTTGAAGATATTTCTGTAGAGTGTACTGGACTACATGTGTTCTCCATTAATGAATGAGGAACTGTTAATATTGGGTGGATGAGTTGAGTTTAATGCAGATGGACTTGATATGAACACTTAGTCTGAATAATGACCAGAATGACATATATGTTTACATATAGTGAAATATGGATATTCAACCTTTTTACCAAATTATGGGCAAAGATGAAGAAGTATTTGTGAATGTTGTGTTTGTTTATGGTGATTGATATTTTGTAAATAGCATGTTTTGTGTGTATGTTATCCGTGGTGATATATCGCTCAGTTGACAGATCAATGTAAAAAAAATAAATCCCACCCTGATGAAAGCAGGATAGCAGAAAACATTTGGTGATGGTGATGCAGTGGAGAACTGCTGTGCACCTCGCTGTGTGTGTTCTCAAACTATGATTGTAGCTCTATACTTAAGAGATATTCGTTTTTCTAAAAAATTGAAATAAAATAAACACTATGCAGTCTTTGAAAAACCCAAAAGGTAATTTAACAGAGCATAATACGGCCCCAAAGACATTTTCAGAATCCTTTAAGACTCTTCTTCCATCTGGATGAAAAAATCCTGTTTGCACAATTTAATCTGACTCTTAATCCAAAGATGGCTGCTGGAGATGTCTTTATTTATACAATATGAACTCAAATTTATAGTTTATAACAGTTATATTTGTATATTTTTCTATTATTTTGTATTTATATTTTGATATTACATGAGGGGAAATCAATTTTCTCATCTAAAGAGCAAATAATCATATGTTGTGTATTGCTTAAACTCTAATTGTGAACTTTGACCTTAAAAACACAAAAAAAATACTTCTGTTTGCATCCTAATGGGACTCCTTTTATTTTTTGACCAATGCATCTCTACAGATCAGACTTGAAGCATTTCATATCCGGACTATAAGATGAACTGGGACTCACTAAAGATGCGGGGCCCAGAGCAGATTTGCCATTTACCAGCCACAGCAATTAGTGGACTCAAAATACCCCCCGTTTAATTTCACTTTCTTAGCAGCCGATTTGCAGTAGAAAAGACTAATTGAAGACGCGCTGGCTGCCGGCCACAGAGGAAAGATGAATTGACATACTTAGTTACCAGCCACAGCAGTCAGGATTTACAAGCACTTGACTGGAGGCTTGAATTAATTTGAATCCTTGCAGATGTGCATATATCCTCACAGCATCTTCTTATTAACGGAACAACATAATTTAAGAATATTTGTAGAGTCAGAGCGCAGAGTCAGTCTTCTTCCAGCTTTGCTCTATTCCAGCAAGTAAATAGTCTTATTTTAGGGTCTAGTTCACTGCGGGGATATGAGATACCATCCATATTTACCAGATAGCATCCACAAGGGTTTGATGTTGACAGTCACACACTGAGGCACAGACAGTTGGGAGCTCCCTGCCTGCAGAATATCAAAACAAAAAAGCCAGACAGCGGCATCTGGCTAAGTCTCAGAGAAGAACAGAGAGTGTTTTTTTGCATAATGAATCTATTTTACATCTGAAGGGGCGTCTGAGGAAGTAAAACTGTCTGATCTAATGTTCTCGCTGGCGCACCTGTGCACAGTCACGACCCTCCTTCTCCCTCTATCTATCTTAAAATACATGTTGTCTTCAGATTAGATAATGCCTTTCTTTATCCTGCTACTATCCGGATGTGCTCCACCCACTCCTTTGCTCCTTAGGTCTTTCCATTTGGAGGGAGCTCTATTATCTGTAGCCCCATCTGTCACACGGATTTAGATAAATAAATGATGCTGAATGTCATTGTCATGATGACTTTAATGCTTAATACTCCACCCCGATCTGTGCATATTGTTCGGTTAAGGGGTGACATATTTGATATTTCATAAGCTCATAAGTATCAGATCTCTGACTCACTTGATTAATCTGCAGTACTAATCTGCTGAATTGATATTGAGGACCATTATTCTCTTTTGAAGATTAGTTTTTCTTCTTTTTTTTAAGTTTGTATAACCAGTTTGGAGTTCCTCTATATGACAGTAATGACACTGATTGATGAAATTACAAATAAAAAGTGACTTAATAGCATTTGTTATCTGACTATGAGAATCATTTCAGGCTGATTCTGGAAACCAGTGCACCCTGCATGTATCAGCAGATGTCCCCACACATACACACACGCCCACACACACACAGGAAATCTGTCAATCCTGGCTAAAAAACTCTGACAGATGACTCATTCTTTGCCTTTGCTCCATGCAACATCTGCAACTCAGTGCCTACGCTGTCATTAAGCCTCTCCAGCTTTAAGGTAGAAGCCCTGATGGTGGACAATCATAAAGCAGGAAACACACGGCCAAACAAGGGAATAAATGCCTGAAAATGTAATGGATATCTACCTCATATGTCGTCACATGCAGGAGGTTATGACCCCTGCCTGATTCTGTGGGAGGGGCTCCGTGATGTTGATGCTGCTAATGGATTGCTGGAAAGTTTATACAAGCAGAGCGGGGATATTTTGATCTGATCACCTCAGAGCTCATTGGTGGTGTTGTTGCAGCTTTTGGATGGATTTTTTACTGTTTAACTCATTTCATTGTCTCCTCAATGAAAGTGTTGTGGCTGAGTCTAATTTGCAGCAGGATTTTATTTGAAGGATCTCTTTGTGATTCAGGCGGATGTGACCTTCAGGACCGTAAGAAGATTGAATACTAAAACGGGAATTATCAGATAAAGCAGTGGCAGACTGAGAAATCTGACTGAAAAGGTAAGAATGAAAAAACGCTGCGTGGAAAACGGCCCGCAGAGAAAAGATTTAAATATTTTTAATCTTAAACTCCAGTTAAGACTAAAACTTGATTTAAATAGTTATATCTAAATCTTAATATTAGTATTAAAACAAACATTTGCAATTGATTATTTGATTTCGCTTTACATTTTAAAATCATATAATCGAATACAGCCAAAAATAAAAGTGAACTGAACAGGTAGGAAAGATTTAGGAAATCCTCCCTGATGACTAAGCTACTAATCTCTGAAACTTTCCTGTAGTTTTCCTTCACGCTGCTGTTTAATTGCCTTGTCTAATATTGTGTTCTTTCTCTCAACTCTGTTCAAACCTCTTAAAAAGATCCGGTGAATCACCACCTATAAACCCTCTCACCATGGAGCACTCCCCCTCTATGAACTCAGCGGTGGATGGAGACGAGGTGGAGGACCAACGCCCCCTCCTGCCACCCAGGATTGTCCCTCCACCTCAGGCCTGTCCTCCTCACTGTGGGATACACCAAAACATCCAAACATCAGCCGATCAGACCGTGTGGCTGGACAGAACCCAGGCCATGGCCACCACACCTTTATACAACGGCCACCTCTATGTCGCACCTTCACCTCACTCCAACAGGAGAGGAGACAAAGGCAAAGAGAAGAAATGTGAGAAAAAGTCAGGGGGGGGTCGACAAAATCCAGCACACAAGCAGCGTAATCACCAGTGCAAATCCAAAAAGCCAGGATCTCACAGACTCCAGGAGAAAGTCACCTCTTTCACTGACATCCCAGTGTCTCCCTGCGGGTCACACTTAGATGTCAGGGATGTTGAGGGCAGAGGGCGGTGCAAGTCAGCCAGCGTTTCTTTGGAGATGCATGACCGCCAAAGTGTCCCAGAGATCATCATCACCAGCAAAGATGACGACCTGCAGTCGCACAATGAGACATCCCAGTATCACCAGGATCTGTCTGAGGCCAAAGGCCTGCTGCCAGGAGTCCAGCATCCCAGTCCGAGCCCCAGTCCAAGTCCTCAGCCCAGCCCAAAACACAAGGAGTCCGACAAGGATGACAACTACTGGAAGACCCACAGCATCGGCTGGCGGCTGGTCCACAGGAGGGCTCTCTTTTTGAGGAGGCAGCGCCTGAACGACTGCGCCCTTGCGGTGGGGCTATTCGGGGTGGTGATGATGGTGATGGAGACTGAGCTCTCTTGGAGCATCTACAGCAAGGTCAGAAAGAGAGGAGGAAGACCAAACCCTGAGTCCCTGAGAAATCCTTGGAGAAGTGTGAATGTAATCACGGGCTGTAAAAGTTTTGCAAATCATAAAAAAAGGATTGTTAAATAGAAGAAATCACACTGCACAAGTGCAGTTATTATCTTTTCTGAAAAGAGCTCATTACTTTTCAAAGCTTTACTGCCTGAGAAATCACATTTGAAGTAATAGAGCATACATTTCACTTCATTTGTCATTTTCTTTCATTGTATTCAGTAAAACTCTGAAACCTTTTTCCCCCACAAACCTGATCTTTCAGGTTAAATCAGTACGAGCATTGATCTCCCACCAACTGCAGGAAAATGTACAACAGTACAACCATAAGATCATTTTCATTTTATCAAGCAAATGGATTATCTTAATGTATGTTAGATTATAAGGTTACAGCAGGGATCACTGATGCCTTTCGCAGCTTTTAATGACAGTCATCAGTTGACAATGATGTCATATTTGTGTGTGCTTATCTGTGTGTATGTGTGTGTGTGTGTGTGTCTCCCACAGAGCTCCATCTACTCCCTCGCACTCAAGTCCATCATCAGCCTCTCTACGATCATCCTGCTGGGCCTCATCATAGCATACCACTGCTGTGAGGTGCAGGTAACTTATCTGCTCATGATCACACAATCAGGTTTTGTTTTGAGAGTTTTTGTTCTCCAAGGAGGTGTCTCTGAGAAGCTGTGGCAAAAAGCAGTTTAATTATCACCTCCTCTACTTTACTTTTTTTTTTTTTTGACAGTCACTACATGGGGAGCTGAAAATGATCCCAATGAAAGGAAATTAAGTTTCTACAACACTCTCCAACCTTTTTATGTTGCGGCCTATTAAAATTCAGCAAACTCAACTTATGACCATTCATCACAGGTTACGGCAGTGTGAGCAGCTCGACTAAAGAGTATTTTTTTCTTCTCAGGCTGTTTCATCTGAAGGATTTTTAGAGGTGACAGTGTGCAGTTAAAGTGCTCCACCAAGTTAGCATTGCAGTCACTGTTGGGAAATTTTAAAAGAAAAGTGTCAAAATCAACTCTGCAGAACCAGATTTTTTGTATTCTTTTACACATTCTTCTTCCTTGTCAAAACACGGTGCCTACATTACCCACAATGCAACTTGACCAACAATAAAATTTGGCTGCTGTATGCTAGCCGCGGCTAATGTAGCCTTGAGCCGCCTCCTTGAGATGAGGAGTGGGCTACAGAAGTTGTTAGATCATTTCTCTCACGCCAGCAGATTTGTTGCTTTTTCAAAAGTCTTCAGATGATGCTGACTCAAGTGACATCACTCGAGGCAATCTTTGCACAGCTCCATCTGGAGCCAAAAAATGCTTCATGCAACTTGTTTTACATGTGTGGTTGTACCCAACACTAAGCCTAACAGCAGAATAAGATGTATTAAAAGCACTGATTCATTTCTTCCCACCTCTCCGGTAGCTCTACGTTCACGACATTGGCGCAGAGGATTGGCGGATTGCCATGACAACCGACCGCGTAGCTCTGGTAGCCCTGGAGGTGGCAGCGGCGGCCATTCATCCCTATCCAGTGGGTCTGCTGACGTACTTCCAGCAGACCTTACAGCACACCAAGCCTTACCTGTCGCCGTCAGAGACGGAGCTGGAAATCATCCTGGCTCTGCCCATGTTCCTCAGGCTCTACCTGCTGGGCCGGGCCATGATGCTGCATAGCCGCCTCTTCACTGACACCGCATCTCGTAGCATTGGAGCGCTCAACAAGGTGAGAGGTCAACTGTGAGGTCTCCCCTTCAGAATCTGGCTTTTGGCTGAACTGGCTTGGATAGTACTGTAATGGGATCATGACACCTTTAAATGAAATTTAAGAATGAAATTTGAGGCCTATCAGTTTTTATATTAAGTAAAGAGCTGTGGCAGTGGGTAGAAACTTGCATGATTCATGGGATATTAAAGTTGATTTGGGCTGGGTTTCCTCTATGAACACTTCATGCACATCTGTTTATGTCTTATGTCTAGGTGGGCCGAGAGGTCTGTAGAGGTGTGAAGCTTGAGGTGTGACTATCACAGCTCCCATGAATCCCAGTGGTTTCACATGCTGATTACGTCCCTCGCTAGCTCTCCTTTGCTTGTCTGCTGTGTGTCCACAGTTGATAATATCCACCCGGTAATCCCTTCCCTTATGAACGCTATTTAAGAGTGATGAAAATGACCTTTGTCTCCCCACTGCAACGCCAAACCCACTGTCCATGTATCAAGCCAGATTGAGAACAAGTTTTCTCATCCCTCATCTCCCGTGCATTATATAATCATAATCTGACAGGTGCTATCCTAAATAGTGTAAGTATGTACTGTACTTACTGTCAAAATTATGACGTAAATGCATCTCGTTTGTGATCTGCAGATACACTTCAACACCCGGTTTGTGGGGAAAACACTAATGACCACCTACCCAGGGACTGTGCTGATGGTTTTCAGCGTCTCTCTGTGGATTGTCGCAGCGTGGGGCTTGCATGTTTGTGAGAGGTAAGTGATAATATATTGGTCTGCTGCTGAATCTATAGTAGTGTGCTCAAGGCCTATACATTTAATATTTAATTATCACCCATATATTTTCAGATAAACAGTATAGCAGTAACTGCAGCAACAAATCCAATTTTCACTCTGCTGTGGATGGATGACACTGACAAGATCAAATATCACCTGACGTTCATTTCGTTGCTGAATATCTGTGTTTTATTGTATAAAATGGAGTGGGGAAAGAAAAAACTTCACTCATAACGTGAAAGTCGAGCAGAAATTCATTATTCAGCTACAGCAGCCAGGTCAGCTCAGTGAAGCAGCATTTAAGATCAGACAAAGACAAAATATGAGCTACATAAAAATATTATGATGAACCAAAATGACAGGGCATCAGTATTAAAATGTTTTATCTGCTGGCTATACATTCCTAACACAATGTCAGACAGAAAATATGAGTCTGTTTTATTCCTGCAGACACCACAACCACAGTGACCTGAGCAGCAACTACATGGAGGCCTTGTGGATGGTCTCTGTCACCTTCTTGTCCATCGGTTACGGAGACGTGGTGCCTCACACCTACTGCGGTCGCAGCATCTGCCTCCTCACTGGGATAATGGTGAGACAAAAGGGTTGATAGTTTCCTCTACGGTCAGATCAGTTCAGATTCTGAACATAAGAATTGCGACTCTCACAGGGAGCAGGCTGCACGGTGCTGGTGGTGGCGGTTGTTGCTAGGAAGCTGGAGTTGACCAGAGCAGAGAAACACGTTCATAACTTCATGATGGACTCCCACATCTCCAAGAGGGTAAATACCAATATCTGTGGCTTTTATTTTACATATTGAGGTGAATTAAATAAGAGATTCTGCAAAGACCTCTGCAAATTGTTGTATCATACACCTCTTAACTTGCTTTTTATTGGGCGTTGCATCAGAATATTCACAGGACAAGTAAAAAGCTGCATGTGGGGTTAAATAAGTTTACCATGCTTCAAAAGAATCCAATAATTTGTTTTCTTCATACTGCAGGGATATGCATTTCTTTGTTCTGTTGTGAGATATTGACATTTGTTTTTAGAAAAGAAGAGAATTTAATTGAAAAACAGCAAAATGATTATGTTGATGTTAATTATCTCACCTTACAAGCATATGTTTTTTCACTTGTTTTGGGTTTGAAAGGTGAATATGAGACAGAATAACTGTAGTACACTGTGTTTAATACATTATGCTGGTGTTAATCAGCACGTACAGTAAATAACGGTGCTTTTAGCTTATGTGCATAAACATAAAATAAGTCTCCTGAGTGATTTTCTGCGTCCTTTCACTAGACAAAAATTGCCGCAGCGAATGTGCTGAGAGAGACTTGGCTTATCTACAAACACACTAAGCTGTCAAGAGAAAGACACCACACCAGAGTCCGCATGCACCAGCGGAAGCTGCTCCTGGCCATCCACCAGTAAGACGCCACATAAACAGCTCCAGCCTTTTCACTTTGTTTGCTATGATCGTGCTATTATAACAATATATGTCAATCAATGCCTGACTTAACACGTTTATTTTAAACAGTTATGAAAATTTAAACCAATAAGCATGAACACACTCCATCTCCTTTCTCTTTCTGATATTTCTGTGATATTTGATTGATTTATGATTTTCATTGATCTGTTCAAACATTATCATCTGCACTAATATCTGTTTTCAACAGGAAATGACTAAATGTATGTACTTTAAAATCAGGTTTATTTCAAAACTTGGCAATAAATCCATGACATTTAATCACCAGCACCTTTTAAAAGGTCAGTTTACCCAAATCATTAAGTTCACCTCGTCCTGCAGTGGTATGGTAAGCATACATTGTTTTATATCATGAGGTTTTCATGAATTTGCCCCTTGAAGTTAAAGTCAGACTGTGTAACTCGTGAAAAAAGAAATAACATTCTTTCTCTTAGAAAAGAAACTCATAACACACACTGCTGCTCAGTTCAGTACACCGAGTGCTGCTCCAGCCTCACTGGTGCTGTATCCCAAATCCATATTATTTTATTATTAGTACATACCAATTCTATACTATATATACGACATACAAATCATCATTGTAGTGTCTTAGCAGTTAGTGTAGACAAATCTCAACATATTACTAATAGGAAATGATAGAAATGTAATTCAAACTGCAGCTTTGGTGACTTTTAAAATTTTAGATGTAAATAGTCCCTCCATTTCCTTTGTGCACTGCATTGTGGGAGAATCCATTAACAGTACACTCAAATATTGACTGTATTTATTCTGCAGACTGTTGCTTTTCCAGTGTGAATACTAAAAACCTGCTTATACTCCGATTTGGGACACGCTGTTGGTTTTGTATGACAAGTAGCTTATGGTGGCTAATGTTAGCTTTGCATATCAGCATTCACTATTGTCCTGTAAATGTTCCTTGTGGCCACAACTTAACAACAGTTACATAGACTTGAATTAGGCGACCAGTGTATAGGATTTAGTGGCGTCTAGCACTGTAGTTGCTGGTTGTAACCCCTCGTATCACCCTCTCCATTCTAGCATGAAAGAGAAACTATAGTGGCCACGAAAAGGCCCTGCTTAGAGTCAGAGCTAAGTTTGTCCATTCTGGGCTACTGTAGAAACATGGCGGACTCTGTAGAAGAGGACCTGCTGGGTCTGCAGATATAAAAGTCGCATTCTAAGGTAACAAAAACATAAAGATTCTTATTTTCAGGTGATTATACACAAATGTCAACATAGTTATTAATATTTCTGCCATATTCTGTAAATTAGAGACCCCTAAATCTGACACACTGGACCTTTAATTCAGCACTGTGTCCAATACAATGTAGATAACATAAAATTGGTTTGTCAAAACTTGAAAAATGACATTTGAAAAATGACATTTTAATGCATTTTGTCCTGATAATACATACTGTGAATAATACTGTGAACAGCTTTTATTGGAATGACCCCACAAGCAAGGAAGTCTCTACAAAAACACTTTTCGAATATTGCAACAGTAGTAATGTTATACCAACTTGCTGTAGCACCTTAAACTAAATAACTGTGCCCTCAGGCTTCGGAGAGTGAAGATGGAGAAGCGGATACTTGCAGACCAAGGCAGCTCACTTGTAGACCTCTGCAAGGTGAGAGAGGCAAGTGAACGCATCATTTCTATAACACATCCAGTCAAAACCTCAGTAAAGTAGCATCTAATATGCCCTGATGCCTTTTCTTTCTCTTCTCTACATGGACCTACACGCACCACCATGGACATCAACCCCGATGCAGATGCAGAGCATGATGTATGATGTGCTGTCGGAGGTGCAGGGCTGCAGGGGGGAGCTAGATTCACACATCCACAGCCTGGAGAAGCACGTGGAGGAGCTGAGGGAGGGCTTCAGGAGCCTGATGCCGCTCCTGTCCAGCACCCTGTCTACGCAGAACTCCTCCATCCGCCACTTGCTCAGGGAGAGGGAGGTGAAGACAGAGACTGCCAGTACGAGTGTAGACAGGTAGAGGGAGGCAATGGAGGAGAAATAAAAGCTCTCAGGTGCTCCTGGAGGAGTTATCTGCCTATAATGCAGCTAAAATGATGTTGGGATACTTTTTTTCTTACAGGGGTGGATAGATGTTGATAACAGGCTGTACAGAGGTATATTAAAATTGTAGGTAGCACCATTTTCTGTAGCAGAAACCAATCTATGTAAATTAGTTTTTATTTACTTCTTATGAGTTTTCCTTTTCTCCTGGAGTGACAGAAAAACAACCAAAATGAACATTTATCAATGCCAGAACAGAGACCATAATTAGTAACTTTTGACAAATAAATTGGATTTTTCAACCAATTAGCCAAATATTTGATTTACTTTCCCCTAAATTGAGTATTTTTGATTTTCTGACAGATATAATTTGTTTTCTAAGATGTTGAGATGGTAATTTGTTTCATGTTTTATAGGTCAACTGATTAATGGAGAAAACGAATAATAGTCACTGCACTTTAATACATTATCTCAATCAGAAAATAAGCCTGATCATCATTCCCATGTCAATGAGTAGTTTTACCTGCAAATGCAGCATTTTTTTGATAAAAAATATTTAATACAGTTTGGTAGTCTAATATAAAGATGTAATCTTACTGAATTGTGAAGATAACCTGTAGTACTTTCTAATAAAAACGTAAAAACTGCCTTTGTGTTTATTATAGTTAATTAAAACCATTTCTTCATGAGAGGAAAATAACCACACACCAACCATTCCTTTAGCCAAAACAATATTTTATTAAGAGAGACAGGGTTGGAGGGTGGAGTTACAGCAACAACCGATCTGTCGACGTGAACAGTGCAAATCCATTTGCTGCCCAATCCGTCTTCAGGTCTCAGATCACACTGCTGGGTACGCTGATATCAACCGGTCCATCCCCTCCTCTCCCCTTCAGCTCCGGGGAGCAGCTAGTGCTGCTTCCTCCTGAATGAGCACCCTGCCAGAGGAGACAATGACAGTCAGACTGATGCTAACAAAACAGAAGCCTTACAGTACAGAAATAATGCAGGCGGTGCACACTACTATTGTCCGACACAGTGCTGATACAAGAGTCGGTTTCCATCATGTGACTGATTAGGTCATCTCTTCCCTTTACCAACTTACTTTACATTTACTGTGCAGAGAGAGAGAGACACTGATGCAGCATCAGGCTCAAATGAAGCTGACAGCAAACTGGCTAAATTCAATTATGGACTAAAAACTACAGTAGCAGCAGTATTGGAGTTGTACTTTCCAGTAACTGTAGGATAGATATTTGTTCTCAGCCTTCGAAAGGGGGGAGCCAGTGGTCTAGCTCAACCCTTCTGCAAACTGAGGTTGATCTGGCACTGGAATGAGATTGGAAGACCACGATAGAGGAAGTCCAGTCACTTGGCAGTGCGGCTAAAAACTTCAAAATGTGTCACATGTGGACACAACTCATGGCACAAATAACCCATTTTTTCAGGGTCTGAAAAACCAGCTAGATGTGAATAATCAGGTCAATTTAAACTAAGATAAATGATTGAAGTTAGTCACAGTTCTTCATCTTTGTCCCTGTTCCAAACAGGGACCAGATCTATGATAAAACTGGATATATTATTCAAATATTTAATAGTCCGGGCTATCTGATGAGTAGCCTCTCACTTGTAACTCAGTTCTACGCACATTTCTCACAGCAGCCAATTCATAACATGAACCATAAAGTCGTATTATTTTCAGTCCCACGTAGATAAGGGAAAAAGAATAATTTCACAGTATCAAACTACGTTCAGTCTAACCATTTCATGTGAGCTCTCAGTGGGAAGGACTGTGGATGATCCTCAAACATCAGTTATTTATTGGTTACTCTAGTGTGGAGTAACTTTGAAAATAATCTGTTGATTTGTGAAAGTCAAATTAAGATTAAAATGTCACTGTATACTTTTGGTTTCTGTTGCTGTTGAAGAAATCCTTTCCAAAAGCTTGCATAAATTAAAAGCTGCACACATTTGTGGACTTCCACACACCACATTTCAGCATTTAAACTGAAAAATGGTGGGCATATGAAACAGCAAAGGCCTGCCGAGACACTCGAGATGAGACATTGGGCTAGCTCGAATACATTCAACTTCAAATCCACTGTTAGTAGGAGAGCCTTGCTGTGGAACCAGCAGTTGAACTGGTAATTCGTAGATTAATACTGACCCTCTGTGAGACGTGCTTTGCCTCCAGTGGGCTGACACAGGACTGTTGAACAGCCAACACACAGCACGACTGTCTGAGCGTGGCTGAACACTGTCGTGATCTTGTAGCATCCTGAGGGGAAAAAAAGAAAAACAAAACCCAACATCACCACACTGTAAACGGAGAGGGATTCACACAAACTGTGCTAATGACAGTACTGAGGTGTGTATTAGGAGGTAAAAAGAAAAGTACCTGGACATTTCACATCCATAAAGTAAGAGTTGGGACTCTGAACAAGACGCTTCTTCTTGTGCCTCCTCTTCTCCTCCTCAGGGGATGGGTGCAACAAGTCCTTTGCGAGCTGCATTAAAACAAAAGAAATTACCACGTTAGTGAACCAAACCAGGAAAATGTCTCTGTGATAAAGGCGACATTTACAGGCACATAAAACTTCCATTACTAATAAAACACGTGCTATTCAAGTAATTGTGGTCATTTAAATATATGACTTGTCCTAAAAACACCAGTTAACTGTGGTATTAACATTATTTTGCTCTGCTAAACGAACGCTAACAGTCTATACGCGAAGGCTTCAAGCCCGGCCTACGTATCTTGGATTAGGTAAGGAAAGCTACGCATTTTCATCAATAGCGGCAGATTCTTCAAATATTTGAGATACTAAATCTGTCATTAATCCAACAACATTATTTAAGATGAAATAACGACTGTTAATGTTCGTTTTTTTGAGTTATCAGCCCGCTCACATCCACCGCTCAACTGGCTCCATGTTTGCGGTGTGTGCGCAGCCATCTTGTGTCACAATGCGCTCGCAATGCGCTCAAATGTGCACAATTATTTGTGTCAAACTGGAGCCCAGACACGACGAAACCACCTAAAACCGACACCAGTCGAATCGCTAATTTCTTACGAAAACATTGAGCCGCTGCTCGGCTCTCTAACACGCCATTAAATACTATAAATGTCATTTTCTGGCGGCCTGCGGATACTCACTGGCATGTTGGCGAGGAAATAGCCGCTGCCGAAAAGGAGGCATTACCGGAAGCGAGGGGTTCATATCGGTTGTTCCTCTTGAGCACGGGCCGGATGTGACGAATATTACACGATTTGTCGGCCATATTAGTGAGGTCCAAACTCCACCCTGCTCCTGCTCCCGCCACCAAGCAAACTTTTAACATATTTTATCCTTAAACGTTAAAATATGACCAATGACAGTGACTGTTTTGACAAAAAATAAAAATATACAACTCTCTTTCTATGAAAAGTGCAAATAAGATACACACCGTACATTTAAAATATAGAGTACTAAAACTAAGGTAACTCCCCACAGTGTTATTATGGCAGTCACAAATCACAAAATATATGATCACTCTTCCAATTATTACTCTATTAGGAGTGTACGTTTATTTAATTATATGACAAAAACTGAACAGTGGAACCAGAGAGAGTTCATTATTTCATTTCCTTTGAGGGCCCCCTATTGGTACCTCAGGCTCATGGCTGACGAATCTCCCTTCATACAATATCGACATACCTTTATGTACACTGCAAAAGGTTCTGGTCCAATTTAAACGTCCAGTGTGTAAGATTGGGGGCCTCATTTTTCAGAATAAGGCAGACATGGAATATAATCTTCATAACTATGTTTTCATGCATGTATAACATTTACATTTACATTTAGTCATTTAGCAGACGCTTTTATCCAAAGCGACTTACAGAAAAGGGAACAATCAAGGTATAGTGCGATAAGAAGCGTTAGTGCAGTAATAAGTGCTAGTGACAATTCTTTAGGGTGTAGATTTGTCGAGTGCTAGGAGAGAAGGTACTCTCTGAAGAGCTGGGTCTTCAGGAGTTTTTTAAAGAACCGCCGGAAAATAAGATTTTTAAAAAAAATTTTTATCTACAGTGGGAGCGGGTCCTCTTCCATGGAGGCTGCCATGTTGAAACACCATGTTTGTACTGTAGCCCAGAGGAGATTAAATAGTGACTCTATACAGGGCCTTTTAAGTGTTGTTTCTCCTTTACACTAGGTAGGCGAGGGGGATGTGAGGAGATTGCAATGCAGCAATTACACCACTAGATACAATTAAATCCTACACACTGGACCTTTAATTCTTTCTCTTAACAAAACAAAATCTATATTTCTGTGAATAAATAATTTCTACACCTGAAGATAATATTAGACTTCAGTAGCCTGAAGCAGACAAATAAAGTCCAAAGCCATTTTGGCTTTCTTGGTTTTGCAAGAAGAACATGTGAAAACACAAAGAGCCGATTTCATACAGAAAAGACTAACTTTGACACAGACACCAAATTTCAAAAACTGGTGAAGTTTGTGTTAAATAAATCAGCAAGTTCTACTTGTCACACTGGCCGACAACTGTGAGATATGATAGCGATGGTTCATCTATATTAAGTACTTGGTATTTGTCTGTTCTCAGTCTTTGTCCTTGGTGGTAAATTCTGACCGTGAGCAAAACAAAGCAGTAAAATGGATCTGTAAACACAGTTATGATTAGCTGTCCTATGCAAAGCATCTGGATTTTAATGTACCACATTGTCCTCTTGTTCAGCATCTTTTTATGTACAACCCCAATTCCAAAAAAGTTGGGACGCTGTGTAAAATGTAAATAAAAACAGAATGTAATGATTTGCAGATCTCACAAACCCATATTTTATTCCCAATAGAACATAAACAACATATCAAGTGTTGAAACTGAGACATTTCACCATTTCATGGAAAATATTAGCACATTTTGAAATTGATGGCAGCAACACATCTCAAAAAAGTTGGGACAGGGGCAACAAAGGGCTGGAAAAGTATACAGCACAAATCAAAAACAACTGGAGGAGCATTTGACAGTTAATTAGATTAATTGGCAACAGGTCAGTAACATGACTGGGTATGAAAGGAGCATTTCAGAGAGGCCTCTCAGATGGAAAGATGAGCATAAGTTCACCAATCTGCAACAAACTAAGTCTAAAAATTGTGTGACAATTTCAGAAAAATGTTCCTCAACGTAAAATTGCAAAGACTTTGAAGATCCCACCATCTGCAGTGTAAAATATCATCAAACATTCAGAGAATCAGGAGGAGTCTCTGTGCGCAAGGGACAAGGTCAAAGGTCAAAACTGGATGCTCATGATCTTTAGGCCCTCAGACGGCACTGGATTAAAAACGGTTATGATTCTTGACTGGAAATCATTGTATGGAGAAATCACTGTCCGTGAACACAGTTCGTCATGCAATCCACAAATGCTAGTTAAAGCTGTATCATGCAAAAAAGAAGTCATACGTGAACATGATCCAGAAATGCCACCGTCTTCTCTGGGCCAAAGCTCATTTAAAATGGTCTGAGGAAAATTGGAAAACTGTTCTGAGGTCAGATGAATCGAAATTTGAAATTATTTTTGTAAACCAAGAGGAGAAGGACCATACAACTTGTTATCAGCGGACAGTTCAAAACTCTTCATCTCTGATGGTATGGGGTTGCATTAGTGCCTATGGCATGGGCAGCTTACACATCTGGAAAGGTCCCATCAATGCTGAAAAGTACACAGAGGTTTTAGTGCAACATATGCTCCCAATCAGACGTCTCTTTCAGGGAAGGCCTTGCATATTTCAGCAAGACAATGCTAAACCACATACTGCATCCTTCACAACATCATGGCTTTGCAGCAGAAGAGTATGGGTGCTGAACTGGCCTGCCTGCAGTCCAGACCTAGAAAACACTTGGCGCATCATAAAACAAAAAATCCAGCAACGAAGGCCCAGGACTGTTGAGCAGTTAGAATCCTGAATTAGACAAGAAAGGGACAACATTCTTCTCCCAAAACTCCAGCAAGTGAACTTCTCACTTCGCAGACATGTACAGACAGTTGTTAAAAGAATTGCTACACAATGGTGAACATCGCTCTGTCCCAACTTTTTTGAGATGTGTTGCTGCCATCAATTTCAAAATGAGTTAATATTTTCCATGTAATGATAAAACGTCTCAGTTTTAACACGTGATATGTTGTTTATGTTCTATTAGGAATAAAATATGGGTTTGTGAGATTTGTAAATCCTTACATTCTGTTTTTATTTACATTTTACACAGCGTCCCAACTTTTTTGGAATTGGGGTTGTACCACAAAGCTGTTGCTGTTAATACTTCCATTTGTTGAGCTTGTGTGTTACAAAACCACAGCAGAGACAATATATATTCATGTATATTTATTGGTATACATTAAAATTGTGTGTAGAAGTTGATGTCAGCTCTCTCAGCACTATGCCCCCTGTCCCTCCTCTTCTGTCTGTTCAGATGTGTTTTTGTTGAGTGCATCTCTGAGTGCCATCAGTTCCTTTATCTTCACATAAAGCTCACAGTCTGGTGAGAAGAGGTTTCTCTGAAAGAGAGATAAGAAATCATCATCAGACAGTTCATCTGCATGTTTCTCTGCAACTGATAATCAGCTCTGTGCATATCATTGAAATTCTGTTTTTATGCAAAGTCACTCATACGGAGAGCACCTAAACTAACATTTCAACTAATGTAATTAAAATAGTCAAACAAGCTAAAATATTTATTCTCTGGTGAAATGTACCATACCATGAAGCAGAATTAAAATGATTCTGGTGCAAAAAAACACTTTAAAAGATAATATATGACAGATAAAAGGAGCTAATTTAAAGTGTACTTGAAGTAACATCACCACATTCCCAGATTTCAGCAATTAAGATGGTGAGAATCAAAATGATGTCCAAAGCTATTTAATAAGTTGTAGTAAAGCAGAATTATCATTGAAATTCAAACAGTTCAACCAATTAAAAGTACACACATAGAAGGACAGTAGTTGTAAATGTTTTTTCTTCACACACACAGACACACAGACACAGTTGGCTTGAGTCCACTGCGAGTGAAGCCCACCTGCAGACAGAGACGCAGCAGGCCTCCCTCCTCACCCTGCATCTCTAGTGACGTCAGGAACAGAGGCAGCGACTTCTCTGTAATTCTGTTTCCTACACAATCACACACACGCATAACCATTTTAATTAAATCTTCAAAGGTCTTTCCAATTTTTCATTATTTCTCTTGTGCACAGCCCGAGGGAAGGAGCTGCTAATTAGCGACCAGCTTGTACAGAATAAATGGAAAGATGATGATTTCATTAATCTAATGTGACCTGTAAATAATAAACCTATTTATAACTTCTAATGTATCTTTTTTTATATAAAAAAGTTATGAATAAATGGAGAACATCTCTAAACATAAAGAATTTAATTTAATATAAATTCACAACAAAATTGATGTTCAGCATTAATGACAGTTGAAAATATTCCTGCTATCAAACATAAGCACACTTGTGCTGGAAACACCTTGAGGTGAAAAGTTTCCTTATTTATTTTTTCTGCCAAGCTGAGATAAACACACCACAGCCACTAACCTGCCAGGCTGAGGGAGCTGAGAGTCGTGTTTCCAGGCAGAATAAGCTCACCGTCCCTGTACTGCACCGGTCGGTCCAGCAGGGGGTTCACTATCTCCACTGCCTCTACTTGCTGGTGGAGAGGGAGAGAAAGTAAAGAAGTGCATGACAGCTTATGTTGAAATCAAATTCACCACTGAGAACAAAAATAAAAACAAACCTCATTCAGGGCAGTCGTTGGTTTATCCTGCAGAAAAAAACAAAGTCAAATTAAATTATAAAAAGCTGCATACTGCACATATGGTAACCAGACTCAGAAAGCATGTCTCCAGTACCTCCTGTGCAGTTAGTTGTTTCTCTTTGCTGCCCTGCTTGCCGCCTTTACTCTGAGGCACCTTTATATCAGGAGCTAGGAGAGATTTAAAACAGACAACAACAAAAAGATCAACACTGCTGCTGTCAGAGAACAAGAATAGAACAGAACAAGTGTTTATCTTTGACAGAAGCAGTTACATTTCTTGTTAGACTTTGGGTTCTCTTTGTTGGCAGCTGGTTTCTCGTCTTTTTTCGACGCTTCCTGCAAGTTAAAAGATCTCAAGATTACTTTACAAACCACAGATGCCACGGAAGTTTTTGAAGAACACCACAGCTTCACTTCATGTTACCTTCTTTTTGGCTTTGTTCTCCCCTTTGCTGGCGCTCAGTGAAGTGCTGCTGGGTACTGAGGGAAGCTGGCCAACAGACAACTGGTCAGAACTGACCCTTAAAGATGACTGAAAACAGAGTGAATGAATCCAAAATGTGCTTAAATCTGAAGAGGACACATTAATGTTTAGGATTTGTATGCATTTTAAGGTAGGGTGAGTATCAGTGTTAGACATTGCTGCACTTACACCTTGTGTTCTTTCCAGGAGCAGCTTCCTCCTCTCTACGACTTCTTCATGGGTTAGGGCAAACTCGGCAAGTATCTGAAAAATGGAAGTGGTTAAGGGGCGGAGGCTTATTAAATTACATAACACAACACAATAAGCAGAATATAATTTAAAACAACTTAACGACTGATTTAAATGCATTATCTCCCAGGTTAGAGTCTTTCATGTAAATGGATACCGCAGCCAGATGAGCAGCTCCCGAGTCTCCAATCTGATTGTTGGACAGCGAGAGACAGAGCAAGGCACAATTGAACCGCAGCCCCTGAGAGACAAAACAGGATGAGGACAGGATCTCAGCGGTCATCAGGGGATCGTATAAGATGAATATAGAGTCAGTTCTGGGTTATACCTTTGCGATATGTGCAGCACCTTCATCACCAATACAATTGAATGCCAGGTTGAGTGACAAGAGGTTCTTGTTGGCAGATCTGGTGGTTGAGAGAGCTGACCCAATAAGACGAGCGCCCTCGTCTCCTATGCGGTTGTTTCTCAGGGACAGGTGAGTGAGGCTGGATCAAAGAAACGACATGAGTCAGGCATGTTTGTGCTTCTGTTTGTATGTCAATGCAAATCAATGTTTAACTGAGCCAGTTTTGTTTAACTGTTTGGTGACTCACACGCTGTCCTCAGAGAGAAGGAGGTGGTAGCTCCTCTCTGGAAGAGGGTTACCCTCCAGTGTCACAGCTCTAATGTTAAACAAAGAGGAGGGAGACAATCATCATCCAGCATCCTGATATAGACTTGTCTCTTCAACTCTACAACATTTTCTGACTCATATTTAGTTTCCCAGACTTCAACACAGATTAAATTAGAGCCACTGTGATGCCAGGAGCTACAAAACAAAGTGTGAATGACAGCCGAATCCACACACCTGAGGTTGGAACACAGTGATATTGTGTTCAAGAGGGAGATTAGCATTTGATCAGTGAGTCCTGCCTGCCAAAAGCTGCAACACAGTGGACAAGATTACACAAACAAACAAGAACAAAACAGCGACAGCTGTAACCCTGTAACAAGAGTGCACCTCTCCCCATCAGCTCATTTACTCACTGAAGGCTCTGTAGCTTGCTCAAGGAGAGGAGCATCTTCTGTAGCACTCTGGCAATCTGCTCACCTACCCTCCATCCTGTGTTTGTGAAAAACAGATTATATTTCCAGCAGAAATACTGACCGTCATTAACTACATCAAGGCATTGTTGGTTTCAGACTATTCAGGGTGTCAAAATGAGAATGTATAAAGAGGGAAAAAAACACAATATGGCTGAAAACATTTGATCTCACCAGAAACTTTCAGGTTCTTGGCGCTGAACGGGTCTTCACTCTCCAGCTCCACTTGGAGGCACGGCTTAGGCCAGATAGATGAGTCATCTATCAGTGACTTGTTGTCATCTAAAGGTACAATTATGATAATTATAAGTGAGATTATAAAAAAAAGACAATTACTGTACATTTAAACTTCCTATATAATGATAATGATCCTATATAATAATCTATACAGCACAGTAAAGAATATTCTTTGATCTTCAGATTTTGTTTCATTCAGCTGTCTTTATGTTGAGAAAAACTCATTCAATGTACAGTACCTACAAAACTATAATCAGTACAGAATAAGAATCAATGCTGGTTTATCTAACATCCACTTAAATCAGTTTCAGTGAAGTCCTGCCATTGATAAATCAACTTATACACAATAAAACTAGATATTAGCGTGTCTTGTCTGTCTGTCTTTTTGTCATTGCAAAGCTGTTCACATCAGGAGCAGCTCTTGTTTACCCGTGTCCTCTCCTTCAGTTTCAGCGGTGAGTGAGGCTGGTTGCTTGGTGCAGACAGCCGGGATATCCTTCATGTCCAGAAGAGCACAAAGCCCAGGGAAGTCAACCTCCACATTGCCTGAGCACTGATATTCATCTGTGGGAGAGTGTTTTTTTTTTTTTTTTTTTTTTTTTAAGTATTGATCATAAAACTCTGTCAGCAAAGACAGCCTGATAATGTTACTTACCAAAGTCCTGAGCAGGCAAGTTTTCAGTTGGAGTCTGTCCTGCAAACAACAGACAGGCCAGAGTTTGTATCCACTGAGCATCTTTTCTTTATATTAACCGACTGGACAGTTAAAGTAGAAAAGTGAAAGTGAGTTCATATCGTGTCGTATTATAAATAGTGACTGAGAGCATTTCATCCCTGACATCTATTAAGATTCTTTGAATGCAATCCAGTCTTTTCCTGTTTCCCTGCCATCTGCCCAGCATATGGACAGTTACAGTACATCTGCTGTGACAATGATGTGAGGAAAGCAACTGAATGTGTGAATGAAACTAAACCACAAATAAAACTACTACTTATTTCCAGCGTTGGAAAGAAGTTGAGTACATTCACTAAGTATTTCTATTTAATGCTACTTTATTATTCTACTTCACTACATTTCATATTGTACTTTCTACTCTAATACAGTATAACTCTCACAGGAGCCTAATATCTAATAACTTTGATACCGTCAGGACATTTCGCTGCTCACACTTTTAAGTAAAATATGAATGCTGGAGTATTTTTATGGTGTAATATTATAGTTAGAGAAATGGCAAGTGATACAAATAATAATACAGTGCTACTTTTGCATTATTGTTTTATTATTAAAGGTCTACATCTTCTAATTTACAGACTAATAAAAGTTTAGACGTAGACAGCTAAAGGGAAGGGGCTAGCTGGCTAACAATGACATCATCAACCTGTGTTTTTCGCGGTCTCGTCCTCAGCATTCGCATTGTCTGCTTTGTCTTTGTGTCTCTTTCTCGACATTGTTGCGTCTTTAAGTCGAAGTTAAAGCTCGTTAAATCGCGTAAGATAAGTATGCTAAAGCCGTTATGCCGTTTGCTAACTAAACGACCCCCCTGGGCGTCACTGGCGTTACCATGGTAACCAATTCTCAGTCCGCGAGCTTCTCGCGAGACTTGTAGCAAGGTAATTGACGTGATATCGCGAGAGTTGACCGTGAGCTGCCAAATCTGAGAGAAAATACAGATTTCCTGAATAACTGTTATTTTAAATCCACAATGATGTTGACTCTGGTCTGAATGAGAATGTTAATGTTTCTATTGTTTGCACCATCTGAAGTCAAGGAAATTATTTTCCCTGCTCAAACTGGAGCAGGACGTGAAAGCACTCATTCATCACTTCAGATAATACAGCCCTGAACTTCCAACAGAGGAGAAATCACCTGCATGCAATATGAAAAGATAGGAATATAACTTGCTCCAACTCCCTCTAGCATTTTGCATCTCAGAAGGTGTCTGAGCTGCATTCATTGGGAGATTCATAGCTGCTGTGATAGATTATCCTCTCTGACGTGCAGTCCAGCGCCAGGTTTTTCCATCAATGGTAGTCCAAGTGAAACTCCGCAGACCTCACTAAAATTTCACATCTTTGATATTTCAAGCTACGTTTCTTTTTTCTTGAGGAATTCAAAGCATAACAACGTCAAGTGTATTCACAATAATGTAGTGCTTTTTATTAAAAAAACAAACAAACAAAAAAACAAATATAAAACAAAAAAGTAAAAACCAACAGCATTTTTCATGACTTAAGAATCATAATTACAAACTTTTAACGAGTGGAAGAAGTTTTTTTGACAAACTGTACACATCACAAAATGTCCGCCAGTCTGCCATTTACAATGCTTGCATCTTATTTTGTGATTGTCTAAAAATAACTAAACGAATCACACAAAACACACAAATACAAGTACAAGCATCATACAATGACTGCTATCACAAAACGGAACCATTTCCTATTTGAAAGAAAAAACAAAAATAAGAACATGATATCGGGCTGACAGCTTTACTTTTGCTTCTGTCACTGTTTAAAAATATCATAACATTTTTATGTTGGTTTGTTTTTTTAGTGTTCAACACTTTGCAGCAAAAAACAAGGAGTACATTTCTCCTTAAAAGTAATATTATTAACAATATTCAGTGACAGAGGTGTCGTTGCTGAGTCACTGTCATGTCCCAATGCCTTCTGTGTCCGTTTGACATTCTTCTCGCTCATGCAGTACATAGGTGTATTTCATTTATAGGCAACGAAAACTCAGCTTAAGTTTTTATGTCATCAGGACAGTTAAGGTGAGATTTTATGGACATTAAAAAAATCATTTTCCTCCGAGCTTAAGTGTCTTCATTATAGTAATACAAACGGAAGAAATTATAATATTATCATTATTATAATAATCATAATACATTTAGGGCTGAGTCCTGTACAGTACAATAATAAACAAAATCCATTTTCAAGATATTGCTTTTGGAGACACTCCTCAATGTAAAGTGTGTATATTTACATAACTTGGCACTGTACAGCTTCCCGTTCCCTCTCTCTCTCCCTCCGTCAGTGTCTCATTCTCGTCACTTCTCTGTCAGTTAACTGCACTGGGACATTGCAGGCTGCCCCTTCTTAGCAGAGGCATATGGGGAAAAAAAGGAAAGAAATCTCATCAAATATCACAATTTCTTTTTAAAACATTCTCCATGGCAACCAGGAACATAGTCTAAAGACAAAAAAGATCTTAAGTCCCCCTCCCCTTCCCAATATACAGTATACACCGCCCCACCCGTCTCACAGAATATAAGAAAATATGACCATCACGATACATTTCATGTTAACTATTGTTTTCCATAGTTTTCTTAAAACTGTTAATTGCCATCGAGCCCTTAATTTTTTTTTTCCGTTTTTTTTTTAAAAAGGTATATCTTCAAGAAATCTGGCAGAATACAGACACACAAGAAGTGTGTACGCACGCACACACTCGCACACAAAGGCAGTCGGAGAGCACGGCTGTGTAAGGCGTTACAGTTGAAGCCGGTGTTCCCCACGCACGCCTGATTTAGTTAAGCTGGTGAATCATGTTACTTCAAAAAAGAGGGGCGAAGCTCAACTGCCTCACGAGAAAAATCAAAAATTTCAAATTAAAACCTCAACAAGACACTTCGACTGACAAAAGCGCACACTCAATCCTCCCCTCCCCTCCCTTTACTTTAAAAACAAACACACCCCAAGCCTCTTCTGTTCCTAAATGAGTTACTACAGTATAACAGGAAAAAGATAATAGACTTTTTAACTTGCTTTTTTTTTTGTTTTCAGACTGCATCATCCAATACTGTGAGTGTTAGTGTGTTTTCATTATAGATACATTACACAGAGCTTCACAATATCCATGGTACCAAAAGTGCAGTTCACCACCCTCGCTCTCTCTTTCTAATGAGCAGCATCTGAGCACACTGCTCAACATACATTTCTCCTATGCCATTTTTTCCCCCCTCCACGGTCTCGCCGCAGCTCTTCTCTCGTCTGATATATTTTGTCATTGCAGCTAGGTCCCACCAGGGGGAACAATTCTCCAGCATTCACATCCCCATTGACTGAAACAAACCATCCCTCCCTCAATCCATCCCTATTCAGTACCACTTGTTTCATTTCTGATGCTCGCTAGTGGAATTCATCTACCCATGTCTGTAATATTCAATGCATTTAAGTGCATGGGGTATTTCTCCTATGTTCATGTTTATAAAAAAAAAAAGAAAAAAAAAAAAAAAAGACAGGTTTTGCATCATACTACTTAAATAAGCAAGAAGTCTGGGTCAGCTCTCTCCTTGTACTCATTGAGAACTCTAGAAAAGCTGAAATTGCGATGGAGTCAGCGCTTCCAAACCCCCTCCACCCTCTCAGAGTTGAGATGACAGTCTTGGAAGAGGTAAACTGGAAGAGGCCCCGAGGGACGCATTGTGGCCCTTAATGGTCGGACAACCGACAATGCTTGTTTTCCCTTCTTGCTGTCTCTCCATTTTCTGCCGCTTGCTCACATAAAGTGAAAGGCAGGGCGCTTGACAGGCACGTAGCGACTTTATTTTCTGCCCACGAAATCGCCGAATCCGAGCGTCCGCCGCCGTAGCCGCCGCCCCGCGCCCTCCTCCAGGAGATAAGTGACATCTATGGCTGGTGGAAGAACGCAAAGAGGGGGGAGGGGGATTAGGAGCTCCGGCAGAAACAGCTGACACACAGGGTGTTATATGAGAAAACGGCAAAGGTAAAGGTAGGTGCAATAAAATGTAAGGGTAGGCAAAGGTGTCGTCTGTTACTGATGCATCGAGCTTAAAAGTGCTCAAAAAGTTTGGAACCTCTTTTATAACAGCAAGTCTTGGAGGGAGGAGGTGTCCAAAAATGTTTGTAGCTCTGAAACCGCCTATCAGTCTGCTCTAATCTATCTCATCACATCACGTTTCGGTATATTCCTATATTCTTGTTTTCACCAGTAATCTACAAATAAAAGTCAAACTTCTCGGTCATGCTTTGTCAGCAAATGCTTCCTCAGCACATCCTGCAGCTGCTTTACGCTTGAACAGAGCACGGTCGTGCCTTTTTGAAGGATTTAACTGTGAAGCAGCTGCAGGACACGGCTGACAATATTCAAGATTTTTGAAAAGGGCCCAAACAAACAATGTCTTAGTCTGTATCCCAATACTTTCTGACTTCCCTACCCACCCTTCACACAGTCTTTGGCAATCAGCCTCAGCCCACTGCTTCTTCCTTAAGATTTAAATCTTTAAAAAAACAGCTCACAAATTTGGCTTCTTTAAAGAAAAGTTTGGTAATTGCCTTAAACCGATGTTTACTGCGGTTTTTAGCTAACATTAGTCAAACGGGTAAATATGTTTGCCGGGGACTATTTTCAGCAGGTCATTAATACACTCTGGTGCTGGAGCTGAACGTACGTGCGATTGATCAAAATAGATGGTGCCTATGTTTATCCTGATGAAGGAACGTGTCACAGAGAGCAACTGTGTGGCTCGTTTATGTGATACAACAGAACAGAACCAGACTTTTCCTTTAAACAGAGATTCACCACGTAGTGTCGCTGCTAAAAATTGGTCTATATTTAGACACTCTTTAGTTCTGGTGTCAGCAGATAGAAGAAATGAAACACTGCACAGGAGAACGAGACTGCAGATCTGAAATCCGAGGTTCCAAACTGTTAGAAAAATGTGAAAAACAGTTTCACATAAATAAAAAATGTCTAATAAACAGTTTATTGCCCCAACTTTGAACTTTGCCACTCAGAAACAGTCTACAAATGTGTTATCCAACATGTTTAAATGAAGTGACCCTGATTTATCTGTTGACCTACCCCCCTGCTTTGTTCCCGGTCCCTCACCATTCTTGCTGGGCGTTCTGTGCAGCAGATCCAGCAGAATTTTGTTGAGTCGTTCCCTCTGGGCTTCCCTCCTGCCAAGCACCGGGTGGTGTAATGGCGAGGAGGCCGAAGACGACGGGAGTTCGAGCATCTCTCCTATCCTCTCTGTGGAACTCTCCTCCAGCTCCTTGCGCTCCTCAGTGTCCTGCCCTTCCTCTTCGTCCTCCTCCTCGTCTTCATCCTCGTCTCCCTCGCCGTCCCGTTCCGCTCGCCTGGGCTTGGCTGGAAGAAGTTCTGAATCCTCCGGCGCCATGTCCATGTCGTCCTCCACTCCTCTACCGTCTTCGGCCTCAGGTGGGAAGTCGTCGCCCCGGTCGCAGGAAGAGCCGTCGTCCTCGCAGACTCCGGCTCCTTTGGGTTGTTCGCTCTTCCAGGCAGAACGGCCCCCGTTCCTCTTGTAGTTGTCAGGAACGTAGTGAGGCTGCAAAAATGTCACAGTCAGGCCCGGTTCAAATAAAGTTTGCAAATACTTTTCATGGTTATATTTAGCTGACTTTGGTTCCAGATGGTTAGGGTTTGCAAATGGGAAATAATTATCAGAGTTTAGAAATCACTGAGAAGTTTTGGAAAATTATCTTAATTTGAGTTTCTGTGATAGACATTTTACTGAACTAATGTAATGCAGCAAAAACATTAAGCTAAAAACTAAGAAAGAGAAAGAGCTGACAAGAAAACCTTTTTTAGTTCACTTAAAGCTTTGCTGTGTAAAAGAACTCCACAAAGTATTTAGCCTGCCAAGTCAGTCGGCATTACATAATTAGCCACACAAATTGACATCATTGTCAATCTCCTAAAACCAGTGACAAAATCACAAAACACACTTGGATATTGCAAACTATGTGGTTTGGATCAGGAACAAAACACAGGTGCGGTTCCTCTCATTTGTTTCTGGTTAGCTCCACCTTCACCTGTGATTGTGCTACAGACAGCCTAAACACTGTAAACAAGATGAGGTGCCGAGGCAAAATGTGCGCTGGGCTGTAACATTACCTCCTCTCTTAAAATATCTTTCAGCGTTAATAAATCAGTAATAGATCCCGCAGCGAGCAGCGGCCCCACCCTGTCAGGACACCCCCCCCACTCTCACCGAGAAGTCTCTTTTGGGCGTGAGCCGCTTGGGGAAGTGGTTGAAGGCATATGGCTTGGTGCAGACCGGGTAACGGTTACGGTGGATCTTGTAGAACAGGTGAGCGGACTTGTCCAAGCGGTAATCACAGATGTACACGTCTTGCTCTTTTACATTCTTCGGCCGCCCTGTAGAAAAACACACACTTTGCATTAGCCGGGAGCTCCTGTAAATGAAGTTGTGATAAAATATTTGAAGAGCAAACGCCTCCAGATTTACACTAGTATGTTTTTGTTAAAGACTGTCAAGCTGAGCTGAGCCGTAAAGGGATTATTAACCTTAATTTATCAGCACTGTGCTGTTTTATATTCATATTTACACACATTCAGGCCTGGCAGCAGACAAGTACATCTACATTTTCTACAGTTCACTGAGCCTCACTCAGGAAACCTCAGCACAGCGGTTGTTGAAAGACTTACTATTTCAATGGGGAAATAAAAGCATCAAAGCCACATGTGGGAGTTTGAACGTGTGTTTCCCCTCACCCTTGCAGTAAGTGTAGAGATCAAGGACACAGCAGGTTCCCACCACTGCCTCCAGGGGGATGATCTCGTAGAGCGGCATGCGGAATAACTCGTTCTGGTAGAACCGGCGTGATGGAGAATGATGTGTCTCGTGAGGACGGAAGTAGTGGTGGCCGAAGGCAAACCTCTCACCTCTTTGGAGTTTGAGTGGATGAAGAAAAGGTCAGAAAATGAAACAATGGAACGCAACCTGATGAGCACAATAATCTGCAGTACATCATCTGATGAACTTACTTCTCATTCTTCCAGAGTTTCTCGATTCGGAAGATGTCGAGTTTGTCTCGGTTGATGTGAGACAAGAGACGGTAAGACTGTCTGACAGGCTGGCCCTCAGGTGTGCGTCTGCTGTCTCTCATCAGATACACACAGTCACCTGCACACAAGACACATACACTGACAGGTTACTTGTCTACAATGGTGAAATTTTTCCAAGAAATTGACTGCTTGATAGGAAAGTGACCTGACAGGTGGAGTACAACATGTCAGCAGAGTAACACTTCTCCAGAGTTTTGGATCAAATTTTGGCACGTCAAAACAAGATCGCAAAGTAAACTTTTCCATTCAGCCCTGATCGAGCCTATTGTTTTTTAAAACTTTGAAATAATAAAATTCAGTTGAACTGACTTCACTCAGTAGTTTAAAAAAGTGTCACTTAAAGGTCCCTCGTGGAGTTTCTAGCCTCTAGTAGCACTACAGAGCTTCACATAGGTGATGCGATCCAAACTCCTGCCAATGGTTTCACACTGATCTACAGTTAGCTGAAATGTGCCAAGAAATGCAGCAATGTGCCACAAAGGGCAGTGATGAAGAAGACTGCAAGCTAGTAAACATGGATGGAAACGTTGTTCAATTTATACTTTTTAATACTTGTTTTATGAGGAAGGAAATGCACTCAACACTCGTGTTAGACCTCAAGGATTCACATAATGAGTCTTTGTGGGAAACACTCAATATAAACATAATTTTGTTTGTTTACATGAAAAATCCATAGGGCACCTTTAACACCAGTGTGTCTCTGCCTTCTCTGGCTGAATGTTTCAATCCTGTTTCAGCTCGGATTACTCCCAACAAACCTGATGAGAGATTCAGAGGTACGCTCTGTTGCACTGACAACTACACCAATAGTCTGGTTGTACTCCACCTGTACGTCACTGTGGCAAGTTAAATTTAAACTGTTTTGGCACATACAAGATGGTGGTCGGGGCTTTTAATTGCTCCAAAACTGCAAAAACGGGACCTTTCTGAGGATTTCTGAGCTCACGACTGCTGGTCTGTATTGTTTCTTTACCTTGATGTAGCAGCAGGTCATCTCTAAGGAGGCAGATGTAGTACACAGAGCCAGCCTGGGCATAGCTAGGCTGAGGTATCATGGGAACTTCCTGTAACAACAATAACACATGTTGGTGAGATTAGTAATTAATATAAACCTGACTGTACTAAGACAACACAACATTAAGTTTAGTATTCATGGCTGACGTACCTTGTCTACAGCCCGAGGGTCACACTGCTCACACAGGTAGTGCTCCACCTCGGTCTCCAGCCGCATGCAGTCAAAGTGCTGCCACACCTGCAGAGACAAAAACAATGGTTAAATCACAGGAAAGAAAAAAAATGGCAATGTTGTTGAATCAGTGATTCCCCAGCTGGTACGGAGTGAGTCACTCTTTAAAAAAATACCAGCGACGTTCTGAGCTGTATTACTAGCGAAGACAAACACATTTATAACAAACGCCTTGATTCACAACTGTGGTAGTTCAATCAATATTTGTAACCCTCCTTGTTTTCTTTGTCTAAAAATAACACAAATATACACAGAGGACTGACTGCACACTCTCCTTTGGAAAATCTCCATGACAGAGTACACCTTAGTTAGGTGATGTCTCGGGAGAAAGCGCTCACTAAAACAGGTGTGCATCTTTCTTTCTCTGCTAGTAGAAACATAGATTTTCTTTTCAGTTATTTGTGTCGGACACTTTGCTTCTTACCATGCACTTCTCACACTGGATCATCAGGCCTTCGTCCTTGTACATTCCACAGATGCAACGGATGACGTCGTCGTCCTTGTCGTGGGACCCCGGCCCTCCTCCTCCGCCGTGGTGGTGGTGGCCGTGGCCGTGATCGCGCTCCAGCGAATCCGAGCTGTCGGCCTCGCTGGCCGTCTCGCCCACGATCTCATCAATCTGGACAGCGGCTTCGTGACGAGCGCTGTAGTAGGCTTTCCGCAGCCGACACACGTCCCTGCCTACCGATGACTTCCTGCCGTAATATTTCTGGTGAGGAAACAAGCGCAGTTGTAAACAGAGCAGCTTTATTTATTTACCTTTTGATAAAAACAATAAATTTACAGGAATCCATCTTAGTGAATCGGTTACCGCCAGCCTGTCCTGATGCACGGCACAAGAACAAGACGTCCCAAACAGCATAAAGACATGACATAAATCGTACATAAAGGCAGAAGAATGCACATTTGACTCCTGAATTATGCCCTCATCATTCAGTCACTAAGACAAGACTCTGCCTTCAGGTTTACGGGCAATTTCCTACAGAAGAAAGGCCACTGCCACAGAAAGATGCACTCAAAACTGTCTTTGCAGCTGCACAGATAATGCTACAGCGCACAGCTCTGTATTTAACCAGAAACCGCATTCCCCTCACGCTTTTTTCAGTCTGGCAAAAAGGGTCTTGGGACCACAGGGTGAATCTAATTTAGACGTCCACTTCAAACTTCTTTGACTGGAATAGTAAGCTCCTCTGAGAGGTTTCAAGTGGCACTTGTTTAAACTGCTAAGCTATACAGATGTAAATCAAAATAGCCTGCAACGTGTGCACAGAGGATCAGCAGTCATGAAGTTATATCCCATTCGGGAGGTGTTTGTGTGTGAGACAGGAAGAAAGACTGAGTGGGAGGAAGAATGCATTAAGAGCCGCGGTGTAACAGTGTAAATTATCATTTTTATGAGGCTTTCTGATATTGATTGGGCTCTAAGAATCTGGGATTAAGCTCGAGAGACTCGCAAGTGTTATTGAATGATAACGACTGGATACTGCAGCAGCCTTAGCCTTCAAAGCCACATGTGACTTTCTTGACAGTGGGTTTATCCTTCAGCACCAGCTAATAGGGCATTTCCAACAAAGGAACTTTCCCCAGGGGACCGAGAACCTTTTGAAGAGCACACGATCTAAACGTGTGTTTTGACCAGAGGAACCAAGGACTACATTTATGTCCTGTGCGACAAGTGTAAAAAACTCCCTTGCTCTGGGGAAAGTACTTTCAGATGCTTCAGGAACTAACAAGGCCATGGTCGGAAAGTGACAAGAAGCAGTGGTTGAGAGAGCTAGCAAGTGAATGTGGGAGAGGAACAGTAATCAGTCACTAAACTAAAGCAAAAGGGAGTATAGATCCAGAGTTCAGGTCCTCAGGTGTTCCCTTGTTCCTGGAACTTTACGGTCACAGCAAGCTAAAATTGTTGTGGGCTAGAACTAGACAGCACTAACTGCAACGCACACAAACGCTCTTCCTGGAGCTCTTATTGTAAATAACAGGATCATTATTGTAAAGCAACCGATGGGACACCTTCCTACCTCAGCATTGCGAAACACCTTGAGCATGTCGGTGTCGAACGCTTCAACGGTCTTGTAGTGGCCGGTGAGGATTTGCTTCTCGATGGTGCTCAGGTCCAAAGGGTCGGACACCTTCTCATAGTACTGGCTGTTTCTGTTGGCACACAAAAAAAGGTAGGGTTAGTTTATTTTAAAGCTGTGACTCTGCAGATCTTAAAGGCCTCCCAGTGGAAACACGTCTCCGACTTTGACAGCGTTAGTAGCCAGACAAGGCTAATGAGCTGTTATTGTTTTGACACAAAGTGATTACTATCAATACTGGACTACAATCATCGCTGTCACGGCTCAACTGTGGCACAAGATAAAACTGTTACACTATGTGGGTGCTGTACACTGATGGACGAGATAACAGTAACACTGCTGTCTGGAAAACAGTAAAACATTATGAATGAAGCGGACAAAATGCGGGTTTGCTCTTTTACGTGCTCTCACCTCTTTCTGGATGGGAGATTAACCAGCGGAGCAGCAAGTGTCTGGCCAGCTGAGTCTGAGGAAAGACAAAAAAGTTCCTGTCATCGTTTTTCAATCATGGAGCCTTATCATTGACTGAATATTAGATATAAGCATAGAGCCACTGACAGATGTGTTTTCAAAGCCTGATCAGACCTCAGATTAGGCTAGAGGTCACACTAATGAGAAGATTTAATAGCAAAGCACAATAGTAGTTCTCGCACACTGACACTGACCCTTGTAGCTGGTGATCATGTCACAGATCTCCTTGAAGATGTGTGCGAGGCGAGCAGTGCGTGTGACTTCTGTGTTTTCCTCGGCGGCGGCAAGTCTCCGCGTGCGAACTGACCGCGACGTCTGCAGGGCCGAGAACTGCGTCAGGAACACATCTGGAAACAGGGCATGAGCATTATGCAACACGTTTTTTTTACACACTTTGACTTCGTTTCAGATCACTTCGATTACAGTTACAAGTTGTTTACAGCTAGAAAAAAGAAATTCACAAAAGTGTTGCCACTTTGAGGAACCACTAGCAGCTCTGGCTTGAGCTACAGGCGTGGGGGTGTGTGACAAAGTGTGTGAGATGTCTGCTTGAAAACAAAAACGGTAGCTGCTAAAGAAGTTAGCGCAGATGTTGCAAGAGTCAGACATATTACAACTGGAGAGTCTTTCACTGAAAGAAGAGCAGAGAACGACACTGAAAGTTTTCTTCTTCTGACTGGCATCAACAGGAGTTTGATGATTCGTTGATCTGGTTGAAGTTCGCCCATGATAGACAGATGATTTACGACTTTCCAACCACTAAAACAGTTTTTTTTTTCACAACTCAAATTTTCACCACCTTCTCTTCACGCCTCGAAGCTCGTGCGCTCACCTGACTTGATGTTGCCGTCGTCTCGGATGACTCCTCCCCAGCGTGTATATATGGACAGGCTGCTGGCGTCCCTCTCTCTCTCACCCTCCCTCTTTAGCAGCTCCTGTTTCTCCCTCATCTTCTCCCAGTTCCTCAGAAGAAACACTCGGTGCTTCAGGACAAAATTCCTGATGATTGACGGCGAGAGGACAGGAGTGTGAGGATGTATTTAACTTGTCAAATGTACTTGTGCTCTCTGATGGAATCTTAAATACTACCACATCATACTGTAAATGAATTAATTGAAAGCAAAATTTGCATTCATTTCATTTATTTGACACTAATTATAAATACAGGAATGTTTTATACTGAAATATTTCAACAGGAAGTCGTGGTTTGCATTAAAATGATGATTATCATGATTGTGTGTATCAAACATCTCATCAAGTTGTGTTTCTCTGGCTTATGACCATTTGTTTGCGTGTGTGTGTGTTTGTGTGTGTGTGTGTTTACCTCTCTCTGTTGGACATGGGCTTCATGAGATGAGGATAAAACTTGTTGCTGTCACTTGACTCTTCCTCCTAAAGATGAACAAAGTTGTTTAAAGCGTGATCTCAGTAGAAAACGCTGTTTAGCTCATGAACATATGTGCTCCTGTTTTCATTGCTGACGTTGCTAAAAGCCCATATTTAACATGTTCCACGATATACTGTAAATTTTAGGTCATACCATTCAGCCCTAATTCAAAACTCCACCCTTTAAAGGTACTTTGAGTTACTTTTTTAGACACCTTGTGGCCCACTAAGTGTACCTCTGAGACACAGACACATTCGTGCCCTACATAGAGACTGCAACTGATTTTTCATAAGACACCACCATGCAATAGCTTCAGCTAGATTACAATAGTTCATAATTTCACCTCAAAGATAATCCTAAAGAAAATATAAAACAAACAAATAGCCTTAATAAAAAAAGACTGATCTTCAGGGCTTCACTGAACCGATACCAACACATTAGTACATTAGTATTTATATGTTCACTTGTCACTTACTCGTTTCTTGAGCTGATGTTTGGACTTCCTCTTCTCCTTGAGTCGACCCAGCCGCCGAGTCCCTCCTGTCTTCCCGGGCAGTCCGTTAATACGCTGGCTCTTTCCTCCGATGATGCCCCGGCAACTCTCTGAACCGCACTTACACACTTGCTGTAGAGGAGAGGATAAGAAAATGAGAAAAGGCTCTTACCAAAATAGAAACAGCCTGAACATGAAATATCCAAAGTGTGATTCAGGGGAAAAGATGGATGCTGGTGCTTCACCTGCTCTTCTGTATTGAAGGAATGGAAGTTGTAGTCGTACGTGAGCTCAGTGCCGCTGGTGATGTCCTTAAGTGCAAACAGACCTATTCTGTACACCCCATTCACCGACCTACGAGGGAAAAGTCACAGGGAGGGCAAGTGAGGGGGAGCAACACTCACATGACGAATTTTACATTTAATTTTAAAGCATGAGGAAGATCAATGATAAATAAATAATGAACGGAATGAAGGAAAGCACAAGGGAGGAGTGTGATGATAACACAAGGTAAATATATTGATATGAAATAAAAATAAGTTACTTTGCAACTCATTCACACACTCCAACACTCCTTCTTTGGTTAAGTTTGTCAGGTTTCTGTCTTGACTTATGTTAAACCGGCCCTGTTAGAATGACAATTAAATTAAGACATTCTAAGATCGGGACAAAAAGAGAAGAGGACTGTCCCTGTTTACATTTGCTCCATTTGGCAAACGCTCAACACGTTGTCATCCCTGTTTTTTACTCTCCAAACGAAGCCGTGCTCCAGCTTTTCACAATTCTTCTAAGAATAAAGAGCGCTGTTCTGTTTGCCAGCCACTTGATAATTTATTCCTTCTATAGGGGTAAAAAGCTGGTTCAGCGCATTGTCTTCAGGCACTACAGCTGTATCTAAGGCCCGGCTGCATGTAATCTCTCTTCTGTGACAAGATGGATGACTCGTCAGGCTTTGTGCTGAAAATCCTCCATCCTTGTGGAGTCTTTTATTTCAGCCCAGCCACTCTACATTACACACACACACGCACTCACACATACACCGACCAGTGCCCTAGATTATGAGCTGGTCTCTGCTGAAGGGCAGAGGGTACAGTTTGATAGTCCACTCTCTTACGATCTTTAGTAGTCCACAATAAACCCTCTGAGGGTTAAAACTGCCTTGGCACATGTTGTAGATTCACTATATACAGGCAAACCACATCTAAAGGAAAATCCAAGTAGGCTTCACTTGTAAAAGTCAGCCACAGTGAGGGCTGCTCAGCCAGGTCTCCGATTGCAGTGGATTTAACCATGCTGCGAGAACAATCCCTCAGGAAACCAGTGAATTGTTTTGGCGTGGTGCAAGGCCTTTAAGCCATTTAGGTCTCTGAACACTGGCAGAGAGCGACTGAGGTGATCTCATCAGATTACCACCACACAACCACATTAATAAGGTTGGGGTTTCGAGGCAGAGCTTTCTCATTTACAATGAAGTGCACCTGCTACACGTGTCCCTTTTAGAGCCTGTGTAAGATATCCAAACTAGGGCAACACAACATACACTGTGACTACGTATCCGTACCGATCCACTAAATATAACTAAAAATAATATACATTTCTGCCACAATAAGCCCACATTTGTATGCATTAAAGTAGACAAAGTGATTTATAGCTACAAGATTCACTGTAACGTGTGGTTACTTATAGTGAAACGTCTGTTCTCTGATAACGGTGCGTGAGAAGTCAAGAGTAAAATTGCCGTAGAAGGACTTTTTGCGGCTTTGCTGGCCTTGTCTCGATTTGAATCACGCCGTACCAGAACGATTATTTCTCTGGTGAATATCTTTCTCTTCTCTCTGGTACTTTCACTCTCAGTTTGCCTCTTACAGAAGAAAATTACCCAGCTCACTCGAATCATCAGGCATGCGAACAGACAGCAATTAACTGAAACTATTTAGCTAATAGGCTAGTATTTTCCAGTTCGTTAAACATAAATGACGGAAGCATTTAGGAAACAAAATACTGAATTATCAAGCTGGAACATTTTCCAATCAACGTGTCCCACTCGCCTCTCACAACAACAATCCTGGAAGATTCTCAGCTTCACTTTTTTAACACTGTCTGCTGCTTTAATAGAGTCTGTGGCTGCTGCCGCCATACCTGACAGTCCTTAAAGGTTCCCTGAAGAGTTTTAGAGGGCACGCGTGCAAGTGCGACACAACACACACTCCTGCCAACGGTGTCACACTATGCCAATGATCTACAGGTGGAGGTAACACACCAAGATATACTGCAATGTGGCAACAGAGATAGGGAATAAGAGCACTGCAAGCTAATAAACATGAACACGAACAATGCTGGATTTAAATCACCTCTGTGCCCTGTGTTCTCCTTTGAGAACATTTATGACGGCGCCCCCTGAATGCTGTATCTGTCAACATGGACCTTATGTCGATACAGCCAATCAAAGCTTGTATGAAGCAGCAACATCAGCACACGGTCACACTGAGCCAGACAGCAGCAACACAACACAGGAGCCACAGAACAACAACTCACGTTAGTTTTCCTGCTAAGATCTCCTTCTTATCTGACGCACAAAAATGAACACACAGACAAATATTCATGGGTAATAGTGCACCGCTAATATTGCAGGCTAATTAGTTACTCATATTTAACTGCATCTAAACGTACCTTCGAGTGTCATTGCTAATACCACTAACGACACACTGTCTGCCCGTGACATGCAGTCACAATGCGAGTTTGTTGACTTTGTCTTTCATTCCCTATGGTGTAACAAAGACGCTTTGGCAGTCTGCCCGCTGCTGTCAATCAAATGCAGACACCGACAGTGACACGCCCCTCCAGCCGGCTGGGATGAAAGGAGCATTTCTGATATTTCCCCAAAGACCTTTTTTTAATGATCTTTATAATCATAAAAAACTATTAACGATACATGGACATTATTTTAGACTGCAAAAGGGATGACTAAACATGATTTCAGTTTGACTTTGCAAATGTTTTTGTAGGGAAAAAAATGCACTGGACACATAAGGTTAAACCTCAAGGATACACAGACTGCGCTTTGTGAGTAACACTGAATGTAAACAGAATATTTGTTTAACGTTTAGTGATATTTAAATAGTGAACCCTGCTATTATTTTAGCCAGAATAGATGTTAACATTACCAATTAAATAGTGCAAAGTCAACACAGTATGTTTCTTTTGTCATCACAGTCAAACAAATGCAGCTAACGTCAGGTCAGACTCCATAAAAACTTGTAGAAACCTCTCATGCTCACTCCTGAAGGGCTTAACCAAACCTGGGCTTTGGTAAGAACCCAAAAGCACCACAAGGACATTAGGAGGGAATTGGTTTAAAGCTGCCATGACACCCACCACTTCTGCATCTCACAGTTGGGTTCACAGCTGTGGTTTATGAAGCGTGCCTCATTGCCCATTCGGTAGCTGTCAATCACCATGCCGCTATCCAGGTTCAGACAGTAGTGGCCACTGTGGGAGAAGTACTGCTCCATCATACGGCTCCTGAAAAATTGTAGGATAGAGTGGGTGGAAGATTAAAAGAGAGGCGTTCATTAATTTCAACGTCAAGATAAATTAAGTCCTGTGCTGAGGAAGTGAAACAGGCAGCAAGACAGACGCAGGACATTTTGAATCTTCTGACGTCCACATACTTTTTAGGCCTCGTCTGCCACCCATCAAGAATTTTTTGCGTCATATGTAACTCACCTAAACTCCTGTTCGCTAACCACCTCTCCCAGGTACTCGATGATAAACTGTCCAGAGCGAAGTGCCTCCTTGGTGCGGATGCCCCAGCCCTTGCCCTCAGCTCGGAATCGCTCCAGACACTGGACCCACTCATGTCTCTGGATGTGCTGGTTGTCACACTGCTCGGCACACGGACAGGTGCTTGGAGAGCACTCTGCAAAACTCATCCTGGAGACATGGGCAATAAAAAAAAGTTAGAATGAGGCAGAGGCAACATACCTTGACAAACATATGACCAAAAGCTGCCATTATATGCTGCGATTTGTCTTTACCTATTCAGGCAATCATCCAGGCAGCCTTTTTCAGTCGACTCTTCACGAGGTCTACAGTTGCATGTCGTTGCTTCATAACCAGAAAGAGGCTTTACGTCCACATAGACATCTGCGGCAGACAGACAGGGGGGATTACCATTTTATATTTACAGTTACAACACTGTCATAAAGTGTGAGCAGCAGTGAGAGCATCAGATATTTTTAATTCCTGTTCTTTCAAACGTATATTTTATTACAAGGATTACAAGAGTGAAAGCAAAACCAAACATTGTTCAGGCTTTGAAAGACATTCTGGCTGGATCACTGGAAATAGATAGCAAAGATGAACACTCACTTGATCTGATCTTTTTATAAAGGGGGACATCAGGCCTCTTGTAAAGCTGTAACACAGAGCAGTGATAAATATAAAAGGGGTTTAGAGACAGAAACAAATACGTATGTGAACCTCCACTGTTGGCTGTACCTTTTGAAACTACCTCTCAGTAACTTACTGTGAGCATGGGAAAACCCTAAAAACACAAAGTGCTCAACATGATTGATCACCTGATCGTGTTTCCACAGCCATAAGATGTCGTAAGGCAACTGGAAATCAATGCGCTTCTGTCTCAGGTACTTCCCTGGAAAAAAACAAAGCAAGGAGAGACAGAGAGAGAGGTCAAATTGAAACATAAGAGAAAAAGGGAAGTAAAAAAGTTCTATTCACGTACGCTATGTAAAGGAGAAGTCTGACCTCCTGATGAAACATTTTGCGTTATCATTGCTGAAAATATAGGTCTGTGGTAACTGAGAAAAACGTTTTGTTCCTAGAAACAGGTCAACTGAGTTATTTGTAAACTGATGAGTAACCCCAGAAATCTGACTCAAGTAAAAAGAGTTGCAGCTTTTACTCAGCAAAACTCTGACTCATCCAACTTCATGACACAGGTTTTACTTCTGCATTTAGAAACATGACCAACAGCACCGTCAGCGCCAGAAAACATGAATAACTCGATTTGTTGCATGTTTTTAAAGATTTAGATTCTGTGTCTTAAAAACATGACATGCGGTGCAAAAGAAAAGACTCACCAACATGTATAGGAGCTGGAAACAATCCATAATCATGTTCCCCAGGTATGTACTCCAGCTTCTCCTTTTTCAGCTGCAGAAGCTGACTCCTGGGACTACACGGTGTGGAAGAGAAATAGTAAAATGTAAAGGGAGTTCAGGAGCACTTCAGAAAAGCTGTATTGTGGCACATTAATATCTAAAATAAACATCTATATCAGCAGCACAAGACGCTGTTTTCTTTGGAACTCACTCTTCAGTCTTGTACACATCCGAGTAAAGTCCCGCCTTCTGGAACTTCTTCTTTGGAGGTCTGGCTGGTCTCTTCTCCCGTTGGCTGGTTATGGGCATGGGAGGAGCTTGTTCCCTGGAGACGGTGCCTGGGCGTTCTGGGGAGCAGTGGCCATCTGGCTTGCTTTCCACTGGGCTAAAAATAGAACAATGACTTGGTTTTTAGTGACTTGATAAATGTTCATAGATCAGCATTGAATCTTAATATCAGCACTCACTGTAAATTTGTGTCAGTGTCCCTCAGCTGAGACTTTCAGGTGTAAAAGGTTAACATTCAACAGTGTGGTGAGACTGCTTACCCGCGAAATTGCTGGAGCTCGTCCTGCGTAAGCCAGCTTCTTCCTGTCCCAGTTCTGGACCTTGCCACCAGGTTGCCCAGGTTCTCCTCTCTGTCTGGCAATCGCTCCTCAGTCTCTTCTACCTCCCCGTCCTCTTCTTCTTCCTCCTCCTCTTCTTCTCCATCTCTGTCCCAGTGCTTCCTCTTCTGACCTTTTCTACGCTGGCCTTGGACTACTGACTCAATAGCATCGGTCACAGTGTCCCCCTCCCACCCTCTGCTCCCCGCTGGACGTTCGCCCCCTCTATCCCTGTGCCGAGCCTGATTCAACTCAACCGCTGGTGGTGGTGGTGACGGCGGCGGGGAGGGTAACGGGTGTTTTCTCGGACGTCCGGGGCCCCTCTTCTTCACCACGTTGTTTCCTGTACGTGCCTGTCTCTGCAGCTTCTTGGCGCGCAGGATTTTGTTGACGTGGTGCAGGCTGTGTTTGGATGGCTGTGCCCGATGGGAGTGGTGGGGCAGAGAGGCATCCAGGCAACAGTCCTGAGAGGGGGAGAGACAGGAGGAGGAGGAGGCAGAGCCGTGGGAGTGGAAAAGGGAAGGTGGGTGATGGTGCTGCTGCCGGTGGTGCAGCGATCCTTCGGGCCCTTCAGAGGTCGAGAGGGCGACACCTCTTGTTTGGATACCTGATGACCCTAGAGGAAAAAACAGAAAATTAGTTATGTTTCAAAGCACACAGGACAAATTCTACAAACAAGCGAGACAGTCAGTGCTCAGAAATGTGATAATGTCCTATGCCTGTCTTAACTTTGGTATTTCTGATTCTTTACATCACTTTCCGTTCTCATACCTCCTTCTTCAGACATCTCTTTACTCATTTACATTATTCTTAAACTTACATTCTACCCTTGTCTTACCCCCTTCCTACTTCCCATCCTTTGATATTTCAAATCTCTGTTTCCCTTCCCACACGTCTTCCTCGCTCTGGTCTTTTTTCCTCATTAACATTGTTCTCCTGTGCCCCATCATTCCGACCTCCGCACCCTCTTCCTCCTTCCTCCCCTTGTGTGACCTCAGAAAATCCTTCTTCCCTCTATATATTTGAGTCCAGGCTCAGTGAAAGAGGGCTGCCCCATGTCCCGTGACCCACAAAGACTAGGCACAGAGTGGATGGCCGATTAACTGGCTTATCAGAATGGACAACAGATCCACCATTGCCTGACCCGTGTCCCATTCCCATGGGGTCATGATGTGTTGGTTTGAACGTCACAAACATTTATTTGCATTTTCTTTTCCTGACTTGAAAATTCTAGAAATGTGAACATTTTACACTACGCTTTATCTATGATCTCCATTACACTCCTACTTTCCCACATCACTCTCTTTTCTTCCGTCAGTATGCATCCATCTACTTCCATCACTCCCCACTTGTCTTGTGTGCCAGCTTCGTCCCCACCCTTGGCCTCCTCTACCTTCATGGCACTGTCTGCGACCGCTGGTTGACCCCCAAGTCCTGAGCTCTAATCCAGGATTACCCTGGCGTGGTTTGATCGGCGCCATGCTGCCTCAACAGGGACCTTACGGCTTTCCATCTCACTTACCAACATGCACATAACCATTAGGTGGTATTTACATACAAAACACCACTGTACCACTGCAATAAACACAAACACACAAGCAATCAGCAATCAATCAGCCTTAGTCAGGGAGCATTCAGAGTCACAGTGGTGAAGCAAGAGGAACTGTGTCTGCAACACTGGCTCAGCTCAGGTGCTGGGTGTACTGAAGGATAGAAGGATAGGCCTCACATTGTGGGCTTTTGAGGGAAATGTCTACTAAATATAGCATGTTAACAAAACACTCCACCCCTTTAGCTCTGGGAGGAATGCTATATCAACTGTGGCCAACTGCGGCCATCCACACTCACAGAGAAGCCAGTTTAAGTCATTACACATGCTTTTTTTTTTTTTGCCAAGCCCGTAACCACTAGTAAGAGCTACCAAATGTCAGAAAGTGTATGCTAAGGAGATGTCACTGTCTCTTTCAAGGGGGACTTTTTTTTTTTCACTAAAATAAGCAGCCCATTCCACTTTGTATTTTCTTTGAACAGATGGGTGAGAGCTGAGAGGGACACAGAGGCAGAACAGATCATTTTCCATCGCCGTTTGATCTAACCACGACTGAGATATGGATGGTTTCAGTCGTAACCACAATTTTTCAACACTATGGAGGATTTTAAAGGGATACGCAGGCTTCACCCCCTTGCTGTGCCATATGTCAGTGTCTGAAAGGGTCGCTGCCCAAAATGCATAGCCCTGGAATCGGTGCTGGATCTAATAGACTGCACGCTGTGCCAAATTCACCATAAATGTGCCAAGTTCATGAAGCTCATCAGACATCAGCCAATCATATTCAGCTACAGGATTCTTGATACAACAGCATCAGAACTATTTTTAGAAAATTAATTTGGGCACACAATTGACTCCTGTCACCTTTAACAATGCCAAATTTAATTTAGGTCAAAAGATTTTCTGTGCTGAATTGCTCATCACACTCAAAAGCTCATAGTTGTTGCAGTGAAGGGAATATCCAAGGCCAAATACATGCTTCCTGTTGCTGTTGATACTATATTTAGTATTATCTTTATTTTAAATGAACTGTGCACATGCTGTTCAATCAAATCACACTTACCTAACTCCCTCCTTTCTGCTGATGTTGAGCAGTCCTTCCTCATGGGTCGGTCCGCGCGGGAGAAGCTAGAGCTCTCTGCGGCCTCAGTCTTTCTGCTCCTGCCCCCTTTCAGTGTAGTGCGGGTGAGAGCAGAGGCAAACAAATTTGTAAGGTTTGGAGAATCATGTGCTCCAGGCTCTACGTCCTCCGTGGGGCTGAGGGGCTCCTCGTCCTCGCTGTCCGAGCAGCCTGCCGGATCTTCAGCTCGTCCGTCTGAGAAGGGACCTTGGCCAGGTGCCACGTGACCCCGTGAAAGCTTAGAGTAGTCTGCCTTAGAGCTGCCCATCCTAAACCAGGACTCTACTGGGTGGTGGCCTTTTGAGCTGCTACCCAGTGCAAGCCTGGAGGGGCCTAGACATGACATGGAGCTCTCTTTGCGTTTGTACCTTTCTGCAGATGAGGATGAGGAAGAAGAAGGGGAGTTGGCGGAAGTGGAAGCAGCTTGCTTGCTGGTACTGATGCTGGAGGTGTCTCGTCCAAAGCGGCATCGTTGTAAGGACTCTGCCATTCCTAAACTGCCGACTCGCTCTCCTTTCCCTGATGCTCCGCTGTCAGAAATCCCTGCACTAGCCCGACTCCCTGATCCTCCTCTTGCTGCTTCCTCCCTGTCCTCCTCAGCGCAGCGCTCTCTGTGTTTGTGTCTGTGTTTATGTTTGTGGTGCCAGTTGAAGGAAAGCTCGGAGGACATGGGTGGGTACAGGACAGGGGACCTTCCTCCTCCCAGGTACTCCTGCCTAAGCAGCTTATGTTTTTTCTTGTGAAATTTGGAGGGGTTCAGCAGGAGATGTGAAGGGTGGTGGTGATGCATGTAAGATGTCGGGGGAGGAGGGGGGAAAGACGGTGAGTGGTGAGAGTGGTGGGATGGGGCTGTGTGGGGTGACTGATGGTGTGGGTGGGGATACAGAGCACTAGCTGGAGGATAGCCTCTGTAATAACCCAAGCCCAAGGGACCAGAGGAGTAGGGTACGCTGTAGGAGGGGTGATAGAAGCCTCCACTGGAGAGTGGGAATCCAAGCCCGGGTACAAAGGGAACCTCAGACATGGACTCCCTCAGTTTGGGAGGCCGTCCTCGTTTCTTCTTCATGTCTGGTTTACGAACATAGTGCAATGGGTCACAGGAGTATGCAGGATGGGAGTAGAAGCTGCCAAAGTTAACCCTGAAGATTGTAGGCAGGAGGTCCCTGTGGACGTAATGATGGGGAGGAGGGCCGCCTGTGCCTCCTATGCCACCACTGGCCCTGCTCCCCACTCCTGGCACTCTACTTGTTCCTGCAGCTATGCCTATTCCACTGCCAAGCCGGTGCCCTGTGGTACGGTGTGCTATCCGTATTTCACTCAGTCTCACCACAATCTCATCCAGCTCAGCGAGAAAGTCTGGGTCGTGCCGCCGAGAGCGGAGCTGCAAGTACTTCTTCTTGCGTTTCCTTTTCTGTCTCTTTAGCTTGTCGTAGCCAGGGCACCCGTGGCTGCGGCGTTTACACTTGTGCTTGTGTTTCTCCTTGTGTCCAATTAAGGAGGAGGCGGGTGTTGCGGGGTGAGGTCTCCGGGGATCAGGAGATGACCTCGCCCCGTGGGGTGATGGAGAGGGTGAGGGATGTTCCATGAGCACAGTGGAGTGTCGCCGCCTGCCTCTGGAATTAAGGCCCACCCCTGGACCCATAGCTGAACCAATGACCCCGGGCATTAATAATCCACTGCCCATCCCGGGTGGCATCCCAATTCCACCCAAGCCACCCGCCCCTCCAGCTTTCTCACCACGATCAGAGGTGCTGTTATTGTCCGTTCCGATACCACTGTCGCTGGGCACTGTCTCCTCACTGTGTGACTCACTGACTGGTGATGGAGTGGCTTCTTTTAGCTCACTTAGGGGGGCAGGGGAGGTGGGATGGAGCGGCCTGGGAGGGGAAAGCTTATGGTAATGGTAGTGCTGCCTGTAATGGTGGTGGTGATGATGGTATCCACGACAAGATGACTTTTTCTGGGAAGCTGCTGTGGCCATAGCTGATGACGGGCCCAGCCCTGGGTTGCGGGGATTAGGAGCCGAAAAGGTCGGGGGAGGGAAGGAGAACGTGTTGTGGTTGTGATGGGAGTTAGAATAGTGAGAGTGACCTGCAAAGTGCACTGAGCCTGGCTCCACAAAGCTTGCATCGCTGATGGGACTGTGGCCTCCACTGGACTGTGAGAGGGAAGGGGAGGGAAAGACCTCTGAAGAAGAGAGCTGGTGCTGTTGCTGGGACTGTGATTGATGGTGATGGAGAGGGGAAGTGGTGTTTGGGGATAGGAAGGGTTCTGGTGGTGGTGTTGTTGCTGCGGTATTACTCGCTGCTTTTGGTTTACGGCCCCTCCTCTTACCCATATATATTGTGCCCTTTTTACTGACATTAATTTGCGGCCCTAGCTTCCCCCCAAAAGAAGCAGCCAGGGAGGATAATGATTGGGTCGCAGCTTCCACAGAGCCAACCACCCCACTGGTGGCTTTAGGGGTGTCTTCTGGTCTGGGACCTAACAAGATTTGACTGAGGATACGTTTCCGTTTCATACTTTTCATCTTATTGATCTTGCCTATGATAGTTTTCATGATAAGCTGCCCGTTTCCTTTGCTGCGGAACCGTTTGTCACCCATGTCCCCTGACTCTGGAGCCAACGTGGGAGGCTGACCCTCCTGGGGTAACGTAGGAGGAAGGCGCTTGGGGCGTCCACGTTTTCTAGGCATAGGTTTTGGGGGGTTCAGGTCCACCTCTGGGTGAAGAACAGGAGGGTCCTGCTCTTCTTTGGACTTGAGTAAAGATGAAAAGACCTTGGATGGTGCCATCTTGTTAGGAAGGCACCCACGGGCCGGTGCGTCAAGCCTTGGCATTTTAGACTTCGGCCTTCCCCTTTTCTTAGGCTGGGGTGGGAAGAGCTGTGACCCTGGATTTTGTGGCACAGGATTTGGTTTGACCTTATTTGGGTTGGGAGGCCTGCCCACAGGTCTTTTAACCGGCGGCGACGGTATTTCCAAGCTTGAGGATAAAGGCATGGTGGTTTTGCTCTGGTCAAACGGACTGTCCTGGCCTGCTCTGTGACCCTGCGCCTTGTTCATAATACGGGTCCAGCGGGGTTTCCTTCCTCTGCGTTTTTTAAGGGGTTTGCTGTCCTGCTCTGCGGGAGAGTCTATGGATGAATCAGGAGAATCATCTCTAAGAGGCGTTTGTGGGCTTTCATCACCATCTGGTTCTGGTGATGAAGGTGCCCTTTGTCTTACAGGCTCAGGGGGACTGCTAGTCCGTCCAGGTCGGCTACTGTCCCTGTTGGGACTGCGCTTACTTGGACTAGAACTCTTTCCCCTCTCAACTCGCAATGACTGATTACTAGCCCCCTTGTCTTTCCCATCTGGCTTTCCTGTTCCTGCTGGAGGAGGGCACTTCGTTAAGTCTCTGGGGCTGTCCCTGTCCTGCTCCACCTCGCTTGCACTGCTTTCCTCTGCCAAGGCCGGACTCTCTCGTGCATGGTGTCCTTGGGAGGGAGCGGGAGAGCCCAGGTGACTCACTGCACTCACTGTCCTCTGCTCAGCTGAAGTGGCGGAAGAGGATGAAATGGGACAAGATGGCGAAGATGTGGTGTGGGCTAGGCAGTGAGCAGGACGTGACTGTGGCTTAGAAATGCTACTGTTACTGTTGTCACTGCTGCTGTCCTTTGACATGGCTGACAGGCGGTTATTACCATAGGCGAGTGCTGGGCTGCTGCTGCGACTACTGTTGTTGCTGCTGTTGCTGATGTTGTTACCGCCGCTGCTACTAGCTTTCCCAGGCCCTTCTGCATCCTCCTTCCTCAGTGGTGTCAGGGTGGGTGAATTTTCCATAACACTGTCTTTGTTCCTAGAACCATAGGGCCGACCGGGTGGTCGTGATACAGGAGGTGGTGGAGAAAGATGTACCATTCTTGAATATGTGTTCCTATTGGCCATAGCCCTGTCTCGTTGCTTGGCTGTGGGGGCCATAAAGCCTGAGCTTGGGAGAGGAAGAGGAGGGTCAACCTTTGCGGGTTTGGCTGGTTTAGAGGTCTTTGACGGTGGGCAAGTCGCTATGAGTTGAGCTAATTTCTCCGTGACTGTGGGTGCTCCCCAATTCTGAACACCCTTGTCTTTGTCTCTCTGACTTTCAGTGCTGTAGGTGTATTGAGGAGGTTTAACTCCGTCAAAGCTGGGTTCTTTCGACGCAGGTAGTGGTGGAGAAGGTGAAGATGTCCGAGGGTTGGATTGTGGAGTTGGTGTTTTCTTCCCAGAGGGATGCGTTTTGCTGTCTGGTGGAGGGCGGTGAAGGTTAAGGGGCCTCTCAGATGTAGTGGTGGCTGCTTTCATGTCTGGCTTTGCATCAGACTTGCAATCCATCTTTGGTGAACCCTGCCAAAAAATTAAAAAAAATAAAAGATAAGTAATATAATATAAGACAAGTGATTAATGAGAATGAATAGATGGTAACAGGAATAATTACTACATTTAGGGAATATACTGCCCAGTTTCTACGTTACATGGATGTATACACAACACTAATGGCACTAAAGCTAACACATCTGGCCAAACAGCCCAAGCTGTAAGTACAAACTATCATCAGAAATAGGTTCCTGTACCCCTTTACAAACTGCAATCCATTGACAGGATTTTCTGTCCAGTGCTGCTTCCCGGGCATGCCCATGGGGGAAGTTAGACTCAACTCAATAACACTTATCAGGGTCAGATTGGGGACAGAGAGGGAGAGCCAGAGAGAGGGGTCGCACAGGGGAAGGGAGGGGGGTGGGGAGGTGGAGAGGACGTGGCCAGGCAGAGACAGAGGACAGACAACACAGACGGAGGGAGTTCAGAGGGGGGCGGTGCATGATGAATAGAGACAGGCCAACAGAGAGCACAAAGAAAACTAAAGAACAATTTATGCTCTGCCCTTTATCTGTGCAATAACATGGTGATTACCGGGGTAAATTTGTTGTGGGCCACTGCCTTACTGGCTGACTGATAACACTTTAAGGAAGTAAGGTGCACATGTTTTGTATGCTTAATAAATACAACACACTGGTGAGCAGTCAAGTCAATATTGATTGTTCACATTTGGCATTGCTGACTGTCTGTCCTTACCCTTTTTGCTGGAGCACTCCCGTTCACTTGGGAGGGTGACAGGGTGGTAGCACTGGCAGGAGGAGGAGCAGGAGGAGGTGGTGTGGGAGCTTTAGCAGAGGGGGTCGATGAAGATGATGGGGCCGGTCTGTTGACACTGGGACTCTTCTCGCTCTCTTTTTCCCTGCCTTGTGAAGGACTCTGGCTCTGACTGCCTAGCCCATCGCTTGTAGCCACTGCACGGTTTCCACGAGCACTGCCACCTCCACGTCCCGTGTGCCTCACGGTGGCCCTGAAGGCCGGTCGGCACACGTAATTCTCCAAGATCTTGGGGGGCTTCTTCATGCGTTTAGCTTGAAGGCCGATCTTAAGTTTGACATTGCCCTCGGACAGGCTGCTCTCTTTGATGGAGAAATGAGACTGGTCACCACTGGCACCTCCTGGCCCACTTGCTCCTGCCCCTCCTGTGCCAGCAGAGACAGCAGCAGCTCCCTCCTTCTCTCTGTCTCTCTTCTTCTCCTCCTCTTCTTCTTTCTTTCCACCCCCTCCATCTTTCTCTCGCTCCCCCGTGGGGGCACCCGAGAGAAGAGGAGGTGGAGTCGCAGTTCCCCCCTGAATCTTCGGATCCATCAGAACTTTAGGGCGGTGTGCAGGTTTACTAGAGAAGGGGAGGATGTTGTTGATACCAGGTAGAGTTTTTGTTAGGGGGGTGGGATGGGGGGTGAAGGGGGAAAAGGGGGAGGGGGATAACGGTGAGGGTGAAGCGCTCCTTGTATTTAGGTGGCTTCTATCCCTTCCTCGGCTGTCCAGCCCTCTGTCTCCGTCCTTCAACTGTATGAGTAAAGACAGGTAGCGGGGAGAGAGAGGGGAAAGGGAGGGTGGAGAGGGGGCAAAAATTCCACATTAGTCACCGCAACACAGAACATCAACCAAACATTGACAGTTTTAAACAGTGCCCTGCAACTGAGAGGAATAAAAATGTCTTTTAATGAATAATGGTGGAAAGCAGACGGAGGGCAACAATTTTTATCATCTATTTGGTTAGAGGCTGTCCTTCATCCTGTCTGGGTGACTTTTTATGGTGTGTTCGTCCTCACAGCCTATAACAATCTGTGACCTATTTACACAGCCAAGGCTCTTCTACCTGAGAAATGTAACCTTAGGCTCAAGGACTCTGAATTGTCCACCTGAGAACAACAAAGCCCACAAAGTCCGGAATCAATAGTTAATCCCACCGCGCTGCCACATCCTTTCCGAGGTGTTACAGGATAAGATGCCAAATGAGTGATCCCTTAAGTTGCCTAATTAGCTGCAGTGAAAATCGGTGCCCGCGATAGTGGCACACAGCTCATACCCTATGTTAGCACAGCAGCGGCAGAGAGCAGCATGTTTCTTAATTGTGCTCCTTAGAGGACAGCCCGATTCAATGAAGTTGTCTACAGCTCCCTGTGGCCATTGAGTGATTTAATGCGGATTCGCCCCCAAGCAGGTGCTTTCTCTGGGTGAAGTCATTTGGAGGCAATTCAGAACTGTGACCTCAGCACATTGAGCCCTCTGGGACCAGACAGAGGATCCGGCCGCCTTTCCCAGCCTTCGCCAGCAGCAACTGAGAGTGAGTGATAGAGCGTCAACGTGCCGGCGGTTTCTCTGCGCCCTACATTAGCAGAGAGCACTAAAAGAGCCACTTAATGGAGCCTCAGGAAAGTCATACAAGTCGTCACATCAGTAAAGTGTCGCAGGATGAGAAAAAAAAAATAAAATCTGCCCTACACTGAGTCCTAGACAATGTTTGTTTTGGATTATGACTGTGGAAAACAGTAGTAGAGATTTTTTGGTTGAACCACACAGTAAACGCAGACCGATTTTTGGAGTCTGGCCTGAAGTTCCCCCACACCCTCTTTTCTGTGTTTACTTCAATTACTCACTCCATTTCGCCTTAAAACTGCACACTCCTCCCCCTCGCTACACATACCACAACCAAATCACACCTCCCTCTTTTCTTTAACACTCCATCAATCTCTGTGTTCTTTTACCGTTTTCTTGAAGCTTTTCCGTCCTCTTCCTGACTCGATTTCGCAAACTTGGAAAGCCGTAGTAACAGCACACAAACTAAAGTCACTGTGTTCCTACTTTAATCAAAAACACATTGCACCCACCACCACTGCCGCCGCCGCCGCCACCGCCCCCCCAACTCTGTTCCCTGTGTCCTTCTCTCGCAGAGTGACAAATGTTCTCCCTCATTCTTTTATACTAAACTCTTGCAGAGATACTACTCTACTTCCGCTGCCTGACAGCAGCTATGCCAAAAATAAGCCACTGTAGTACCTAACTCTGACAAAAGTGCCAAAAAAAAAGCCTCCTGCAGAGTCAAAACAGTCTTTTCACCTCTAACAAGCGAAGCCAGGTCACTTGTTCTCATGTAAATGGTGTGATACCAGGCCAAATCGCTTACTAATTAGTGATTGATAAGCCTCGACACTTCATCATAGCGTTTTCCTGTTTACAGGTAGGTGCTTTTACGAAACACGGCGGCGGTCATTTCGTTTTCTTTACAGTCATACTGCAAAACAACAGAATAACAGCTATACTGGTTTTAAAGACAGATATCAGTCATGTCTGTCTGTCGCCTGCTTTTACTTTCAGAGGGAGTTCAAGTAGAAAGACATGAAACACAAAACAAGTGTTAGATATCAAAATGAAAAACAGAGAATCAATAATCAATATCAGGCCACCAACATAAGAAATGGCAGAGCAGGCAGGAACGTAGTAAACAACTTCCCGCGCCCCCTCCCATTTCTTTCCCCTTTTACTCCCTCCCTCCCTCCTTTCACTCCCTCCTCACTTTTTGCACACGTTGTTCATAACTGCTGATTTCCCTTTGGCCATAGCAATAGTATCCAACCCGCCCACCCCCCACATCATTCACATGAGGGCTGGCGTCTGCCCTCAGAGCGCCGTGTCATTTCCAGGGCTTTCACTTCATCGGTATTTAGTAGAGAGCCGTGCTCAGGAGGGGCCAAATTCCTTTACTACTACCAATAGTTTATATCATCTAACGGGGGAAAGTGATCACACGTAATCGTAACACGCAGTGGCTGTGATGTTTAAACCTCTCAAGATAAACGGATTGCGGTAATGGCTGCAATAAAGCGGGCAGGAATGACAGGTGTCGGTCAGAGCAGCTCCATGCAAACATCTTCATGAGTTCATCCCGTGCTTAAAAACAGTGCATAAACCGCGCATCACATTTTCATTTATTACACTTTCCCTCGTGTTATGGAAAAAAAAAAAAAAAAAAAAAAAAAAACGTGGTTGATGAGCTGAACAAACCAAATAACGTTAACGTGCTTTCGGTTTCCTGTACAGTCACACACTGCCCCTCGAGGGAAAAAAAGAACAGATCACACTTCAAGTGCTCGTGTTCAAGTGTGCAAATTCACCCCCCAGTTTAGTCATGATCATAATTACTGTCTCAATCGAAAGGAAATCCGGCCTCTCAGACGTTTTCTTGCAGTTTCTCAAAGCCGCTGAGGTGACACTGCAACGCATGCAGCCCCAGAAATCATTTTGCATAACATCCACCAGCGGGTAAACATTAGACCCATTAAAATCTGCTGAAGGGGGGAGCTGACAAAACGGGAACAGTGAGCAATCTGATTCAGTTGCACCTATACTGTTATGTCAACAGCAACAATACTATCAGCACATCTATTCAAATGCATCATACTCATCATAGGACACTCACTCACCTCTGTAATTGTCCAGAAACGGTGTTCACATTATTTGGCTGTGTCCTCCCTTCGTGTGTATCAACGTGGTGGCCACATATTGTATCATCCAAGTGCTGAATTGCCCAAAAACAAACATGAGAAAAAATGTCAGATTTCTGCTGTTTCAGTGTTGTTTTTAAGATTTCAATCTAAAGCGACGACCTAAAACGAGTGTTTCGTCCTCAGTGTTCAAGCTACACTTGCATAACAAACGTTTGTGTTGTGCTTTTTTTAGATGTTGTAAAAGGTTATAACAAGGTAATAATGTTGAACGCAGCCTCACACAATCTGAATCAAAGCACACAGCTTGTGACCGCGTACATACATTTGATTGGTAACCTTCCCACCTCCAAAACACAAAGTTGCGATGGTGTGAGCGGAGTGCCAGCATGCAAAGCATCCCACCCCCCAAAAAACATGTATTTCCATAATATTTAGGATAATAACAAGGCAAGGCGGTAAAGTAATAAGGACGGCGTGGCCACTTGGCGCTTAATATAAACACATGTATTGTGAAAGGTTTGTGTTTATTTTGTAACAAGCTAGTAGCTACCATCCGTCCAATAATAGACAGCCTGTGCTACATTTTGTATCAATGGCACTGGCAGCGGCTAACTAGCCATCTATCAGCAGCCTGTTTCTGGACGATTTCAGCCAATTTCGCCCTGCATAGCTTTAAGCTATACACTAACGTTATGTAGGCTGCGAATGAGTAGTAAACGCCTCCAGCTTCCAAACTATTTGTGTAAACCGAGCGAATATGACACAACCCCGGACAAGTGATGCACATAATCTTACATCTCCGTCACATTCTCGTAGGCACTCGTGTTACTACATCTCAGCTACGACGGCTAACGATGCACTAGCCAAGTCAGCTAAACCAGAAAAATGTTCCGACGTCGTTTCAAAGACAAACGCACATTTTAAATCGACCGAAATACACACGCAAAAAAAATGTGGCGAATTATATTCCAGTGGTGTAAAATAACAGATGCAGCGCCGAGTAGGTTATTAAAAAAACACTAACTGTCAACAAAATGGCGGCTGCGTTGAATCAACAGAGACCCGAAATGGATCTCCCTCTATTTCTTCTTCCTCGCTGTTAAAATCCTTTTTCCTTACAGCAACTGGTATCCGTAAAATCTCCCCGAGATGCTCCAAAATCCACTCCGACAAGCCGTTAGCTAGGCCTGGATGTGTCAGCACGGGCCTCTCTCGTTAATCGGGCCTCCATGTCTGCTCAGCCCGTATCGCTACTGTGTCAGTACAACACGGGCATTCTCAGTCCCAGAGAGGAGGGAGGGAGGGAGGGAGGGAGAGAGAGCGAGAGAGAGAGGGGAGGAGGACGGACCGAGGAGGGCGGAAGGGAGAGGAGGAGAGGAGAGGAGAGGGGAGGAAAGGAGAGGAGAGGAGAGCAAATGTCGGTCGTGCGCGGTTCCTGCGGTCCTCAGTCATTGACAAAAATGTCTGTGTTTCATTATTTCACTATTTTCGGTTGCCGCGGAGAGCTGTGTTTTGGGCTGGTGGAGGGTGTGTTTACTGGTATGCAACAGTCAACTGTCAAACTGGCGGTGCCTGGTCTCAGCTGCTACGGAGACTGTCAACATAACGTTACTGTGTATTACCCGGAGCCCTTTAGCCTATAAATAAATCATCCTGCTCTATAAAGATGTTGGTTATTCTGTCCGGATACACATGAAATGAGTAGTCGACTAATGAAGCAGTTCATTGGCAACATTTTTTTAAATAATCGATTAATCAATAATTTATTCTGAAAAAAAATTTCATTTCAACATTTCTTCTTCTCAAATGTGAGGATTCGCCAATTTTCCCTGTTTTATATCACTTTTTTTCTTTATCACTTTCTTCTTTTATTTTTATAAACTAAAGGTTTAAATTAAATTAAATTCAGATTTATCTTATAGGTTAATTTTTATGTATGTTTACTGTGTCTCATGCTGCTTGAATTTCCCTCTGGATCAATAAAGTATCTATCTATCTATCTAGCTATCTATCTATAAACAATCTTTATAGGTTGTTTTGTACAGTGGAGTCACCTATTGCACCTATTGGATTCTATTAGGGCTGCAACTTCTTATTTTCATCGTAGATTATTTTAGATTCATTGATTAGTCTATAAAAGGTCAAAAAAATAATAATAATGTTTAGCATTTTCGCTTAATAAATGATTTACTGTTCACTAATTATCAAAATTGGGGACGAGTCATTTTTTAAGGTTTTAGTTAACTGACTTGTTTCAGTACTATATTATATGCTGTTATATTCTGCTCTATATAGCCAATATTTAATATGTTAGATTTTATTGGATTGAACTGTATTCTAGGTATGCTGCCATATTCAAATAATCCTTTCTATTGTCTTCTATTCCTGTGAGGGCTAAGATCTGTCATCTATTAAGCAGTAACAACAGTGCTGACCACAAAATGCAAAAGGAACACAGCAAAGCCTCAAATATGCGCTCAATATAAAACTGCCATGTTAACCCAGCTGATTGTTAAACCGATCATTTGATAGGCCAATAAAAATTCTGCAATACGGCTGTGAATCTCTGCCTGGGAATCTCTGGGAATGATTAGGGAGATGAAAGAAGGTGCGGAGGGTGAGGATCACAGGGTTAGGCTTTAATAACAGTTTTAAATAGAAAGGAGATCAACGCTGAATCAGACTGCGTGGAAAAAGGTTCACAAAATGTACTGCATTAAGAAATTACATTGTGCATTAAGGCTCTTACCAAGAGCCTTAATGCACAATGTTACTTCATAACTCTGTGAATTCCCATCATTATGAAAACCACTAGCAGCTCAGTGGTGATTAGTTCATGACATCAAAGTCAGTCATTCAGAAATCCACCTGAGAGGGCAGTGTAGCGAGAAGGACACTTCCACATCTTGTCAGCGAACTCCAGGGTCCTTTTGTGTGTGTGGTGTAGTTTAAAATGGTGAAGGTGTTGGGGTAAAAAATGTAAAAGTCCTTAGCAGAGATGCGTGACTCAAATGCAAATTATGACTGTGATGCAATGTATTTTATTTAAGCAGTCATGGTGGAGGGGAAGGTCTGAAGTGAGTGAAGGAGGTAGAGTTGCTTTGGCCCATTTCTCAGATTGCCTGCCTTTCCTGTTGCTCTGTCCTGATGGAGCGGGCTTCTGGGGGTTCTGATGTGGGCAGGAGGCTGTTGTCAACACCGTCAAGGCTTTTTCGGCACACCGGGCAGGTATCATGCTGTGACAGGGAAAGAAAAACGTCAGTGGGATAACAGCAGAAAACACTAGTCCTCTTTTTTGGTAAAAGGTTTCTGTGTTGTCGTCACAGCCCTCGCTTCAGGATGTGTGACACACTGTTAAAACCTCCATGACAAATCTAACAGACCTTCAAACCTTTATGCCCACTGACCACATCCACTCCACGTCCTTACCAGCTCCAGCCAAGGCACTATACATTCGCTGTGGAAGTAATGGAGGCAGGGTAGCTTCCTGACAGATTCCCCTAATGAATACTCCTCCCTACAAACTGGACACTCAAGTCTGCTGTCTGGGAGAGAAAAACAAGAAAAACAGAAACAGAAGGTATGAGTGTGTGCATGAGAAAGAGGTACACACACACACACACACACACACAGAAGTAGACAGAAAACACAGTCATAAAGGTTTTTAATGATTCATTACACCCTAATTGTGCAAGGCAGGTCTATAGGCCATTAGAGTGTAACACAATGATGCATCTGTAATGTAGTCCTCTGTCATTTCATGTAGCTAACTCAGTTTAATGGTGTGTGTATAGGGATTAAGGAGCTTTGCTGTTACTTTACAATAAGTCATATTTCTAAAAATATATTATGCATCAGTAAAACTATTTTGCGGTCGCCAGGCTGTGAGTGATCCCTTTATATGAGAAGCAACACCTCCATGAACTGTGTGAGCCACTATACTGTTTAGAAGTAGTAGTCTACATCCAGCACAAAGAAATACTAATGATTTACTAATCCTCATGAGGTGTGCATGGGTAAGTGGTCATGGGTGAGAAGGAAGAAAGCAAAGACATGAAGATAGTAAAGTAGAAAGTAAATAAAAGTGGGAGTACAATATAGGATGAGGGAAAGAGAGGTAGCAAAGGAAAGGAAATGTGAGAGGGAGGAAGAAAAGTTAAGAGGAGGGAAGGAGAGGTAGGGGGGAGGAGGAAATGAAAGGAAAAGGTTAAGTTATGACATGGTAAGGAAGAATAGAAGAAGGAAAGACAAGTTATAGGGAGTTCAGAAAAGGCCGGGGTTGAAATGGGAGATGGGACAGAAAGATAGGAGGGGGAAGTAGAGCTGAAAGTTATGGGAACGTTTTGAGGAATAAGGAAAAGGCAAGGGAAGAGAAGGAGAAAAGGGAAGAGAGGAGGAAGGAAGGTATGATAGCAGGAGGAAAGGGAAGACAGGAGGAAAATATTAAGTTCTGAGAAAGTAAGGAGGAAAGAAAAGATAGGACAAGGGAAGGAAAGACGAGAGGCAAGATAGATGCAAAAAAATAGGTGGAGTTAAATTAAAGACAGGAGGAGGAAAGGACAGATAAGAGGTGGAAAGGAATGATGGGGGAGGGAAGAAAGATAGGACTCATAAATCAAATAGCGTGTATACAGCTTCTTGTAACAAAGAAACACTTCAATAAAAATCTCAATATCTAAACTTTTCAAACCAGTCTCTAATATGAAACATGTTGGACGGATCATGTGATCCGTGTGCAGTGTGCCATGCTGGGATCATTACCTGTCTGCTCTTGAGAGATGCAAACTGTTGGCAGGGTGGAGATCATCTCTTTTTGTGCAGGGGGTGGACCGGTGTTCTCCAACTGTCCTAACAACTAAAGGTGAGTGGGAGAAGAAACAAAGAGTGTGAACATACAGGTGGAGAAATGAGGGTTGGAGAGGCAGTAAAACGAAAAGAGAAGTGTAGTTTGTGCAGACAACGAAAGACGTGGGTGTAAAGACAGGAATAGGATATATGAAAGAAGTTTCAATATAAAAGGTTGAGAGAGCGAGGGAAGAGGAAGAAGAAAGCAAAATGCTAAAACTAACAATGAGGCCACACTCCCTGTGATGTCACTGACCTCTGTGATGACAGCGTCCAGACCTCCTTGACCCCACGCGTAATCTCCAGGGTTTGCGTACAACTGGAGCATGTTGGATCTGAGAGACGAACAGAAAGAGAGCAGGAGGTTGTCACACAACATTAGATGAAATCGAAAGCAAATGATGTGAATCGAGAATTAAAAAGCGTTTACAGTGCAGCTGGTGTAGCACCGGGGTTTCCATTGCTGGCAAACAGGCCGGCCAAGAACTGCTGAACGATCCTTGAATGGGCAAAAGCAGACAGCAGAGATGTCTGCTTTAGGGTGCTTTCAAAACACAGACTTTACTGAATGTTCAACTGTTTTTGGGAGGTATATCAACTGATGAATGCAGCTGTTCTCTCTTCAGTCAAAATGACGAGGCACACACCAGGTTAGGAGTGTTGTACTGATGAGCATTCTGTATATATATAGGGAGTCTGATACTGAGACAAGACAGGAAGATTCCCATGAAGATGAAGAATTTTGAGATGTTCAAATCAAATTATTACATAAGGGTCCTTCATTATGGAAGCTTGATGAATATATAATGCAATAATTGTATAACCATATCATTATCTGACGTATGAGTGGGGACAAAATCATCCCGTTCGAATTGAAGCATCTATTCTCACAATTAAAAATGTCTGACATTTAACCTTTACACACAATCAGGCTAAACTCACCTGAACCTTGATTGGTAAGCGTTATATTTGTAATAAAGTTTAAGGTTCTGCTTTAGACTTATACAGTAATGAAGGAGCTTTCTCCCACATTTTCAGTGCTTTGTCCTGATTGTAGAGTGTTGTTGCTAAAAAAGACAGCCAGTAGCACAGCTGTAATCACATTTTACAAAAGAACCATGAGTAAAAGTTTATTTTCTTCTCTAACATGAGTTCTGATGAGCCAGTAGACCTGATGTTAGATCTCAAAACTACATGACTTCCCCAAACTTCACTATTTTATCGGTTTTGCTAAGGGTACACAAATCTACTTCCCATTATTAGTCTAACATTAATATACACTATATTAATAATGTACTCCATATTTTAAAATGTATTTAAAAGTTATTTCCGAATAGATTGTTTTGCAAGTATATTGTGATTTAATAAATAAGCATTTCAAATTAGTTATGCTATCCCCATGTTATCAGTTTTTATTGTCTTGTTATCCAGTAATGATATTACTATACCTTGTAAATATTAAACAGGTACTCAGTAATGTAACTTCCTCTTGACCATAAAGTTTATTTCCTAAACTTCTTGTCCTCTTCCTTTGTACTTATTTATCTTGTCCTGGTATACGTAGGTACGCAATAAGATTTTTTACTGATATGCTGAATATATTTTACAATAATATAAAGTTTTGCAGAAACTTCATCCCATGTAATGATGTGTTTATATTATAAAAAGGAGTTTAAAACTTGCAGAAACTTATAAACCTGCAGGTTCTATGAAAAAGATTGAGTTGATTCTGTTCACAACAAAGTTATAGATGAATTTCTGCAAAAAAAACGAAGCAGTTTCTACTTTTAAATTGTATGTTGGTGGTTGTTTGTTCCATATATCTTTTACTTCCCTGTGTTGTACACGGAAATATCATAAGATATAAATAGAAAGAAATATAACTAAGGATGTTTACACTCTCAGAGTTCAGGCTCTGTGTACCATGTCCACACACCCTTCCACTGCAGGCCTTTGTTCAGGCCTGGATGACCTCTCTTGCTCCGACTGGGAAGGAGACTCTGATTCGCTTGCCTCTGCGCTGTCTGGCGACACCGGAGAAAGACGGCTCTGACCTGCAGATACCTGGTCGCTGTCGTCTGGGTCTGACTCCGAGGAGGGCGGATGTGACAGCAGAGCAGAGCGCTCCATAAACAGCAGCTGCCATAACTTGGAGAGAGACCAGAGAAGCAACGTGTCAAACAAAGCCTTGGAGAAAGAAGAGTGTTCTTATTAAAGTGCCATATGTTCTCATACCTCTGAGAACGAGGAGCTGGAGTCTTCGCTGGCCCCTGATGTGCTGTCCTGCAGGAGACTTGGAAGGAAAATAAAAATCTGTTTTAATATCAGTGCAGTAAAATGAAAAACACAACTGTTAAAAGCCTGCAGCATCCCAGACCTGCCTATAGCGACCATCATAAACATTTTATTACCTAGAAACATGCTTTAACCCAGACAGTACAATTAAACACCAAAGCTGAGCTGTACCTGGAGTCTTCTGTCACCTCCTCAATGAAGCCAGAGTCACATCTGGGACAGACAAAATCCTTGAAGAGAAAAAAAACTTAATTACTCCCCTTCCGCCCCCCAAAAAATTTGCACACTTCTCATCTCATTCCAAAACTGTGGGAATTAATCTGCTGCTTAAACAGCCTCCATTCTTTTGGGAAGGTTTTTGAAAAGATTTTGTGACGTGGCTGCAGAGATTTACTCTCATCAGCCACAAGAGCATTAGTGAGGTGGCCACCTGGCCCACAGTCAGTGTTCCAATTCATCCCAGGTTGTTGGACAGGGGTTGAGGTCAGAGCCCTGTGCAATCCGGTCAAGTTCCTTCACCCCAGAATCAGAAGAATCATTTCTTTATAGTGGAGATCTGACTTTGTGATACTTTATTTAGATAGTCTGCCTGCAGATAGATTATAGAGTATTTGTAACATTTCGAGTTTGTTGGTTGAGATTAAGCAATACATCAGTTTTCTGTTATTACACCACTGTGGTTCAGGTGTGGTTGGGTTAAGCCCCAAAACTATCCTGGTTACGGTGCGTTCATGAACTGTCACATACACTCTATAGGTGATCTGTTAAACATCTACAGACAGAGCATAACAGTTGAAATGTAGGCGGACTATCCAAATAAAATGCGACCGCATTTGACAGGTGTAGATATAGGCAGGAAAGGTGGGGTTATGACATGAAACTAATGTACAAAGTTGCCGTTATATGGCACGCATCTTAACCACAAGGCCGTTAGGATGTCCCAGGTCACTGTCACGCAGACAGAGGAAAGAACCTGTGTTCTCACAGTGTTGACACAAAGTTGGAAGCACATAATTAAGTAAGGGACATGGGCTGAAGCACAAAAAACCCAACCCCAGGACCAAAGTATACAAAAGTGAGACATCCCTGTGGCTTAGTGGTTAAAGGCACATTGTTTTTGCAGTGTCACCTGTTTGATTCCAGCTGGCATATCATCTCTTTCACCCTCTGCCCATGTTTCCTGTCTGTCTCTTATCAACAATAGACAAATGATCTTTAACAAAACATAAAACAAATATATCTTCACATGGGTGTCCACATATTTTGGCTCATATAAGACACATTAATCCAACTTCTCACACACAAACACGCTTTTTGCTCCATCAAAACAAATATTGGTGCATAATCGTGCCATAAAAAGTGCAACAAATGCGCTCTAATAACTGACTTTCACAGTGCGCTCCAAACTGAACCACCAGTAGAAGTGAATCTCCAGTAATAATCAGTTAAAGTTAACACCATATGTCTTTCAGTTGGGCTTTACTTGGACAACAGGGGGCCAAAACAGATCTGGCTGCAGGGGGTTAAAGGCACCTATTTGCGGCTCTGTGGCATGTAACAGTTCAGAGAGCCATGTACGTGCTGCTGGTGCATGTGGTGACACCCGGTCAGCCCCTCTTACGTCTCTCACACGCAGTTGACAGTAGACAACTGGTCACAAAGTCGCCAGCAGTGGTGCTTCTAAATATGGCAACACGAATCACCAGATTTGACTCCCTCTCTCTCTAATGTAAGATCAAGGTGCATGCTGTACGCACATAAACAACCACCAACAGGCTGTCATATGTGCGCTTTGGTGACCATAGGGATCAGAATTATAGAGCAAAGTGTTTAAAAAAAAGCAATCAGTTAACTTTAAAGAAGGAGAAAGTGCTCCAGAAGTCTTAATCCCTCTCTCCATGGGCGCATGGATGATTCAGATATCGGCTCGTGTGGACTAATAATTACAAAAACACTCTCCAAAGTGACTCACCGGGAGTTTAGGCTTAGTTTCACATTTACAGCAGTGACAGAAAAACCGGTGTTGTGGTGTGTCCGCAGCCTCCGCCATCTTCACGGTGAAGCGCAGCGCCTGACGTCGGTGTGGCAGCCCATAAAAGTCTGAAACGGATCAGAGCAATCCTGAGAGGGTTCAGTGCCCGGGACTTGTCAGGAAAGCGGCTGCAGATGACACATTCATATAAATAAAAAGAAGGCAACACTGCCTGTACACTGACTTTCTGTGTAAATAAAGTTGAGAAAGAAAATATATTTTCAGATTGTTACATGACCGACAGAAACAGGCTTTGTAAATCATCCATAGAAACTGTCTCATCAGACTTGCCTCCGTCAGTGCTCCAAAAATCAAGTTGACGAAAGAAACCCGGAGCTCAAAAAGCAACAAGTTGTCAGGATGACATCAGGGTGCAGTTTCCTTTAAGTATGTTGGGTGTCGCCAGAGAATAAAAAATGTTTTAAAGGCGGATCTTCTCTTAAAAACACAAGTTTGGTACAAGAAGGTATTTACCCTCTGCCTGTATTTTAAAGGTTACCCGGGCAACACATCCCATCCTAGCAACGCATCAGTCTGTGAAAGAGCAGTACACACCTTCTCATTCAATGGTTTTCCTTTAGTTTTATTATTTTCTACATTGTAGATGAACACAGAAGACTGTGAAATAACGCATATGGAATTATGTGGTAAACAGAAAAGGTGTAAACAAAGAAAATCTGTTTTATATTTTAGATTCTTTTGCTTTGATGACTGATTTGCACACTTTCAGTCAGCTTCATGTGGTAATTACCTGGAATAATTGACAATAATTAACAGGTGTGCCTTGTCATGGGTTAGTAAGAAGAATTTCTGGTGTTCCTAATAAGTTTGAGACCAGAGATCAGTTGTGTTGTTCAGAGGTAGTGTTGGCAGACAGTGCATAGCCTTATTATGGTAAGAACCGCTCATCTAAGTATAGTAACACAACACTCCATCGTTACTTTAAGACATGAAGGTCAGTCAACCTGAAAAATGTCAAGAACTTTAAATGTGTGATCAAGTGCAGTCACAAAGACCATCAAACAACAATGGACAATAGACCAGTGGCAAGCTGTACTTTAGTCTTATTAGTAAAATTTGAGAATATTGGTTCCAACTGCTGTGTCTCTGGAAAGTTGAATGGATGGTATCTGCATGTGTGATTCCCATCATGAAGCAGGGAGGATTAAGTGTGATGGTGAGGGGGTGCTTTGCTGGTGACACTGTTGGCAATTTATTCAAAATCAAGGCCAGAATCGCTACTACTGCTCTCCAGTGACCATGCTATCCCATCTGGTTTGAGCTTAGTGAGACCATCATTTGTTTTTCCAAAATAACGTGACCTCCACAATCACCTGACCTAAACCGAGCTGAGATGGTTTGACAAGTTGGACCGCAGATTGAAGTGCTCGGCTTATATGGAAGGTGTTTCAAGACAGCATTCCAGGTGACAACCTCATGAAGCTGACTGAGAGAAATGTAGTGTGCAAAATACGAGACAATAACAAGTGCAGTAGACTGTGTAAGCATGACAATATATCTTTATTAAAACCAAGACAGTGACATGTAATAATCATATGAATCACAAGCAACACCAACAGAACAGTAACAGATATATTTGTAACCGAAATAACACGTTCAGAATCTTTTACAGTATGACAGGTTTTGGCAATAAGGTCAATATGCATTCTCATTCAAAATAATAACAAAACAACTGGTTAGTTTACACTTAAGCAACAACAACAACAACAAAAAAACAAACAAACAAAAAAAAAACACACTGGCCAAACTTGGGCCACCAGTTATGGATCAAATGTTAGAATGGCAACGTTTCAGTGTTCAGCTCCATCTCTTTGTCTCCTCATTAAACACAATGTACATCCAAGTCATTTAAAAATGAGAATATCCAGGCTACAACGGTCTCACTTGGCACACAGCTTGTTTTTTTTTTTTTCATATAAAAAAAGCATTTCCCTGCATTCACTGACAACTGGGTACAACTTTTGATAACAGCTTCACATCTTAGCGTTTTCACATCTCACACCATCTTTCTAGATCGTCAGTCAACTCATGATTTGTTGACTCCTGGTTTGGCAATGTAGCTAACTTGTCCTGTACACCTTTAGAAATTAAACAACCTCCACCTCTGTCTCATGCACGTGCCCTGAAGTTCTGTTGCCCAGGGGTGATTATATAGACTTGGCCCGCACGCCCCCCACACCACATCAAATCCTAATCACGTGGGGAAATAAATACTGATCCTCTATCAAGTTGAAAGGGGCCCTCCTCCTCCTCCTTCTTCTTCTCCTCCTCCTCCGATGCATCTCATCCTCCCATCCCCTCTCGTCCCTCTCTATCGAGGTGCGGTGAAGGCCCCCGTGGCAGCGGTGGTAGCGGCGTTGGCAGCTGCCTGGCGTACGGCCTGATTGGACATGACTCCGGTGGCGAACTCGGCCTGGGCCTTCTGGAAGCTGGCATCGGTCTGCCTGTACAGACTGTGGACCTGAAGAAGGGAAGAGCAGAGCGCGCTGACACTGGATCCATGCGGCAGTTCATCATCATATCATGCACATTGTGAGGGTGGAAATGATACGCAGAACTTGATATCGCAGCTATTCTTCGGACTGTTTGTTGTCTACTGACAGCTTCATGGTTGGTGCACCACCTGGGCGCATCAGGTCATAAGTATTTGCACAGAGCAGGCAGAAAGTACAAACACAGCTTAACAATTTCATTCCACCATGACTGCCACAGTATCTCTGTCTACAATTCATTTTCAGCTTTATTGAAAGAATTTAAAAGCTCCAATATTCAAGTATTATTTCACTCAGACCTCCCAGTCCTTCCCTTCTAGACTTCTGTCATTTTAAATACTACATTTATTAAATTCAATTTTAATTTTTCCCCTAAACTATGCAGGGACTTTGTGTTAACAATGAGCATTAGCGTGGAGTGTAAACATCACAACTTAGCCTCTGAAACCAGAGCGGTGGTTTCATAAAGCAAGACTCAGTTAAACCTGACTTTTTTCAATAAGTCAGCCTTATTCTCAGGATATTCCGCTTCATAAAAGAAAAATAAATAAATTAAAGTCTGACCCAAGTTACCATGGAAAATTATCCTTTCAGACAGGCCACGTTAGCTTTCAGGCTAAGCTACACTAAGTCTACCAGATTGAAACTGTGTTCACTCAATAAGGTTCCTCTCTTTGTAATCAATGCCAGGTGTCAAATGCCTGGATGTGTTAGCTGGAGTACTCTGAGAATCATTCTGTGCAACTAAAATGACATTTGTTAGTAAACTTAGAAACATGGTGGTAAATAATGAAATAAAAGAAAAATCTGATGAAGAAACTGAAGAAAGAATCTCACAGAGGTGCCAATCCAGCACATTTCAAACTGGATCCTCAGAAATGAGTGGCTGAGATGATCAAATGATCAGAAACCTGGACACTGTTTTGATGTTTGTAGGAAAGAATGAATAACCAGGGTTTCTCATCTTTAAAATGCCATATCAGCGTTCAAATGGCCACATCAACAACACAAGGCTCACACTTTGTCCAATTTACTTGCGTTTATACTCTATGGAATTTCACTCTTTATGCTACTGCTCTGAATGTCCTGTTAATTGAGCCGCACAGGGATCACATGACCGATACCTTGTCAAAAATATGGCCTTAATTTGAGTCGCCACCTCTGCATGTAAACACATTTATGCAGTTTTCACCTTCTTCAGCATGATAACCCCCATGGCAGTTTGGGCAGTAAAAAGGACGGCATTCATCATCATGATCGCACCGACGGGGACGCTGGTCTTCAGAGCAGCCAGGCTCACGATCCACCCACTGTGGGACGGGGACAGAGAAATAAACAGACATTTTAAACACTGCAGCGTTAATAAAACAGGCTGATGCAAGAAGACGTTTCACCGTCACACTGCCATGTAGAGTCTGATCATATCCTGAAAACAGGTTTTGTGAACATTGACATGCAAAGGTGTAAAGTGGTGGAAGATCCTTAACTTGAGGTAAAGGCTTATTAATGTACTTACCACACTGTGTCCGTTTCACTTCATGATGTTTTTGCATTAATATTTCTGCTACATTCATGTGTACATTACATTTAACTGCTGTAGATGTTTGAGGTCGAGCTCATTTTAAATACTTTATACACCACTGGGTAGTTTAAGCAGCAATGCATGATATTCTGTAAGATCATATGTTTGTAGCATCACTGTACTGGGAGAACCACGTATCTCCAAGTTCCATGTGCTTAAAAAAAAACAGCCCGTTTTAACTTTGCAACAATGCAGTTTACAGCTAATCCAAGAGGATTTTTAAAATAGTTTTTACCTTAAGAAGAAAATTTCTCAGCTCATAAAGGAACACTTAATCCTTAAAGCAAATATCTGCAAGTACCAGTCTCCCTGTTTGATGTGCGTTATCTGCAAAGTAACTGACTGACTGCTTGTCAGTCAAATGTAGTGGAGTAAAAATTAGAATGTTTGCAAATGACAGGTCGTGTAAGGTCAAGTACAAGCACTTTGAATAGTGTTAAAGTACAGTACTTGAGTAAATGTACTTAGTGACAGGCTTACACTGTTGCAGCTAACTGGGACACTTAAATGAAACAGAGCCACAATTAAGGTACATTCAGGATCAGGGTTGTGCGGTGCTGAACGTAACCGCTGTGAAACAACCAAAAATATCTTTTTAGTTTGCCGATTAACTGGCTGCTCACTCTCTCTTTCCTGCTCTCTGTCACAAACAAAAGTGAAACTTCTTGGTGTCACAATTTTGCAGCGTAAATTGTGAGGCAGACACAGATTTAGAAGCTGGATGCATGAAATAAACAAAGCCAGAACACAACAGGTAGAGTATCAGAGTTTAGTCCATGAATCCACCTGGATAGTCTCTGTCTGGATAGACTGTGGAGGGTTTACCCAATCTGATCGTCTGATTAGTGGCCGCAACGTGTTATGACGTGCCGTGTTTTTCTAAAAGTTGGATCTGGCTCAACGTCTCCACTGCAGGTCGATGCATTTTTTGGTGGACACCCCCACTTAAATGAATGGAAAAACCTGCGAAAAACCTCCGGATCCTCTCTGAATGTGCCCTAAATGTTGTTAGTTGCTCTTCCAGCTAAGACAAGACAAATGACTACAGTCAAAAAGGGGCCTGTGGTCGCTGTGCTTTGTGCACTGTCATGAGAGTTTTCTTACCCAGATAAGATAACCAGACACAAACTGTTTTTAAAGCAAGTTTTAACATGAAAAACATGAACTGCAAAGAGTAATGAATCAGTTTAACAGAGAAAGGATTTGTTTTTAAGTCATACCTGAAACCCCATCCAGGGATACCAATAGTCATGATGACGTAGGTGACCACTTGGGCAAAGAAAACAAAGAAGAAGACAAAGAAGTTGAAGGAGCTGTCACTCCTACAAGAGAGAGAAACAAAGCAAAGGTTAAGTTAGAAGATAGAACATCTTTTGGTTAAAAAAAAAAAAAAGAATAACACAAGAAGGTGGTACACACCTGAAGGCTTTGTACACAGGTCTGTACCAACAGACAAAGGAGCAGGGGGTGAAGAGGAGGGCCCAGAGGATGGCGAGGCCTAGGCCAACACCACCGGAGGGGTCCACACAGAACATGGCCAGTGAGGAGATCAGGTTGAAGAGCAGTGTGCAAGTGCCCGCTGGACATGAATAAAACAGGATAAAAAAGGAGACATAGAGTACAGAAAAATGAATGGGAGCAGTTGAACTGGGGTGAGCAGCACTGCAGTCTTTGTTGTAAAGATGTGGACTACAACACAAATCCATCCCACCCTTCCCTACTGCAAAGAAAGAGTCAACTTGGAAGGAATTGACTGATGCAACATTACGCCATTTATTACTTCCCTTTGCCTGTTGCTGCGTTTGTAGTTGGTTCTCCTGGATTTGTTTTAGGACATGCCTGACAGCCAAAAGAATCATTAAGACTTTAAAGCATTTCTTATAACCCCTAAATGACAAGTATTATGTGTAGTCAACATATTCCAATCAAATAACTATAAGTGAGTTATTCAAAAATAGTAATAAGGGACTAAAACATAAAGCAACATGTAAGCATGTCAAACTATCAAATATAAATTTGTATTCTACAGCTTTACACACGTTCCAGATCCTCCAGGTCTAGAACTGGTGCAAAGCATTGGAACATTTGCTACCATGTGCTAAAAGTGTACTTTCACTTCCTCTTTCACTAGGTCAGTATCAATTCTAAAATCATGTCAGAACCCTGAATTTTACATCTGTGAACATGAAAACAGACTAATTTTTAACTGGTGTGCATACTTTAGGTGTTTCAATAAGAACTATTTATTTATTTTCAACAGTTTGAACTGATTCTCGTGTAGATGCCCGGGATAAAAACAACTGAACTTTTAAGTGATTTGCGTTGGTTCCTGCCAAAGTCCTCAATCATGCAGTGAAGAGTCTCTGTACAGACATGAGTCAGCTTAAGGTTCAATTCCTTAAGTGATTCTTTCACTTGCACCACCACTGCCCACTAATAAATCTAAAGTCTTAAGAGGTGGAGAGTGTAGTGTCAGTGTAGTTGCATTCCAGTCACATATACAGTACCACATGACATGTGACATTATGATACTGATGTTTCAGCAAAAATTCTTGGAATTCATACAGCAGCACGTAGTAAGAGTTACAAGAACTCACACATCCAGAAGTAGTACATGATGGTGACGGTGCGCTGGAAGCGCTGGGTGATCTCCACATTGATGTCCTGGTAGAAACAAGGGCCCACAGGACAGAACGAAGGCAGCGGGGGCCAGTTGTTTTGACGGGCTGATGAAGAGAACAGTGGAGAAATGGAATAAAATCAATAATACATTTAGAAATCTCCAGTTTTTATTTATTCACATTATTTTTGTCATGTCTGTATCTTTTCTCCCTCCCTCTCCTCTTTCCTCCCCCTCTTACAGGCTCCAGGTCCCAGGCTGTGTGACTCCAGTTCCCTCTCTCTCCTCTCCAGCTCCCGGGCTTTCTTCTCCAGCTCCTCCTGCTTCCTCAGGAGCTCTGCTGTGGTAGCATTAACTGCAGTCTGACACAGTAAGACATGGGGTAAAGGATGCATCAGAACCGCATGTCAAAGAGAGGTTGTGTTGTGTCATAAATAATAAAAAAGGCTTATGTAAAAGCCCCGGTATTAGAAGAGATTCACAGCAGAGATGCTTTCAAGGTACGTATGCGAATGTATGCATCAGCATTGACATTTAAGTGATGTTTAAAGTGCACAGAAGTTGTCAGAATGTAGGAACAATGGTTTCAGTTTGAGCAAGTTATTATTTGTACTCTGCATACACTTTTCCAGATCCAATAACAGCGCGAGTACAATCCCATTTCTGTGCATCAGACTGCCAGTGAATGTGTTGATACGGACATCAGACGGTGGGCCTTAATCTAAAGTGACAGGTGTGTTTACATTACAGCTTGTGTACCTGGGAGTTATAGGAGCCATAGTTGCGAGGCTCAGTGGGTGTTGTCCTGCTGGGTGGAGTCTGTGCAGGCACAGATGGAGCAGAGGGAGAGGTGGCTTCATACGCCGGTGGAGGCTGAAATATATTTTGTAAAAAAAAAAAAACAAACAGACATCATCAGGTTGTGACCAAGACCAGAGTGAGCGGCATTATCTCAAGTTCAAGTTAAATTTCATTGTCACATACAATCATAGTGAAATATACTTCATGGGTATGATACAATTATGCACAAGGCTTGATAAATCTACAAAGACTAGTTGAGTTTCAAGACTTCCTAAACATGGTCATGTTTAGTTCCTGTTACAGCAGTATTTGCTACAATCAGCAGCTGACAGGAAGTCAGGAACCCAAGCGGTTTCCTAGCAACAGAACCTCTATCACACTGCCCATAACGTAGACCCAAGCCATTTCCTAGCAGCAAAAAAAAAAATCAATAACATGCAACTAAGATGTAGATCAAAGTTATGTGCATATTTCAGCTCTTTTATGGCTGCTTTCATGGCTGTTGGACATAGACTGTAGATGTACATTATGTACAATCCAGTCCTCATAGTGAAGCCTGGATAACTAACCAAACAAAACAGGCAAATATCCTGGAGGCTACAGAACTGGAGGAGCACTGATAGATCCAAAAGTTTGTATCCACCACTGAAGCACAAACTCTGGGTGTTAAGGTGGTTGCAGTTTTGCTTCATAACCCTGAGATCTTGTAGAGGTTTTTGTGTTCCACACAAATGAACCATCATTTGTGATGTGTTCATCAAATAGAATAAACAATTAGGATACTAAAATCTGCAGTGATTTTACAAAGTTAAACACAGTCAGTTACTTTACCTGGAAAACAACTACACAGACCAAACTCTAGTTCATTTCTAATGCTACAACATAATTTGTTAATTTTTCAACCTGCATTTATTATTATTATTTTTTCAACAGATAATCTCCATTAGCTTGCAGCCACATCTGGAAACAGACACTGAAAACACACCAGACAGCTACGAACTAATGGACATTAACTAAATGGAAATTCAACCTGATTATGTGGCCATTTGTGCAGCCTCATGCTTACACTGTTGCATAATTCTAAATTCAAAATGTCCACACAGCAAACTAAAAGCCTGGTTATACTCCATCTTAGAAGATCTCTACAAAACACACAGATAACAGGAGGAATGGTGGTGGTGGTTGATGGAGGCAGAGCAGCATTTCTTGGCTCTGTGCCATGCTGTGATAAGTTCAGGCATTACGTCATCTGCACAGCACTTTATAAACAATTATCCATCATAATTTCACAGATAAGGAAGAAATATTGCTCACCCCAGTCGTATTATCAAACGGGTTGTAAAGGTCCAGTGTGGCATATCCTGTGTTGCTGCTGTGTTGAGTCACTGCAGGGTCCTGACAGACAAAACAAAGGCTTATTTATTTAATTAGCACAGCAGTGATACATTTAATTTTCTGGAACATTAATACTAATTTAACAAAAAGTGGGTTGCTTCTTATGAATGTGGTCAAGAGCTACAAGTGGGCGAAGATGAAGGAGGGCAGCCAGGCCCAGAAAAAAGCCAACACACGTCACATGAGCAGCAGCGCGCCTGCTATTACACGGAGCCAACATCAGTGACCGTGATACATCAGACACACCGTGACACACCGCACTGACACCGGCTAACGTCGGCCTTATTTTTCATTTCACCCACCTGGAAAGGGTTGTGGTCGTCCATTGGTTCTGGAAAGCTTGTGTATTTTGACATAACGTTGGCTGCCCGTTTAGGAAAAGATAGCCACCGTCAAGTAGCCACCACTTGCTGCTGACTTGAACGTGAGCCGCGCAGAAAAAGAAGCGGCGGCTCGTCTACGATATAAAAAACGCTGCGTTTGTTTTATTTTCTCAAATCGAAAGGGCGGGCGGTGTAGTCGGTTTATCCAGTCCACTAGCTACCCGCCCCTCCAACAGTCATCTCTCCGCGGTTTAGACGACAGGTTAACGCCGTTTGACGTGAGGGAAAGCTCGCTGGTTGTTTTCTCCTCCGGTCCTGGATGTCAGGATGTGGACTGCAGCTATGTTGTGTCGCCGGAGAGCAAAGCGACTCCGTTATGTTCGTCCGCAGGGAAAACAACCGTGGTACAGGAAGTAGCCAGCCTGAAAAGTGGTCATGTGACTGCTGCTGCGGCAGAGGAACACGTGGGAGCTATGAATATTTTTTGGTGGGGGGGGCTTTGTTATAGATATTAATGTACACTTGCCAGTGAGACAGGAACCTGTGTCTGTCACATCTGCACAGTATGGGATGCAAAGCTTCCAATTTTACATTAAAGGACTGGCAAGAATGGAATGTAATATTTATTAGTATGATTTCATTAGTGTATAATAACCTGAGTATAAGAATCATTGTGTTTTTGTTTGTTGTTTTTAAGCCCTTTATATCTACATTGAGAGCGGGTCCTCTTCCATGGAGTTCGACATTTTGAACCGCCATTTTTCTACAGTAGCCCAGAACAGACAAACTAAACACAGATCTAGATATGGACTTTTGCTTTTATGTGGATTTTGCAGCCAGAGTTTTTCTTTCTTGGAAGAAGAGGGTGAAACATTGGAGAGTATTCATTTGGTTGTAGGTGGCACTAAATCCTGCACACTGGATCTTTAATATAGATAGCTTTGCTAAAGCAACCAGCTAATTCCAGCTTGTTATAGACATTATTGTGGACTTGACAGTGAGACAGGATCCTGTTTCAAATTTGCACAGCTTTGGAATCAAAGCTTCCAATTTCACATTCATTATTTTTTCTTATATTTCTTATATTCTCATGCTCAGAGGTTATTTGTCTCTTTCTGCTCAGTTGTCAGTCTGGTTGATTTTGTTCGATTATTTATTTATTTATTTTGCAAATCTTTTGTACATCTGTTTGTAAAGAGGACTGTCTACAACCTGAAAGCATGAAAAACCATTCTGAATTTACTGAATCACCTCACGCTCTCATTCCAAGCATTAAGGAGAAACTACAGTGACAGTATAACTCTTGAAAAACGAAAGGTCCTTTCCAGAACCAGTATTTGGTTTGTCCCTTCTGGGCATGTGTAGAGATGTGGTGCGTCAACATGGCAGACTCTGTAAAAGAGGATCCACTCCGGCTGCAGATATTCAAGGTTTATTCTAGGTAACAAAAACATAATGATTCTTATTTTCAGGTGATTATAAACTAATGAAAACATAGTTATGAATATTACATTCAATTTCTGTCAATTTCCATACAGAGTTCCCATACATGATGCACTTGTTGGCTGCTTCTCTGCGGTCCAACTCATCCCGAACCATCTCAATTGAGTTCAGGTTGAGTGATTGTGGAGGCCAGGTCTGATGCCGCACTCCATCACTCTCCTTCTTGGTCAAATAGATGAATAAGAATATGAATAAATATTTAAGATAAGACAGCCTACCGATATATGTCTATTTGATCTCAGTTTTTGCCTGATGTTTAATTGTTTATTACCATGGCCTGCTCTTTTAAAAAAGATACTCTCCTTCTCTTCCAGTAGATGTCACTCATGTGCCTTGAAGACACTTCTCTGGTCTCAGTGGACTTCTCATGACTAATGTGGGATTTGAACATGGGGTAAATGTTAAGGTGCAGCACGTCAGGTAAAGCAAAAGAAGCAGTTATCCATCATATTTTAATAACATAGCCTTCTGCTTTGCACACAAGAGTTATTAGATGTGAGTTTCCCAGAGTTAATATTGCGGCACAGAGTTAAGGTGTATGAAGGATGCATGCCTAAACGACCTCTTCATAGGTTTTTTTCTTTGAACTTCTCATGTATGACACTATAGTCACAAGTTGAGCAGCAGCAGGGAGGATTACACCTAGTTTATAGGTTTAGTTTATATGCACTTCATGTCTTAATGCCCTTATTCAATCCAGCCTGATGTCTTTTCTCCTAGAAATCACATGGGGTCACATGGGTGAGGGCAGTCATATGATTTCATTAAACACACAGATTGGACTGTCTGTCACGCACACATACAGGACACACAGTCTGTATATACATAGTGTACATTCCTTATTACTGAACCCCATAACATATCTTCACACATATGAACTGCCATAGGATCCAGTGTTCTTTAATTTCCTTTTTAAGCAGCTTTAAGGTTTGAAAAATTCAATCATTTTCAAATGATGTTGAATGATGTTATGTTATGATGCGATACTCTGAGTGTAATCCATGTCATAATTTATCCAAAATTCAACCTGACCTATTCAGTATTTGTGGAAACTCTGGGCTCTCCTCTAAAATTTCAAATAGAGCTCTGCAGGTTTGAACAGTGCTTGACTGCCCAGCATTAGTTTACACTGACTGCCCAGAGAACAGGAAAAATATGATGAATTAATGAGATACAAAAGAGTACAAAACATGTTTATGCTGCATGAAATGAACCTCAGATTTCTAAACTCACATATGCAGTGTGTGCATAAATGCCCACCTGGGGATTTTTAGAGAGAAAATGATGAACAAATTGAGAAAATAATCAGCAGATTGATGATAAGACCATCATCTAACCTGAGTTAATGTCCATTACGCAGTTCCAGTTGGTAACTGGAGGTCAAAGTGGAACTAATATATATATAATTCAATGCAACCATTGAGATTAATTGATTTTTAATTGAGAACTGTGAAGAACCAGAGCTACTGGGTTAGAAAATGGATGTGCCATAGATAACAAAGAATCAGTGGCCATGTTTACAGCCTAAGTAGATTGCAGAAGCAGCGATGGAAATTTTTCTAACTCAACTGGATGAGCACGCAAGTTGTGTTTTCTTCCTTAACCTGATCACAGGTTTTGCTTTGTTCGTCTTCACGCCCTCCTCTAGTAGCATCTGTGTTTGTCAGCTGACTCCTGTGACTCATCATTTCCTCTAATTGCCCTGTTATGATTGGTCCAGATGGCTCAGATTCAAAGGCTGGTTGGCTCTCAGTTGCTTCCCGGTCCTGAAACCACAGCATTCCTTCAGCCAATTGAGCAATGCAATGCTCCATGACATCACTGCCTGAGGAATGAACTGGCATAACAGTTGGGTGTGGAAAGTGACCCGGCTAACAAGGAGGGACTGGGTGGTTTCGACTGCTCCGACGAGGCCAACCATCACTCAAATGGATCATTTAGACAGAATCAGGCAGCTTGTGTATTTGGATGTGTGCGTGTGTGTGTGTGTGTGCATGTGTGTGTGCAATGCCAATGTTCTTATTGAGAAAATAACAGGGAACTTTTCCATCCCCTCCAGAGTGCAGTTGAAGAGCTGTGGTTTTGATGAGCGCTTACACAATAACATGGGTTTCACTGAGGCCATTGAAAACATACTTTCTGCCTGTGAGACATAAAAGCACGATATAATGAGTGAAGTTGTGTAAGCCGTGCATACTTGGTCACACATGATCTCTTACTAGATACTAACTGTAAGCAGATATGAGGTGGAAAGACAGAACACACTGGAGAGCATTTCTGAGGTACTGTACTTGAGTATTTCTATTTTATGGTAACTTATACTTGTACTCTTCTAAATTCAAGAGACATGTATTTGACAGCTGTTGTTACAAGTTAATTTACAGATTAAGATTTGGCTACAACCCCTTTGGCTTGTGACCTCTCACAAAAAAGTTGGAGTGTATTGCCACATTTGTTCCACCAAAGAGACATTTCCCCTCTAAACTTCTCAGTTAGTTTTATTTAAATACAATTTATTCTTTCCTGCCACATTAATCACTATGTGTCCCATGAGATTTATCTTGTGATTCTTTGTTGGGGCCGACCTTTATTTTGAAAGCAAATGGACTAAATTACCTACGAGTGGTTGTATGTAAAGTATTTGAAATTAGCTCCACCTGACCAGCTACAGTAGCAAAATGCTACTTATGCATCAGTGTTAACAATCTAATAATAAAAGATACAATATAATAATATATCAGTCCACATCAGTGCTTTTACTTTTATACTTTAGGTACAGTTTTCTGATAATAAATGTACCTGTATTGGACTATTTTTACATTGTGGTATTGGGAGTTTTACTTGAGTACTGGTACAAACACACGTACATTTAGCCACAGAGGTTACTGAGAACATTCATCCTGGAGGAGGCCCAGTTCTCTTGCTCTTGCGCTGTGTGTATAAACTGGGAAGCACTTCAGAGGGGCGCTTGTCTGCACGCTGTTTGAAAACCTGGAAAAACCATCACGGCCTATGAACCGTAGCAGTACTCTCCTCAGGAAGTGCCTGAGAGACCCCGAAGGTCCATTTTTCACAGCGAGGTGAAGTCCGCCTCAGACTCAGATCACGCAGCCGAGGTTTAGTCAAGTAAAAGATAGACTTTACCGACCCTGATACTCAGTTCACATTTCAAGTCTTGGGTCGTGGATTTTGAGGAGGAACAGCTGGAAACCTCCCTGCACAGTGTAAGAGGAAGCCACTAAACACTTTGTACCTGAGTGCAAAGCCAGAGCAAAGAGGTGGGGGAATTTTTATTGAGCTCATACTGTAAGTAGGTACAGCTGGAAAGGGGAGCATACAAACCTCTCTTGATGCGATGAAATCGTTTTCTCATGACCACCCTCTCTCTTTCACTCAGTCATTTTCCTCTCCACTCCCTGTTTCCCCCTTGTCTTTGCCAAACGTCTCTCAAAGTGGAGTTTAGAAAATATGAATTGTCTCTGGGAGCTTTTAAACTAATCGACTACATATTGCCGTGAGCTATGATGACAGAGAGCACACAGAGGACAAGGTACTGGATTGCAAATGGAAAGATGGAGGGGCAAAGGGTGCGGAATAATCAGGAGAGTTTGAATTTGACAATGATGTAAAGTGATATGCAGACAGACAACAAGGGATTGGGAGGTGAAGGGAGGAGGCAACATAAAGAATTAGTGGTTTGAAAGGGAGTCATTAAACAGTAAATTCATATAAAACAGTTTATTAACATCTTGAAAAAGGATTTAGACACTGCAGTACATTCGTGTAAACTGAAGAATTCTCTATACGGTGCACGGTTTGAGCAAGAGCTGACTGGCAGGGAGAAAACAAGGCAAGTAAATGTAAACCATGCATGAGGCACAAAACAGGAGTATAGTATGACAGTATGACAGTGAAAGAATTTCCTCATTCCCTCTCATAAACTCTGGTACAGACAACGTCCCCGGCAGTCATTGTCTGAAAGAAAACAGCAATGAAAGGGCATCCATTACAAAGAGTTTATAAATGAAATAATTCATTCTTCATTGATCTGTAATAAGCCATGATTAAAAACTTTGTTTGGGTTACAGGGTTGTGACAAATCTCTGGCTGCGGTGTCACCTCCTCCAGCATGACACTTACTGACAAAGTGTCCTTTTAGCACAAACTAAAAAGACAAAGTGTCCCTTTGATTCATCAGAGAGGCTCTCCACGTTTTAAATGTAATTTGTTAAATGGATTTTGGTCCAGATGCTTTGCCTCTCTTTTCCAGAAGAAAAAGCAAATAGACACTTGGCGGGGTTTTCCCAAAGAACAATAAAGCTAGCATGCTGATCTTGTGGCATGGCACAAACTGTTTTTACAATGAAGTCATTCTATTGGAGTTAATATTGGATATATACTTTATTTTGATATAACTGGTGGCGTTTCAGGCATCTCGCCAGCGTTTGGTGACACTTCTGTACTTCTTTTCACAAAGTCCATATCAAAAGTTCATAAAAATCTACAACTTGACATTACAATTAGGCTAAAGTGAACAGTTTTGCAACTCCGCTGTTCGTTATTTTGTTCTACAAACATGACGTGAACGTAGCTTTTCTCTGGTTTTCATTTAACTTTTTATCTAGCATACTGTCCAATGCAAATACATGCAAAACTAATGACTAATAAGCTTTGTGTTTAGTGCCAATTAACAAATGTTAGCATGCTAAAATGCTACATTTAGATGGTAAGCTTCACAGAGCTGCTGGTAACCTCAATGATGTTCTTATTTATAGCTTATAAATTATTTACATAAAGTATTAGTAAGTCATTTTTGAAGGACTTTAATCTGTGGGTGCTTTACACAAAATAATTACCAGTATCAGTTCTCCATCGTTAGTTAGCTCTCGGGTCCACGATGTCTTGGGCCCGTCGCCTTTCTGTAAAGTCTGTTCGCAGCTGATCTTGCTGTCTGTTTCCCACTTAGGGAAACTCTGCAGGGATTCATATGAGAAACAATATTAATAACTGACATCATTTAAGTGTTTTGGACACTGTGAAATTGTAGCAGAGTTTGGGCTTCGTCATAACTGGAGCTCAAACATTATTATGGCCTGTCAGGAACTATGTCCATCACCACTCATTCCGCACAGAGAAATGAAGAACAGATCCATGTATTATCACCACTGCACTCAAATGATTTCCATATGTGTCTTCTGTGAGAGCTCCGGATAGTTACACCGTCCTTGGCCAAATGTTGGTATGCATGTATTGACATTACACAGGAATGTTAAATGGGAATGCGTACCGTGCAAGGACGTCCATCCACTGTGGCCTCACTGAAAGACTGACCCACGGTGAAAGAGACGTTAGTAGTGCGGACACTAGTGGATGTCTTGATGGACAGACTCTCTCCCTGCTGGGTGATTTCCACTGCTGGGCTGGAAGCTGCTGTCACTGCGATTTTCCTCAAGAACATATTCACACCTGTTCACACACAAACAGAACTAATATTATTTACAACCACATGTGTCACTACAGGAGAATGCCAGTGGTTTTGAATGTTTATAGCCCAAACAAACACACTTTATCCAGACTATATTATATGTTTTTAACCCTTTCTTAGCTTCTAAGCAGCCATTTGGTTTGAGTTCTTTCCCTACAGCATGACAATCATTGCACACAGATTTTGTGTTTGCTTTAGGTAGCCCATTTTCTTGACATTATCACTGTAGCAGTGCAGCTTTGAGCAGGGAATGTTTTTCCTTGTCTGGCGCTCAAACAACAGCCTTTATAATACAAGTAAAACTCTAAACCTGTGTCCTTCTTTTTACAGTATTCATATTTGCTTGCAGTTTCAACATAAGTTATAAATGTGAGGCTTTCTGGCAGTCTGGAAGATGTCAAAACAGTCTGTGTTGATGCATTGCCACACAATAAAGTAACATAAGACAATGAAATGTTCATTGTGATTATTTTCTTTGTTTCAAGTCTCTGCACGCTGACTTTTGAATGAGCTACAACCAAGGAAATTAATCTAAGAATGCAATGCGTGTTATGCTTCAGAAAATGGTTGCTAGTAATATAAAGCATATGTGATTTAATGATATTTACAACATGCAAATCCACTGGTATGATCTTTTAAACCACTAATTACTTTGACATTGTTTAATCCTCTGATGCTCCTTTAAAATCCTAACGTTAATACCCCTTCGCACATAAATGTGAGCATAAAAACATCAAGCGATAAAAATCTTATAAATTATTATTATTATTTTTTTAATTTTAAACCAGCGTCAGTCCTAATCATACATATCAAATATTAATGATTTTTTTTTTAATTAACTTAATTTTATGGTCTAAAAAACACAAAAAATGATTTATTTTTAATATACTTTATGCAAACTGGATTATTTATGATGTGATTATTGCACCTTGGTGTATGTATGTATTTTTTTTTTTTTGTAGTGTCATATTTCATAAAATCTTCACTAATCTACACTTAAAGCCCCAGGCCTCAAATGAAGCAGAGAAATGAGAATTTACATGTTTTATACTTTGTATCTGAACAGGATCAAAAATTGTGTTTTGAATGGGTTTCAATGTGCACATTTAAGTGCAAAGGAGTAACAACATCCACGTTGCTTACAATAGGCTAAAAATAAAAACTACATTAAAAAATTTGAGAACACTCAAAAATGCACAACCTTGCATAGATCATCAACAATATGCATGAAAAAATAATAAAATATGCTAGAAAGTAAAAGCCAAATACACAAAACTTTGATGCCCCTTTGCACAAAAATGTGCAAAGGGGCATCAAAGGGTTAAGACATACTGTAGTTCGCCCTGGATCGAGAGATGGATATTCACCATAGTGTCTAAATTAACTGAAGCAATAAGTTTAATGTTGTTTCTGCCTGACATAGAGGTGAAAAGAACTATTGCTTTATTTGGTGATGAAACAGTTAAAGACAGCTATAGAATATGTGATGAATGCATGGGCACATTATGTCCCTGTTACCCTCCTCAAGAAGAAGATTGAAAAAAATCACAAATTTGTAGTTGTTTCACATTTCTTTGTAGTCTTTTTCTTCTCTTTGTAGTCAGTTTTGTGTTTTGTATCTCTTTGTGGCCGTTTTTGTCTGTCCACGTGGTTGTTTTGCATTTCGTATCTTTTTTTGGTTGTTTTTTAATCTCTTTGTAATCACTCTACACCTTGCTATGGTTGTTTTGTGTCTCTGTGGTTGTTTTAAATCTCTTTGTGGTTATTTTGCATCTCTTTGTAGTTGTTTTAAAACTCTTTGTGGTTGTTTTAAATCTATTTGTGGTTATTTTGCATCTCTTTGTGGTTGTTTTAAATCCTTTTGTAGACGTTTTTTTGCAGCTCTTTGTGGTGATTTTGCATCATTTTGTCTCTTTGTAGTCATTTGATTGACTTTCCAACAAGAAATGTTAACTGTCACTTCAAACAGAGGCTCTGATCCATGGACCCCCTGAACCCTTAGGCCCACGGGCCTCTTCCTGGTAGGTTCATTCTGTAATTCATTCATCCATGGATTTATGCAGCAAGAGAAACATAACAGGATATTCAGCAGAGGGGTATAATAAACGGACTGATATGCAAAGTACAACTAGGTTAAAAGAATAAATAGCTTGTATTAACATCTATGTGCTGGGTCAGTAGAAATATGATGCAATATTTAATGAATGTAAAACAAATGTAAACCATGCTGACACTTTAGTTTTTGCCATTATTCATGGGAGGTGGACGCGGTTCATGAAGATCAAGACTAGCCCACAAATCAGATTTAGTTCAGACCATATTTGCTCATGGAGTGGTACTAACGGCGGTAACGCACACACACACACACACACACACACACACAGCCATACCGCCATAGATTGGGTCAAAGAGGCCCAGGGTAGTAAAGGAAAGTCAGTCTCAGAGCTGGCTGGCTGCTGGGGCCCATGTCAAGGCTTAGTTCCGTTTACACTGGCTCTAATTACAACCGCATGAGGAGGACCCTGCTTCAGATGAGTCTGATCTAACATTCCTCCACAGGCTATTTATCTTCAGATTTTTAATGGATGCCACTGACTGCCCCTCACCTGACCTCTCTCTCCTGTTCTCTCTCTTATAACCGGAGTCCATACAGCCTCATAGAGCTGAACAAGACCAGTATTCCCAGGAACATAGGGTGGCAGGGCAGGAGCAAACCAATTTAACCACAGAGAGCCACTTCAAACCACTTTGGTCCTCCAGCTGACCTCTAAGCCAAGTGGATTTCCAGTTGATAATGCCTCTGACAACATGATTGACAGGTCATTGTGCAGGAGATGCTTCCCTTTCCCTTCCTTTTTCTTTTTTGCATTTTAACAATGAAGGTGAATGGTTGATGATAAACCAGATGACAATATGCTGCTTAACCCTGAACAGGCACCAAAGTTTGAATAGTTTTTGCATGTTAAGCATTTTGATTTAAAAGTAGAAAAAACAGCATGCAACCCTGTCCTGAGTTGAAAAACTTTATCAGGGAAGATTTACTGTGCATTACCTGCAAGAAAGTTAAATAGATCATCCATCTACGTGTGCACATTTAATGATCCAGACACATTACTCACCCAGCGCTTTCAAAAGATCTTCGAAATTTTCCGAAGACTTCATTTTCCATTTTCCTGAGAAATCTGTGATCTTCTTCTCCATTTTGATGCAAGCAGTCTCCAATATGATTTTTTTGCAGATTAGAAGCCGATGGTGGCTGCAGGCTCTCCGGTTCGAGTCTGTCCGTCCCTCTCTGTTAAACGATTCGTAAAGCCGTCTCCTCTGCCTGCATCTGCTCCTCCGCTGATTGGCTGACAGCTCCCCTGGATCTGATGCTGGTCCAGCCAATACAGAGTCTGGTGGCAGGGAGGGACTTTCCCCCTCCTGATTCTAACAGTACCCTCCACCTCTGTCAGCATGGTGAAAGATTTGGATACGAGCTGGAAAATGCACTTCCAGTAAGTGCTTTGATGTTGACGAGCAGCTCGGATATTAAGAAAAAGTGTTAATTGTTTTTTTAAAGTTGGTGTCATGTTAGTCACAATTTTTATGACAAGAAGTCCAGATATAGATGATGAGTAAATACCCAAATGAAACATAGATGAAACTTTTTATTCTAAATCTAACCTGAAGCCACGAGTTAAGTTCTCAAATCTGGAATGTGAAATCAGATACCAGGGTTAATGTGTTCAGTTCCACAGGGGGTTTGTAAAGCTGGTAATGAAACAGAAAAGATAAGACATACAGCTGGAGGCATCCATCAGGTGCCATCAGCATGTTTACACTACAATTAAATGTAAGAGAGAGGAGACTGTCTACTCGGTTCATTATGATCATATACTGTAGGCTACCAGTTTCATTTACTCATCTCATCCTGTCTTTATGTGAGTTGGACAGTGGCAGGTTTCATGTCTTTAGTATGTCTTTAGGGCTGCATGCCATTTTTGTAAATCTCCTCAGTGAGCTATCAGTTTATACAAGAATCATTCTGCTCAGGCTGAAATCAGTCGATTACCTGAATCATTTCTATTCAGGTATCTGTCTATTTATATTATACATTAATTATGTATTATTACTTTAGCATCAACAACTTCATTTTAATTCAGGAACTGCTTTATGTGTCAGAACAGACCAACGTTATGTTTTTGTAATGTCAAGCTGAATTAAATTGAATTCATCTCAAATAGGATCAATAGGATGACTGACATTGTTAATCAATTGGCTCATTCAAAACATGGACACTGTTTTGACTCGGCTCATGACGGGAAGAAGAACTAACATATACCAGATGTACTTGGTAAAACAAAGTTGTTTATTGGCAGGAGTTACGATTAATGATAACAAAAGACAACAGAGCATACTACAAGGGAAACAGGCAAGTGGATGATGTTTAAACCAAAGAAATAACCAAAGGAGAATTCAGAGTCTAAACTTCCTAAACAGGGAAACCCTCTATTTCTCTCAAATGTTAATTTATATTCATGTAGAGTAGGTAGTCATGGCATACATGATTAATTAATGTGAAAAAGCGAACGATTAAGGCGCGATATTAGAAAAGAAATATCCATTTGGCCTTAGTTTGGAAGCAATTATGAAACTGTGAAAGCAGCATTTGATAAAACACAACAAATTGAATGATCCAATTCAATGATGATCATAAATAAACATGATAGGCCTACAAGAGTTAGACTTAAGTTATTGGAAGATGTCTAGCATAAACAACTTGTCAAATTGGTTAGATTGCTCCTCGTGCCAGGATTAAGCAAAGTATAACCAGTGAGAGATCACAACCCATTCTCACAGCAGTCCACGAAACTGTCACGAAAGTGAATCTGTTTCTTGACAGTTTCACGAACTGCTGTGAGACTGGGCTGGAGATCAACATTAAATCTCCACAGGAACTACTCACAGTAATTAATCTAGTAAACATACATGCAGTCCACAAATCAAAAGTAGAGACAGTTATGGTAAATGTTCTGTACACACATTAGCTTCAGCCCCAAAATGACTGGAGTGTTTACAGACAACAGTACAACAAGGGCAATTAGTGAAAGAATACGCTCAGCAGTATTTGCTTCCTCAAGACTTACTCAAGAAAATGGATTGTGGTGCAAATCTGGATTTGATTTAAACAAAGAAAAAACAGAAACAAGATTCAAATCATACAAAAAGTATCGTGACCAACGTCGTCCTCCAGCATAAAACATTACTGAAAATGTTAAAGCACATCCTTTAAGTGTTTAAAAAAAATGAGACAGAAACAAAATGGTGGATGTAAAAATGTATTACATTGAACTGCTATGTAACTGTGCCAATAGGTGTTGTTATAGCAACATAATGTTCACCTGAAGCTTCTCAATTCAATTCATTTGTCATGTATAATCATAAAAGAACAATTACAGTTATTCTATTTTTTCAGTGTTTAAACTGAACAAACTTTTTACTGAACTGAACAAACGTCAGTTACCTTGAAGTAGAGGACTGAGATAAATACATTAAAGAAAGTTGGAATAAATCAATAACCTACATTTAAAAAAAAAAAAAATCCCCTCAAGGACCGTCAGGGAGATATGATTTGATAATTGCGCCCGAAGTGGAATATAACTCAGTGCAAACTTAATTTTCTTTAGGTTATAGACTATCTCTCTGTTCATTCTTTCTCCCACTCTACTCTCTCCTTCACACACACACACAAATACACACAAATACACACACACACACATGCACACACTGCCAAGAACATTTCATCAGGCCTGGATCAGATGGGATGCCTCTGGAAACATGATGCAGTGCATTCACCCAACAAAAGGAGTCACGATGTTATCTGTCCCTGTGTCTCAGCATTCCTCCCTGTGGCTCCATGCAGCTACTGTACCCTATAGAGTTACAGCAACATGGGAATTAACCTCATCGGGGCATTTTATTCAGAGAAAGGAAATATAAAAGCACTTTTGAATGCAAATTAGACCTATCATCCAGGCCAGCATTCACCGCTGGCTGACCTCAGGCTGAAGACAACAGCAGCTCAGGGATGAGAAGGAGAAGAGGAGAATGGCCTTGTGATGAAAGGATAACACTGGATGCCGCTGTCCCTGTTGCTACGACAACGGCTGTTGTTTCATAAATCTATGATTGCCCTGAGAGCTTCGACCCATTTATGAAAACTAGAATAATTGCTGTCAGTTTCCCTGTACTGTAGAGACCAGCATTCATTTATGGCCCATTTTAAATATATGTTTTCTGTTGAAAATGAACTTTTATGTAAGCCGATATTTAAATTTGCCAAGATTTTACAAGATTTGAGAGTTGCAGACATCATAAAAACAAACACTTTCAATTTTAAAATTAAATTAAATAGAACAATAATAATACAACAAATATATCTGAGGAAATGTTCAAAAATAGAAATGTAAACAAAATAATTCAGAGTCAATTTCAACAAATGAAAATGTCAGTAAGAGTATGTTTGAGCAAAGCGTCGCCTAGCGTTGATTCAGATGTAGCTTTTCCTGTATCCGGAACTCTTTGTCGTTAGGTGTTTCCAGCCGGTCGGTGTTATAGAGCAAGCGCCAGTCTCATCATGTCGAGGCACCTTCGTTTCGTTGCGCGGACCGTGATGGTTCAAGACGGCGACGTGGACGCAGCGTACAAGACTTTAAACAGGTCAGACACACGTGTTTAACACACAGAGTAAACATTAATGTGCTGTTATTGCGAGAATTATGAGCTAACGCTAGCTTAGCCTTCCGCTCAATGTCACAGAGCTGCGGCTGCGCAGTGGCGTCACATAGGGAACTTAAACACTACAATAAAATGAAAAGAAAAGTGTGCAGCATCGGTATCACTAATACTAAAAGTGTTAAAACATTTGGTCACAGCATTTGCCAGTTGTAAAGTAAGTCTGGAAATCACTAGTTTGCGGTCGAAGAAGCTCCAAGGATCCAGACAACGTGTACCTAAACTCCGTGTTCCAAAATAATTTTGTCATGTGTATGGAAGCCCAGAAGGTTTAGAGATAGACATGATATAAAATAGATATGAAACAGATTCATTTTTATATTTTACACAATTTATTCACATGACTATAAAATTATGAAATATAGAAATGAATCGAAATTTTCTAAAATAACTGGAGATTCAAATAATGAGAAAACTCGTTATTATGTTATTCCATCACTCATGTTCATGATTAATTTATTGGATATCATATTGATTTTATTTAGAAGAAGAGATACTTTTTATTGGTGCCTTGCTCAAGGGCACCTTGGCAGTGCTCAGGAGGTGAACTGACACCTCTCCAGCTACCAGTCCACCACCAAACTTTTTCATACTGGACTTGAACCGGCCACCCACCCTTGAACCAAGTCAAGTCTCCATGGACTGAGCTACTCATCAGTCCTCATTTATTTTTATAGAAAAAAATAGACATTCAATTTGAAATACCCCTTTTCAAGTGTCTGCTTTATGCTTATTTCATAATGTCACCAGTGTTGTAGTCACCACCCTCTCACCATTCAGCCAATCACACATTAAGTAGGTTCTTTGGTTGTCTGTTAGTCAGAAGACATCTCAAAAAGGTGTGAACAGATTTCATGATTCAAGAAAAAAAGATAGGACTTGCTGTGCCGAAGAGGGAATTTATATCAGAACATCTTTTGTGACCTATTGCATCATCATCATTATTATTATCATATAAAACGTGACTCATGTACCACATCCAGTGTTTGTCTGTTATAATGTGTATTTTGATTCAAATCCTGCACCCTGCTTTGGGAGTTTATAATTAATGTAAGAATAAATAAAACATTTGTAAACCTTCAAATCTATAAATCCATAGAAATAGAAGTGGTCTGGATGTGTGCGTTGTTTATATAATTGTGTTGTATCATGGCTGTCCATAGCTGTGGTTTGCTGCATTTCACACCTGTTTACCAGCATAGGAAAATTATTTACCCTATCAAGAATCCAGCAATTCCAGCTCTGCCAGTTGCACTTGCATTGCTGTTTCCACTACCTGTTGAATTCAACCCAAGTCTCAGTTATTCACATGTTTTCTCTACATACTCCAGGATCCTGTCTCAGGAAGGGATTATTGACACAGTGAAGCGCAAGCGCTACTTCGAGAAGCCCTGCCGAGAGCGACTGCGGAAGAACTTTGAGGACTGCAGGCGGATCTACCACACGGAAATGGCCAGAAAAATTGCCTTTGTCTCCAGAACAAACAGAGAGGATCCCTGGCTCGGCTGCTAGTGAAATGGGGTGTGATGAAAAGGGACGCTATCAATGAACTGGTCGAGACGGGGCTAGCCAAATGGAAGAATCAGTGTCACATCTTAATGGATCTGGGAAATATGGAGAAAAGACGCTTTCATGTTGTCACACTGTTGAACAGTTAGGGTGCATTCATTGTCAAGTCAACTATGGACATTTTTTCCATTTTATCTGCAACATTTGGCATGAAAAGTGCAGTACTTGTACTCATTCTTGGTTGTAATGAACAGGTTGATGGCATTGTGTTGTTTTGAATCTTCCCACACCATATTACTGATTAAAAAACTTATAAATGTGAGACATTTTCTGAAAATCTTGTGTTGGAAAAAGTATTCATCGTAGTTAAACATCCGGTTAAAGAACAAACATAAACTGGTATCTGCTGTAAACACAGACACGTAGAGTGTACGGCATAAAGTCCAGAGTAGTTGGATGTGACCTCATTTGCTGGAGGACATTCAAACAACGCAGGAGATGTTGTTGTTTTTTTTCTTTCTGGGATCGGCGTTGCGGCTCAGCAGCAACTCGCTGTTAATTAATTCAAGGTCACTGCTGCACAGTGTGGCGTTAACATCTACTGATGGTGTCGGCCATCTCCCGCAAACTCCCATGAGCGAGACACATCGGCCATCCACATCAGTCAAGACCCTGAGCTTTCACCATGGGGGGCTTTAAAGAGGAGCTCTTGCTCTCTTCCCCCTCACACACGGGAAGTTAAACATTCACACCAGGCTCACTTGTCTGAGAGGATTACCAGGTCATGTTGATGGCCTGTCCTGTGGCTTCAGTCAATGGGTGGGTGTTATTGTGAGGGCTGAGGGGCGCTTGACGATAGATGGCTTATATTTTACACTGAAAGAGATTGACTGCTGTCCCTGATCTGTCTTTTAAAGGGCCAGTTAAAGAATTAACTTCTTATCTTTTATCTCTAGTTGTATTCAGCTACATCTTTTGTTTTTTTCAGATTCCACTCTACCCCATGTACTTTTTTGACGAAACAGTCTCCAAGGAAACTGCTGACTGTGTTCTGTGAATTAGTCAGACTCATTTTGTCATTTTTCCATGCTGTGAGCTCCACAGCAATATTTTCTCCGCAGAGACGTGTCTCAAAAGATGGGAAAATTGGAGCCCTCTTTTAACCTTTTTAATTAGATAATGACTGGAAAGGGGGTAGAGAGAGAGAGAGAGAGGGAGGAAAACATGCAGCACATGGCCACAGGTTGGAATCGAACCCGGGGCACTGAGGTAAGGACTCAGTCCTTGGTACATGGGGCACATGTCACGCAGCTGAACAGCTCTTCATATATTGAATAGGACAATTGGACATTTCATGCTGTTTCTTAATGTTAGGGTCATTTAGAATGCGTCAGCAGGTGTTTATCAGCACAGGACACAAGTCTGGTTTACTTGCACCTATGTGACACACGTAGGTTGTGCAGTCAGTGTCAGCAATATGATTGTGAAATGTGTAAATGTTTTTGTTGGCTCCCTCCCAACATGCACACTCAAACACAGGCACAGCTTCTACCTCGTCACTAATCAACCACAGGGTGGGAAAAACTGCAAGATGCAAATATTCATTTATTTGGCCATGTGTCATCAAAAACCTGGTCACAAACTTTGTAGCATTGTGTAACTTTTCTTCCATACAATATCAGACAGGCTACACTGATTTGTAATCAGTTGAACGGTGTCTCTGTCATTCCCACTCGGCCCCACGAATGCCTGTTCGTACACAATGTATCGTGCTCCGGGTACGATCTCTTTCGAGTAGTATGTAATACTTAACAGCACTAAGTCAGTGATGTCCTCCAGCTGCTCTGCCTCAGCTCTCTGTGATTTACAGAGTTTCCAGATGTACAGTAAAATTATCTGCCGCAAACTATAGCTGCTGTTAGTTAATGTTAGCTCTGTTTGTTAGCTGGGCTCCTCAGAATGTGAGTTCAGAGCACTGAAGGAGTGTTTGTGTTTATGTCGGTATGACAGGAATTCTAGATCTCCAGGAAGAGGAAGTTTTCAGGCTTGTGATGTGGGGAAATGCGGATGGGAAGTGGAGCCGGTGTCATGCTAGAACAGGAGCTGGGCAAGCAGGCAAAGTAACCAGGCTGAGTAGTCAATGGATATAATGGCAGAGGCAAAAAGGACAGTGATGAAGGAAGTAAAGAAGAGAGAAGAGGAGAGTGACTAAATAAGAAACCTTTGTTCCAAAGTAAATCAGTGAAGATGTTACACAATGGCCAACAGTTCATGTTTTTCTAATAAGCCATGTGGAGAGTGTACAGATGAACGTTTTGCACAAGATACTTTATCTATTCCATACACTACTGATAAAAATTCCAAAATTGACACTTGATAAACTGAATAAAATCTAAATTTAAAAATAAATATGGCAAGGAAAACAACAAAAAATGAAACTAAATACAGGACATTTGTTGAAAGGGTGGGACCTCACAACTGAGACCAATAGTATTTTTCATATACAGTACACAATGGATTGATATTGAAAGGCCTCTGCCCAATACCCCTTAAGGTACTGCCCTTCTTTGATGTTTCCCTCAAAAAATACTCAAATGGAGTGGACCACAGAGAACCCTAAAAGTCTGGTCAAACTAACTGGCTTGCATAGGTTATCTAGAGTGTTTTGCACCAGTGCATATAGATATGGGCTTTAAGAAGCAGTCTGAATATGGACTTCTCACAACCCTTAAGGAATGGGAAACAAACCTACTCCAAAAGAACAGTTCCCTACAGAGCTACAAATTAGAAAAAGAATCTCCAATGTATACTTAAGTTTCCTATTGATGACCCCAAATGACACCTCACAAATGAAGGAGAAATGGGAGGTTGAAATTCAGATGGAAAGTTATGATAATTCTGGACCTCACAAATAACAGCCAAGCGAACCCTGATCAATTTAGACAAATGCTGGAGAGAATGTCGACCACAAAATGGAAATCACATTATTTTTTTTGTCAAATCCAAAGTTGAGAAATTTCTGGAAGGGCTCCAACAAGATATCCCCAACGATCTGAAGGTGGTCCTCATGGGTTCCATTCCTGAAGTCTTTGAGGGGAGAGCCAAAATCTACTTGGGGGCTGCCATTAAATGTAACACAATTAGATTGTTGAAATCTGACTGTCAACATACAACATCCAGATTAAAAAATATTTAGAAATTGTATGAGATGGAACAAATCACATAAGCGACATGGCTAAAATGCAGATTTTTAAAGTGGCGGAGTGCTGCTGAAACTCATGCCCTCCTACCTTATTCCTGCTGTTTTTTCTTTTCTCTTAATTTAACAGTGTAACATGTTGTCTGCTGATCATGCTTAACTGTGTGTGATATCTACTTTGGATGATGATCAGTGATTACCATGACACGCAGAAAATGTACCTTACTTGCCCTCAGAATGTGCCACATTCCCATTGCAGGTTGAACATCTGCATCTTTAAAACTGCATGGCTGATCCGGCCTTCAGCTGTTTCACTGTTCACAGTTCTGTGTACAGAACTTTTGGTATTTGCCATGGTTTACGATCTGACCGATGTTGTTTGCTTGGTGAAGGTATGTTGCAATCCAAAAATCTGGAACTAAATGTCGCTATGCAAACTTCAGGAACATGCATTGAGCCTGCTTTCATAAGATATCAAGGAGCCCCTGACAAGAATGACACAAAGAATCTAACATAAAAAGAACATTACTGCTGATTTGCATAGGGAGCCAGTGCAGATAACTTGGACAGCCAATGTCCTCAGGAGCCCTGTGCAACTTTAATTAAGTCATTTTGTGATAATTGCAATGACAATGGCAATTCACACTAAATCACTATTGTTTGAACTATAATTAAGTTTCATACCAGTCTCCAAAGATGTTTGACAGCTTGTGTTGAGAGTCACTTTCCTCCACACCCATAATTATGGCAGCATCTAATATGCTTTATGTGGTGCATTCATTGACCCACCCTTTTCTGTACATTCTACCACACCTTTGACTTGTTTCCTGTAAACAAACTGATCTCATAATTATTAAACATCAAAAACATCTGCATTTGGCTGTAAGCAGCTTTTAACAGCTAATCATATAGTTGCAACATAACATCCTCCTGCAGGTAATAGCAACCTATTTTATTTGCATGCAACAAAAGAAGTGATTCACTGCTCAGCATACAGTAATCTCATTATATAACTATGTAAGACTGCGTCTAAAGCTTTCTGTCTAGCTCTAATAGGCCTATGATGCCATATCTCATAATCATGTCTGTCTTATCTACATTCACTTCATTGTGAACAATGAAGAAACTAGAGCTTCTAGATCACAATCAAACACCAAAGAGCAGTTTGGCTGTGCTTGCTGAAGGCACACACTAATCCTTAAAAGTACAGCCCTGCATTCATATTAGAAAACTACTTACATGATTTTAATGATCATTTGGGAGAATGTAGAGTGGAAGGATGGCCATATGTTAAACAGGCTTGGCATACATGGTCAGATAAATTGCACAGATAAATGTTTGATATTTTTGAATAATATAACATTTAACAGCATTTGATGCATATTTTCCTGTATTGTATATACCTCCTCCTAAGGGTCTTTTGGTCATAACCTCTAATATCTTCAATTTGTCTTTAACTTCGCATGAAAATAAACACAAACAAGCAAGTAAACAAACCCAAAAAACACAAATACACTGGCAAAGTAGGTGGAATGACGCAAATACCAGCATTCTAACCTGTAGTAACACTGTTATATTCCTCAGAGTGAAACCTTGAAGTGTGCTGGTAAACGTGCAGATTCCTCTGCTTGTCTGGTTAATTGTGTTTATCACAGCAGACCAACTCGTCACCTCGTTTACGTCGCCAAATTTTCAGCACATGCTTACTGCCTCGTGCTGTTCTTCCCCGTCTTCAGCCACACCACCCGCACGTGCTGCCGTTTGCAGGTGAGGTGGGATCTACGCATTTACTAGCCAACCCGCGCCGCGAACGCTGCCGATTGGCCAAGTCTCTGAACCAATGAGAAACCATCAAAACTCTCTTCAACCAATCGCGGCGCCGTAGCCATCCAGCACGTGTAGAGTCCATCGCGCTCTGTGGGTACTTTTTGAACAGGTTGGACGTCAGACTGAGTAAACGGAACACGAGCAGGCGCTGGAGAGACAGGGTGGGACTAAAGCCTGAACTGGACAACAGGCATAACCCTTGTATGTACTCTTGAACGCTCACAAAGATAGCCGTTGGCGTAGTTATTTATCTTAAGACTTGAAATCGTTTTAAAACATCTTCGGTCAGCGTGACGTGACTTCTCAGACGTTGTTTTTACGTCTTTGTGAATCCAGTTTGGCTCCACACAGAAGGTAAGGGCTCTCCACTTCTTTTAGAAAGTTGGCTGTTTTTCAGACTCTGCTCAGAAATTGTTTGACGTTAAACAGAATAAGCAGCCACTTTAGGTCATAACTTCTAATGTTACTTTTCTGAGCAGCTGACTTCAGGCATGACTAACGTTACAGGACCAAACGGAGCTAGTTTTTTTTTAATGTACGTTTGTTGTTTCTCCTTTTAGCTAACTAGCACGTTAGAGTTACTTCAACTTAATGCGTTTATAAAGTGTAGCCGTGGCTGTAGAAGCCGCATTAGCATTTTGAAAACAAGAGCGTTAACGTCCTGTCATATAGCGGGTTAAATGTTTATTATTAATGACGAGGGTATAGGAGGTAATAAGTCAGTGGAGTCATCTGTCCTCGGGTGACTTAGCTAGTTTCCAGTGGAGTGCATATGGCTCACAGGAGTTGGTTTGCATAGTCTATATGGGCAGCTCCTTTGTGTACTACTGATTAAATTGTATTGGGTAACTCTTACTGAATGTTTAGGTTGTTGTATGAATAATCAAAGGTGTCTATAGGCCCTTTACTGTGTCATAGAGGTTGATTTGTCAGTATTGTGATGCTGCATGAGAACAGATAATATAGGTATTTTGTAGTGATATAGTTTGTGTTTGCCTTGTTTTTAAAGCCTGCATTACACAGTTTCTGAGCTTATTACACATTTATATGTAAAATAAACCTACCTACCTATTTTATGTCAATATTGCCAGTCTTCATCAATGTTTTAGATGTGTCAATATCTTATAAAAAGTAGAAATACTGAAATCTTTTCTCAAAAGTATTGTCAGCTTTGATTTAGGCGATATCACATTGTACAAAATGTTTTACAGAAAAGTCAGTTTGGGATGGAAATATCATAGAAATGCTTTGATTTATGCAACTGAAAGACACAAACAGATCTTTTTTATTATGTACACTAGTTTATTGATGAAGTATTGCAAGTGCAATTCTTTTGATTTCCTCCTTTTGACCCTGCAACCCAACCTGTGTGATTTTACCCTGTGCTCGTGGAAGTTGTGTTTAGACATTATTATCTCCATGTCTCCACAGATGAATTCACTGGGCAGCTCTTCCAAATGGCCATCTTATGACTCGCTACCCTCCAACTCGAGCTTTCTCCTCAGCGAGAGTGAGCAGACTGAGGATGAAGCAGATGTCTTCTCGGAGGGAGAAGCGGACAGTGGAATAACAAAGTCCCTCCCAGATGGGAAAAGAATCACACTTTCTGGAAATTACCTTGATTTGCCAGCTCATACAAATCAGCCAGACTCGAGGTCTAAGAGCAACCAGCCTGAACACTACCCTGATGAAACCAAGCGTCCTTGCTCAGCCTCTTCTCCTGGAGCTTCCGCTTTGGGCTCATCTTCAGCAACACCAGCGGACTTGGCTTTCGCTCAGAAAGTGAGCACCCACTAGATTTTTGTTTTAGTAATTTTGTTTTAGTAATTTTGTCAGGCACATAGCAGTCGGAATAGTAAAATTAATCTTTCTCTTTCCTCTATTTCCTCAGTGTGCAGATTTGCACAGGTTCATCCATCCATTGCTTGAACTCTTGCATGGACTAAAGACTGGGCGATTTGACAAAGGTATGTTGTTGAACAATGTCAAACATGATTGTCATTGTTACGTTCATCCCAACCTGTAATTAAACCCATAAGTGCCTGTTTAAGCCAACATGTGAAAAGTACATTTTAATTATGGCAGGTTTATCCAGTTTCCAGCAAAGTGTCGCCATAGACAGATTGCAGAGGATTCTTGGAATACTTAAAAGGCCTGAAATGGGGTAAGACCATCACAAGTAGCAAACCTGATATTATGATGGTCATGAAAATGTGAATGTTGTCATCCATACCCAGCATTGTCATTAATACTTGTTCCTCTTTTTTTCTGCAGTGCAAAATACCTCCAAAATCTATTGCAGATAGAGATGATGCTCAAAATTTGGTTTCCTCGGGTGGCATTTCAGTCCACAGATAAACCGAGCCAGACCGTCACACCCAGACTCCTACCGCACTGGCACCAGAATCAGCTCCACATGCCAGTTAAGGTGAGTGGCACACTGCTGACACACCTCTGGTACAGTAATAGCAGGGCCTTTACAAATGTGCTCACCTCATGACCCAGAAATGTTAAAGTAGACTACATTATGTTTTTTTATAAAATACACCATATTTTAACAATATAGCAACCATGTGAAATACATAAATACAGTAAGACAAAATACAAGATAAAAAGCAAAAAACAATATTGCTGTAAAGATTTGAGGGAACTCGATAAAGCATGTTTATAAGAGGGTTAAAGATATTGACTGTAGTTCTCCCTTAACACCTCAGATTATCATGGTTGTTATTTTTGGTCTTACTTTCCCCTTCCAGAAGAGAAAACTGAGCTGGTCTGACCCCGACTACTCTGGCAAAGACTCAGCTAATCATAAGCAACATCAACATGAAAAACATGTGAGCAGACAGCCTGCGACTTCACTTGACTCACTTGTTTCCACGTGTGTACCTGGATCACCTAAAAAACAGAAAACCCAAGCGGAGGAGCGAGTCAAACCAGCTGGGGTCAGCTGTACAGCTGGACATGAGTTTACAGACAGCACTGGCACTTTAAACAGGCCGTCGTATTTATGTGGCAGGAGAGAAAATGAGAGTCGGAAGCAGCGTGTGATTTCTCTGCCCTCCCCTTGTGGCAGCCCAGCTGCACAAGACAGCTCAGTGTCCTCAACCGACACCATTACTACAACTGACTCACCTTAGCTGACCTTATGTGACCTTGCTACCACATGGAGGCGCCACATCGTGTCAGCCAGAGTGAAAGCAGAGGGCGGACTTGATTACATAATCATAAATTTAGGTGCAGAGCCTGTCTGTGATGGCTGCGAAGCATGTAAAAACCAGAAGAGGAGGAGGAGGAGGAGGAGGAGGAGGAGGAGAAATGCAGAGAGACATTTGTTAACTCCTATCTATCCAGTGTGCTTTTGGATTATACCCAAGTTATTGCACTATATTACCAGGATTTAAATATTATTTGTATGTGAAAGTATCACTTTTGTATACATTTACTAAGTTAAAAGATGTTGGAAATACTTTACATGTGTAACGTGTTTAAGTAGTCTGTGCTGTTTTTGTTATTTTTCATGTAATGGAATAACAGTAACAGTTTAGGATTTCATGCCATTGATTGAAAGACCAGATATGACTTTTATGAAAATGATGAAACAAAGAGGATCAGTTTACAGTGTATAAATATTTTTTTAAGCAAAAATACCCTAAATGTGCTCATCCAGCCTCTAACACGTCACAGCTTTTCTTTGTCACATATGATTAGAGTAAACGCCAGAACTTTGTGATAGGCAATTTTCACAGTTTTTGTACATTTTTTAGACCCAACAAATGACGAATCAAGAAAATAATTGGCAGGCCAAATTTGTAGTGAAAACGTTGCAGCCTTGGTACAGTTACAAAGAATATTTCAATCATGAACACAGATTATTAAAAATATAATGTAGTAAGCTTAAAATTGTATTTTTCCAGCTGATTGTAACACAGTGTCTGCCAAAATGTGCCAAACAAAACCGTTTTGCATTATCATATCATACTCCCCCTACTTTACAGTCACTTTATTTATGAAAAACTAAATCTTTGTTTCTATTTAAATGAGAATAAATGCAATTGCACATATGGTAAAAGAGCAAAAATGCTGCATAGGAAGTACCACAACAAAGTTTAAAATGACTTTTTTTTCTTATTACGTAAATTATTTGTATAAATTATGGAACAGGCTTGATACATTTGATCTGGTGTACATTGGAATAGATGTAACTGCACTTTGGATGACAATAAGGAAACGTTAATAACATCAAAGAGTTGTGATATTATTTATTAAAGATCTGCTAAGAGGATCTGTACTTGAAAACCTCAATTCCATCTGCAGACTTGTGAGCCAACATGACCTGAAGTCATTTGGCGCTGTGGGTGGAAGTAGTTGTTGAAAGTTTTTGTATTTTATTTTTCACACAAAACGCCCCAAATGTAATGTGTCATGATGAGGGCGAAGAACAGCTCCTGTGTCCCATTTAAAATGGATTTGCGTCACTGACTTGCTGTTATAAAATTTCTATCGCAATAGTACAATATTGTAAGTGCTTTACTCTTGATTATGTAATATCATGGAGATATGAAGAACAAAACTATTTTCATTCTTGAACACATCATTTATTTTTGATGCATTTTGTACCACCGTATTTAAAATCAGATATCATTCATGTTGAATGGTGTTTCATCTCTGGTGGTTTGTCACCTGTCAGCCTTACTTATACAGTAGACATAAAGGTAAACGTAAACTTGCCTGAAATTACATCATTATTCATTATTACCAAATGATGGTAAAATCATCATCTCACCACATTGCAAACTAAATGTGCTGCTGTGTTAGATGCTCCTCAGGCTTCGACGTTAGTCATTTTCACTGACCCTGAGTTATGTTATTTAAAATGGAAAATGTAAGCACAACAGTGTGTGAACAATTGTGTAGTGTGGTGTTGTTTTGGTACATAAAATGTAGCGTCCTACTGTTCAGGTTTTGCTGTCCTGGGTTACATCTTTCATTTGTGAAACAGGAAAAAACTGAAAGTAGAGTAAAAGTTTGATTTCCCAGTTCTTTGTCTTTAATTTTTCTTGTTTTTAGTCTGTTTTGTTTTAGGCTATTTCTTTGTTTCTTATAATGAATTAATGGTGATTGATTGATAAATGCACATTTTTTATATATTAAATGAACAACGTGGTTCATCAAAATACAGAATATTCTTTTTGATTTCAGGACCGACAGCCCAAGCTTGGAGATGTTCAAGATTAATAACATTTTTCCTGCTTCAATATTTAAAGTTAACGTTTAAATTTTAATTGTCATTTTATAACACAGAACTTGAGTTTTAGAATGCATTAAATGCAAATGCATCACTTCATAATAGCTTTTTCTAAATTAAGCAATTCATTGATTTATTATAATTAAATGGTAAAACTCTGTTACTACTTCTGCTTCAGAGAGAAACATTGGACATTTTACGCCTCTACATTTATATTTCATAAATAAAGATTTCTACATAAAAAACAAATGATCTCATCTCATTATGATACATTACAACTGATTAAACTAGCCTATAGTGTATAAGTCAGGGGTCTTCAGCTCAAGGACCCCTTGGAGGAGAGACAAATTAATTTAATCAATTATTTATTATTGTATTATTTATTTTATGTGCATGTCACATTTTAAACCTGGCCTAAAATAACTTTTATATTTACTTTATTCACGTTTTATTTCAACTTATTAACCTATTCATATACTGGGTTATTAGACTATATGTGTTTATGATTTATTAAAAAGTTCATGCATAATGGAATAATGTATTTTGTAAATAGTTTTTGTCAAAAGTAGCTTATTATTGCATATCCTTGCAGTTTACTCAATACCATTTTTGTTATATTTTTTAATTCTCAAATTATTTTAGTAAAAATTGTCAATTATTATGACAAAAATTAGCGGACCCCCTGCAGTACCTCTGCGGAGCCCCTAGGGGTCACGGCCCCCTCGTTGAAGACCCCTGGTCTAAATAATTCAAATTGGCTTATGCATCAATATTAATAAAACAAAAGTGGTCTAATTTACATGTAATGAT